>CM053026.1:467373656-467630337 GCA_028564925.1 Lithobates sylvaticus | reverse complement strand
GCCAGTCCATCAGCTTTACCCTCAGCTTCTTTAGCAAGGCAGTGGTTGTCCAAAGGGAGGGGATCATGCTCTGCTTCAGTATTTCACAGCACATGTTAGCATTCATGGTTCCTCAATGAAATGTAGCTCCCAGTGCCGGCAGCACTCATGCAGCCCAGACCATGACACTCTCACCACCATGCTTGACTGTAGGCAAGACAAACTTGTCTTTGTACAAGCTTGACACCATTTGAACCAAATAAGTTTATCTTGGTCCCAGTAATCCATGTCCTTAGTTTGCTTGTCTTGAGCAAACTGTCTGCGGGCTTTCTTGTGCATCATCTTTAGAAGAGGCTTCCTTCTGGGACGACAGCCATGCACACCAATTTGAGGCAGTGTGCGGCGAGCACTGACAGGCTGACCCCCCACCCTTTCAACCTCTGCAGAATGCTCGCAGCACTCATACCTCTATTTCCCAAAGTCAACCTCTGGATATGACGCTGAGCATGTGCTCTCAACTTCTTTGGTCGACCATGGAGAGGCCTGTTCTGAGTGGAACCTGTCCTGTTATAAGGCTGTATGGTCTTGGCCACCGTGCTGTGCTGGAGATCAGTTTCAGGGTCTTGGCAATCTTCTTATAGCCTAGGCCATCTTTATGTAGAGCAACAGTTCTTTTTTTCAGATCCTCAGAGTTCTTTGCCATGAGGTGCCATGTTGAACTTCCAGTGACCTGTATGAGAGTGTGAGAGTGAGAGCGATGACATCAAATTTAACACACCTTCTCCCCATTCATACCTGAGACCTTGTAACACTAATGAGTCCCATGACACTGGAGAGGGAAAATGGCTAATTGGGCCCAATTTGGACATTTTCACTTAGGGGTGTACTCACTTTTGTTGCAAGCGGTTTAGACATTAATGGCTGTGTGTTGAGTTATTTTGAGGGGACAGCAAATTTACACTGTTATACAAGCTGTACACTCACTACTTTACATTGCAGCAAAGTGTAATTGCTTCAGTGTTGTCATATGAAAAGATATAATAAAATTATTACAAAAATGTGAGGGGTGTACTCACTTTTGTGAGATACTGTATGTACATGTAATCAAAGATTTCAAACAATTTTCTTTCACATTACGGTGTATTGTTTGTAGAATTTTGAGGAAAATTACGAATTTAATCCATTTTGGAAAAGGGCTGTAACATAACAAAATGTGGAAAAAGTAAAGTGTTGTGAATACTTTCCGGATGCACTGTACAATATATATGTGAATATGTGTTTATAATTGACGTCGAATTCCAATGTTTTCTGAGTAAATGACCTGGTAGAAACAGACAATTTATGAAATCAGAACAGTTTTCTTTTACACTTGTTCCAGGTCAGTGACACACAAAGTAATGAAGCCATTGGATCAGTATAACAGCAGGCAAGCAGGATCTTTAGACGTAGAGGTCACACTAATTGGAGCTTACACAGGGCTGAGGACTCCCCATCCACATGTGACAGCGGAGGGCCAGCACAGCAGTATTGACTGAAAGCGACACACTCCTCCGTACCAGAAGTATAAATACGTATTCATGTTTGGAAACATACTTTTTAACTTGAGTTGTCCTTTGTGCTTAGGTTTCTTTTTCTCATTTTAATAATATTGTTATTCTTACAAAAGTGGTCACTGTCAGCTTGGTTGAGCATGGAACATTAAAGTTGAGCTCCAGGCAAACAGGTGATGAAATGCATATATGAGAAATGTTTTAGCTGCCAAAAGAAAGGATTTTTATTTCTGTCTTGTCATTCTTGAGGTTTAGCCTACTAGACAGCACAGCCACCCTGGAGACATGACTTTACTGCAGTTAAGTAATACAACTAGGTCTTGTCCCTGCTCCCAGCCTGTGAATGGACAGTAATACAACTAGGTCTTGTCCCTGCTCCCAGCCTGTGAATGTACAGTAATACAACTAGGTCTTGTCCCTGCTCCCAGCCTGTGAATGGACAGTAATACAACTAGGTCTTGTCCCTGCTCCCAGCCTGTGAATGGACAGTAATACAACTAGGTCTTGTCCCTGCTCCCAGCCTGTGAATGGACAGTAATACAACCAGGTCTTGTCCCTGCTCCCAGCCTGTGAATGGACAGTAATACAACTAGGTCTTGTCCCTGCTCCCAGCCTGTGAATGGACAGTAATACACCTTGGTCTTGTCCCTGCTCCCAGCCTGTGAATGGACAGTAATACAACTAGGTCTTGTCCCTGCTCCCAGCCTGTGAATGGACAGTAATACACCTTGGTCTTGTCCCTGCTCCCAGCCTGTGAATGGACAGTAATACAACTAGGTCTTGTCCCTGCTCCCAGCCTGTGAATGGACAGTAATACAACTAGGTATTGTCCCTGCTCCCAGCCTGTGAATGTACAGTAATACAACTAGGTCTTGTCCCTGCTCCCAGCCTGTGAATGTACAGTAATACAACTAGGTCTTGTCCCTGCTCCCAGCCTGTGAATGTACAGTAATACAACTAGGTCTTGTCCCTGCTCCCAGCCTGTGAATGGACAGTAATACAACTAGGTCTTGTCCCTGCTCCCAGCCTGTGAATGGACAGTAATACAACTAGGTCTTGTCCCTGCTCCCAGCCTGTGAATGGACAGTAATACAACTAGGTCTTGTCCCTGCTCCCAGCCTGTGAATGTACAGTAATACAACTAGGTCTTGTCCCTGCTCCCAGCCTGTGAATGGACAGTAATACAACTAGGTCTTGTCCCTGCTCCCAGCCTGTGAATGGACAGTAATACAACTAGGTCTTGTCCCTGCTCCCAGCCTGTGAATGGACAGTAATACAACTAGGTCTTGTCCCTGTTCACAGCCTGTGAATGGACAGTAATACAACTAGGTCTTGTCCCTGCTCCCAGCCTGTGAATGGACAGTAACACAACTAGGTCTTGTCCCTGCTCCCAGCCTGTGAATGGACAGTAATACAACTAGGTCTTGTCCCTGCTCCCAGCCTGTGCATGGACAGTAATACAACTAGGTCTTGTGCCTGCTCCCAGCCTGTGAATGGACAGTAATACAACTAGGTCTTGTCCCTGCTCCCAGCCTGTGAATGTACAGTAATACAACTAGGTCTTGTCCCTGCTCCCAGCCTGTGAATGGACAGTAATACAACTAGGTCTTGTCCCTGCTCCCAGCCTGTGAATGGACAGTAATACAACTAGGTCTTGTCCCTGTTCACAGCCTGTGAATGGACAGTAATACAACTAGGTCTTGTCCCTGCTCCCAGCCTGTGAATGGACAGTAATACACCTTGGTCTTGTCCCTGCTACCAGCCTGTGAATGGACAGTAATACAACTAGGTCTTGTCCCTGCTCCCAGCCTGTGAATGGACAGTAATACACCTTGGTCTTGTCCCTGCTCCCAGCCTGTGAATGGACAGTAATACAACTAGGTCTTGTCCCTGCTCCCAGCCTGTGAATGGACAGTAATACAACTAGGTCTTGTCCCTGCTCCCAGCCTGTGAATGGACAGTAATACAACTAGGTCTTGTCCCTGCTCCCAGCCTGTGAATGTACAGTAATACAACTAGGTCTTGTCCCTGCTCCCAGCCTGTGAATGTACAGTAATACAACTAGGTCTTGTCCCTGCTCCCAGCCTGTGAATGTACAGTAATACAACTAGGTCTTGTCCCTGCTCCCAGCCTGTGAATGGACAGTAATACAACTAGGTCTTGTCCCTGCTCCCAGCCTGTGAATGTACAGTAATACAACTAGGTCTTGTCCCTGCTCCCAGCCTGTGAATGTACAGTAATACAACTAGGTCTTGTCCCTGCTCCCAGCCTGTGAATGTACAGTAATACAACTAGGTCTTGTCCCTGCTCCCAGCCTGTGAATGGACAGTAATACAACTAGGTCTTGTCCCTGCTCCCAGCCTGTGAATGGACAGTAATACAACTAGGTCTTGTCCCTGTTCACAGCCTGTGAATGGACAGTAATACAACTAGGTCTTGTCCCTGCTCCCAGCCTGTGAATGGACAGTAATACAACTAGGTCTTGTCCCTGCTCCCAGCCTGTGAATGGACAGTAACACAACTAGGTCTTGTCCCTGCTCCCAGCCTGTGAATGGACAGTAATACAACTAGGTCTTGTCCCTGCTCCCAGCCTGTGAATGGACAGTAATACAACTAGGTCTTGTGCCTGCTCCCAGCCTGTGAATGGACAGTAATACAACTAGGTCTTGTCCCTGCTCCCAGCCTGTGAATGTACAGTAATACAACTAGGTCTTGTCCCTGCTCCCAGCCTGTGAATGGACAGTAATACAACTAGGTCTTGTCCCTGCTCCCAGCCTGTGAATGGACAGTAATACAACTTGGTCTTGTCCCTGCTCCCAGCCTGTGAATGGACAGTAACACAACTAGGTCTTGTCCCTGCTCCCAGCCTGTGAATGGACAGTAATACAACTAGGTCTTGTCCCTGCTCCCAGCCTGTGAATGGACAGTAATACAACTAGGTCTTGTGCCTGCTCCCAGCCTGTGAATGGACAGTAATACAACTAGGTCTTGTCCCTGCTCCCAGCCTGTGAATGTACAGTAATACAACTAGGTCTTGTCCCTGCTCCCAGCCTGTGAATGGACAGTAATACAACTAGGTCTTGTCCCTGCTCCCAGCCTGTGAATGGACAGTAATACAACTAGGTCTTGTCCCTGTTCACAGCCTGTGAATGGACAGTAATACAACTAGGTCTTGTCCCTGCTCCCAGCCTGTGAATGGACAGTAATACACCTTGGTCTTGTCCCTGCTCCCAGCCTGTGAATGGACAGTAATACAACTAGGTCTTGTCCCTGCTCCCAGCCTGTGAATGGACAGTAATACACCTTGGTCTTGTCCCTGCTCCCAGCCTGTGAATGGACAGTAATACAACTAGGTCTTGTCCCTGCTCCCAGCCTGTGAATGGACAGTAATACAACTAGGTCTTGTCCCTGCTCCCAGCCTGTGAATGGACAGTAATACAACTAGGTCTTGTCCCTGCTCCCAGCCTGTGAATGTACAGTAATACAACTAGGTCTTGTCCCTGCTCCCAGCCTGTGAATGTACAGTAATACAACTAGGTCTTGTCCCTGCTCCCAGCCTGTGAATGTACAGTAATACAACTAGGTCTTGTCCCTGCTCCCAGCCTGTGAATGGACAGTAATACAACTAGGTCTTGTCCCTGCTCCCAGCCTGTGAATGTACAGTAATACAACTAGGTCTTGTCCCTGCTCCCAGCCTGTGAATGGACAGTAATACAACTAGGTCTTGTCCCTGCTCCCAGCCTGTGAATGTACAGTAATACAACTAGGTCTTGTCCCTGCTCCCAGCCTGTGAATGGACAGTAATACAACTAGGTCTTGTCCCTGCTCCCAGCCTGTGAATGGACAGTAATACAACTAGGTCTTGTCCCTGTTCACAGCCTGTGAATGGACAGTAATACAACTAGGTCTTGTCCCTGCTCCCAGCCTGTGAATGGACAGTAATACAACTAGGTCTTGTCCCTGCTCCCAGCCTGTGAATGGACAGTAACACAACTAGGTCTTGTCCCTGCTCCCAGCCTGTGAATGGACAGTAATACAACTAGGTCTTGTGCCTGCTCCCAGCCTGTGAATGGACAGTAATACAACTAGGTCTTGTCCCTGCTCCCAGCCTGTGAATGTACAGTAATACAACTAGGTCTTGTCCCTGCTCCCAGCCTGTGAATGGACAGTAATACAACTAGGTCTTGTCCCTGCTCCCAGCCTGTGAATGGACAGTAATACAACTAGGTCTTGTCCCTGTTCACAGCCTGTGAATGGACAGTAATACAACTAGGTCTTGTCCCTGCTCCCAGCCTGTGAATGGACAGTAATACAACTAGGTCTTGTCCCTGCTCCCAGCCTGTGAATGGACAGTAATACAACTAGGTCTTGTCCCTGCTCCCAGCCTGTGAATGGACAGTAATACAACTAGGTCTTGTCCCTGTTCACAGCCTGTGAATGGACAGTAATACAACTAGGTCTTGTCCCTGCTCCCAGCCTGTGAATGGACAGTAATACAACTAGGTCTTGTCCCTGCTCCCAGCCTGTGAATGGACAGTAATACAACTAGGTCTCGTCCCTGCTCCCAGCCTGTGAATGTACAGTAATACAACTAGGTCTTGTCCCTGCTCCCAGCCTGTGAATGGACAGTAATACAACTAGGTCTTGTCCCTGCTCCCAGCCTGTGAATGGACAGTAATACAACTAGGTCTTGTCCCTGCTCCCAGCCTGTGAATGGACAGTAATACAACTAGGTCTTGTCCCTGCTCCCAGCCTGTGAATGGACAGTAAAGGAGAAAGAGAAGTCAGATGAGCTCATCTCTCTTTCACTCTACTCTCTCATCCTTTCAGCGTGTTTCTGGTTAGAGCAGAAGTCTTGCAACGCAACAGATTATCTTCCTGTGCTACTTTTCCCTCTTCTAATCTGAACTCTGCTTTACAGGGAATTGCAAAAAGGCTAATATCAAGTCAAATTCAGGTACTGACGCATGTTGCTTTTAAAAATGCAATGTATTTTTTAAAGTACAACAGTAAAATCAGTCTGTATATGCAGTAAAGCATGATTGTTATACTCACTGTGGAACCTAAGGGGTTAATCCTCTGCATTGTGGGAGAGTTTCTTGGGAGGGTGCATGTGATTAGCACAGGGCCAATCAGCACTGTCCAGACAGAGGGTCAGGGGTCCTGCAGTCTCATAGGATAGCCAGAGTAGAATGAAAACTCCTCCTACAAGCTTTAACCAGTGCTCGCCCGGACACTGATAGAAGTCATACAACTGCAATATACTGCTGATGAGAAAAGGTATTTAGCAGTTTATATTTACTAAAATAATTGCAGTGCAATGCGTGTTCTGTGTACTTTGGGAGACCAGATTTAGTGAATGCAGGGTTCTGGGATTAGTAACACTTTAATTAACACATACTGCATGAATCAGTGTTTTTTTCTGCCTGGAGTACAGCATTATTACAATGCTTTAAACTACATAAAATCTAATATAAATTATGGAGATATTTTTGTTTTATGATTTGATAAACAGCATAGAAATGATTCAATTTTATTAAGGTGTGCTAGAATTAGATTGGGTTATAGTTATAGAGGTACATGTTCAGCAGCCTACATGTAATGAACAGATTATAAACTCATTACATTTAATCCATCTAAAGCCAGTGTGCTGAATGGGGATTCCTTAGAAGAATTGTTTTTATCTGCACTACTATTTCATTTAAATGTGCCATAAGTGCAATTGGTTTATAATCCTTTCAGTTACATTGAAAGATTGAAAGACCCCTCTCTAATAGATTCTTACTGTTATTATCTGAAATAATCACATATTCCTTTATATGTTAAGTTTTCATTTTCAATATAGAGCTGACCTGCTTAATTGTGGCTGTTTTGTTTCTCCTCCGCTCTATTTTTTAGGTAAATGAAACTAACAGTAATGCTGTAGATAATCCTCAATTTATGAGCAAACAAGAACCTGTATTCCAGTAATGATTAAAATAGTTTTTGTGTTACCTTTTATTGCTGCACTCATCCAAGAAAGATTACTAAACAATCTGGATTACAGTAGTTGTATGTTGGAGATGACCTGGGGCTATGCAAGGCTTTCCAGGTGTTGTGTGTACTTTGTATAAATTCTACTGACTTGCGACAATTTGTGTGCTGGGCTAAACAAAATGTTAAACTGTTTCCCTAGAAATAATAAAGAGTGGCGCAGATAAATTTGGCAAAAGTGTCTTGCGTGCATTCTAAAAGTGGTGCAGTGTGCACCAAATTCATGTGCGCTTCTGGAAGTTGTACTTGAATTTGGCACATGCTGCATCACTTTAAGAAAGCTAGCAAGACACTCTGGCAAAATCTGTCTGTGCCAAGGTCTCTATGTATGCCAAAAGTTGACATACATGGGTCGAATTTCGAAAGAATTTTCTTTCAAAAATCTTATCTAAGAATTTTCATTTGTATTTCACACCATTAGTGGGTTGCAGCAACAGCCGATTTTCGTGCGGCAATCAAATTTGAGTAATCGGACATGTTGGAAATTTTTGGAAAAACTAATGATTTTCTAATCAGTGATGGGAGAATCGTGCGAGAAATGTAATCAAAAAAGAAATGCGCATGTGCAAGAAAAGAGAATTCCCGGAAACAAAAGAAGATTCCCATCCAAAATGAGGTAAAAATTGAAGAATTTCAAAAATGAATGGTGGCACCATCGGATCACAAAACGCACAAATTTTCTGATTTTCAAAAGAAAATTTGACAATGTATGGCCAGCCTAAAGCTACACTTTTGTAAGATATGAACTGTCCATAATTTATTTTGACTTTGGTGCATTGACTGCACCACAATGTAAACGTGGCACATTTTAGAACTACCTGAATTTTGCACACAAGTCGCTGACAGAACCAAAGGTGTAGCAGATGATTCATAAATTTGGACCAACACGTTATCCAGAGGGATTAACACCAGAAAAGTGGTGTGGCAGCTTTATTGAATTCCCCCCTATTGTGTATAGTGAGTAACTGCAAGTACCTTCAAATAGTCAATAGAAAGCATCAGGTAACAGGTAACCACACTTAGCTCCAGATAGGCAACAATAAGCATCTACAGGTTCCTGTGGGTGTTTCTGGATAGGCAACAGAAAGCATCTTCAGGTACCTATACATACCTTCCAATACGTAGGCACTACCTACAGATTTCCTTCAGACAGGCAATAGGACAGGCAGTAGGACATCCTTTGCACATACTTTCTGATAAGCAACATCAATTATCTGCAAGGGGCATACCTTCTAGTAGGCAATAAAAGGCATCTACAGGCACCTGCAGGTATCTTCAGCAAGGCAACAGCAAGGATCTACAGGTACCTGTATTTTCCTTCAGATAAGCAACAAAAAGCATCTACAGGCACCTGTACTTTCATTCAGATAAGAAACAGAAAGCATCTACAGGTACCTGTTGGTTCTTCATCTACACTGTTAAATGTAAGAATCCTTATCTATTTATTTAAGTTACTTATATAGCACTGTCAATTTATGCATTGCATTTACAGTATATTATACATTCCCATCAGTTTCTGCTATCAAGGAGCTTACAACCTAAGGTCTCTAACTCACGTTAATACATATTAGGGCCAGTTTTGACAGGAGCGAGTTAACCTATCAGAATGTCCTTGGGGGATGGAAGGAAACTGGAGTACCCAGAGGAAACCCACGCAAGCACAGGGAGAGAATGCAAACTCCATGCAGGTAGTGTCTTGATTGGCATTTTCCCGGATGACCCCAGTGCTGCTAGGCAGAAGGGCTAACCACTTAGCCACTTCTTAACCCTTGAGAAAATCACGTGATGTTTGACGCAACGCGTCGGGAAGGAGCCGGGTGACATTTTACTTCTGGTCACGGCTGAAACCAGAAGTTCTTGAATAGATCGATGATGACCACTGTGAAATTTTATGTGAGTTACTTCTATTGAATACATGTGTTTTATTTGAATTACTACACTATGGAGATTTTGTTTCCCTTTCTCATGAGTGTTTAATGGAGGAGATTGGAGAAGTTTAAGGAGAATATATCTACTCAGAAGGAATACCAGTTTATCTTATGGGATAGGATTTGTTAATGGTCTGCAGTGACCAGAAGCGCCATAAGTCTTTCTTTGAGGTGAGAGGCTGGGGCACACCTGTGGTGGATCATGGATGTTGGCGGAGGAGATGTTTACCACATATTAATTGAAGTTCACCTTTATTGCCTTTGAAATATTGCACTTTATTTTGGAATGTCCGTCATTGGACTTTGAAGCTATTTTGCACAATATGCACATTGCTCTTTTTTTTTTTTTGCACACTTTTTTGTACTTTATATATACCTTACTGTTTTTGTGGATTATTGGACTATTGAAGTTACACTTTTGGACTCGTTCTTATTGCACATGTAATTTGGACTTTATATTTGCTATTTGTACTTGTAGTTCTTTTGTTGAGTGAGCGCCAATTAAACATTCACTCTAACTTAGCCACTGTGCTGCCGTACACTTGACACATGATCGTAATTTCCGACAACAAAACCATGGATTTTTTTCCAAAGGATGTTGGCTCAAATTTGTCTTGCATACACACGGTCACACAAATGTTGTCGGAAATTCCAAACATGAGAACGCGGTGACGTACGACGAGCCTGGGAAAAGGAAGTTCAATAGCCAGTGCGGCTCCTTCTGCTTAATTCCGAGCATGCGTGAGCTTTTGTGCAACAGACTTATGTACACACGATTGGACTTTCCGACAACAAGTTAAGTTGGCGGAAAATTTGAGAACCTGCTCTCAAACAATGGTGTGCCGAACTTCTGACAGACAATGTTTGATGGAGCATACACGCGGTCTGACTTTCCGACAACAAGCTCACATCGAACATTTCCCGCCAGAAAGTTTGACCGTGTGCATTAGATGTCCTTATATCTACTAGTGATTGAAGATTACTGTGAATGCATTTTGGAATCCATATAACATAGATAATTAAAATCCAAACCTGTTTGTCGTGATACACATTTTGTGTTTTCTCAATCACCTGCAAAGGTGATTCACTTTCAATATCTGGATTTACTGATACTCACGGCCGGAATTTCCGATGGAAACAGTCCGATGGGAGCTTTTCATCGGATTTTCCGACCGTGTGTATGCCCATCGGTCTTTTTCTGTTGGCCTTTCTGACGGACTTTAGATTGAGAGCCTGTTCTTAATTTTTCTGACGGAAATACTTTGTGTGTATGCAATTCCGACACGCAAAATTCCGACGCATGCTCAGAAACAATTTGTCGCATGCTCGGAAGCATTAAACTTCCCTTGTCGGATGTGTTGTATGTCGCTGTGTTATTGACCATTGGAATTTGGTGTTACCGGCAAGACAGTTTGAGCGGAATTCCGTCGGAATTCCGATGGGAAAACCATCAGAGCTTTTTCCGACGAGAATTCCGATTGTGTGTACATGGCATTAGAATTGCCCCATCTTTTCTTTTTTTTTCTTTCGGCTGAAAATAGAAGTGAGTCATGTTTATTTCACTGCTACTTATGTGTGCACCTGTCACTTTAAGTGGTTTGTGGCTCAGCCTATAATGCATGGCTGACAGCTAACAACACAGGGAGTAATTGGGGTGGAAGCGCTAATCATCCTAATTGGTGGGCCAATACATAAAGCAACATTTTTCCACTGCAGACCTTGACAATGCCAAGGGCACCTGTAAGAAAAATGAGAGAAAGTACTTGGTGGAACAGAAGATGAAGTCCTGGAACTGTTTGTGTGTCAACATGACAATACAGCCTGTGAAACCAAAGAGCCAATGAAGGTTGAAGCGGCAAGACTGCCTTACTTGACTTGCACATTAAAAGACCCAGTACTTACTGTTACGGTACAGGATTTTTTTTATGCCTTCCAACCCATTGCTTTTTTGCTCTGCTTTGTTTGACATAAAAAGGCGCACAGAAGTTATGTCCACTAAGCCACCAATTATTTTATTGAAGACACCTCAGCTGCCCAAGCCTACCTAAGCCCACCCCGTGCTATCTATTGCACCTAATTTTTGTCCTATAGAGAGATGCAAGAAAGAGAGGGTCAGCTGGTACTTAACTTTCTCTAGAGAAGACAAGATTTGCATAATAGAGCAACTTGCATTTTTAGTGATCACTGCACACTACAGCATGCTTCTAAAGGTACACGATGTACGCCCTTGCACATGTCTGCTATTAAATTAGATACAAAGTTTATCTAGCATATTCCCATACCTGGTTTACTTTAAAGGGGAGGGCCAGCCGGGAAAAAAGTAATTTTAATAAGCAGACCTACCTGTCCTGGGTGCCTGCGATGTCGGCCCCCCGAGCCTGACCGTCCTTCGGCTCTCGGTTCCCGGCGCCACCATTCCAACTAAGGGAAACAGGCAGTGGAGCCTTGCGGCTTCACTGCCCGTTTCCTACTGCGCATGCGCAGCGCTTTGTAAATGGGGCGCGCTGTGTTGTTGTGTTGTTCACTAGAAGACGACACGAGGAGCAGAAGACTGAAGAACACAGCGGAATAGGAAGAGGCAGATTAGGACGATTTGCTTAGCAACATCCATTTCTGGTAAGTTAAAAAAAAACATTTTTTTTTTCCTTCCAAATTTTTATTAACATTTTTATGCAGTTTTTTTTTCAGGGTGGCCCTCCACTTTAAATGAACAGCATATGCATGTAAACCATTAACTGGAATTTTGGTTCTTTTATGTGAGCTGCTTCTGGAACCTATGGGTTCTCCAGCTTGTATTTAGCATACTCAATTTATTCTGTTCTTTTGTAAATTCTGCAGTAAAAAAGTTATGCTTGTCTCACAATTCCAGTGTTCATTGCCCTGGCTAACCAGAATTCAGACCTCCAAATGCCCTGCAAACTTGTGGCTAACTGTAACATAATAGAATGATAATCCTCAATTTATGAGCAAACAAGAACCTGTATTCCAGTAATGATTAAAATAGTTTTTGTGTTACCTTTTATTGCTGCACTCATCCAAGAAAGATTACTAAACAATCTGGATTACAGTAGTTGTATGTCGGAGATGACCTGGGGCTATGTAAGGCCTTCCAGGTGTTGTGTGTACTTTGTATAAATTCTACTGACTTGCGACAATTTGTGTGCTGGGCTAAACAAAATGTTAAACTGTTTCCCTAGAATTCATAGGGAATTCAGTGGCGCAGACAAATTTGGCAAAAGTGTCTTGCGTGCATTCTAAAAGTGGTGCAGTGTGCACCAAATTCATGTGCGCGTCTGGAAGTTGTACTTGAATTTGGCACATGCTGCATCACTTTAAGAAAGCTAGCAAGACACTCTGGCAAAATCTGTCTGTGCCAAGGTCTCTATGTATGCCAAAAGTTGACATACATGGGTCGAATTTCGAAAGAATTTTCTTTCAAAAATCTTATCTAAGAATTTTCATTTGTATTTCACAACATTAGTGGGCAGCAGCAACAGCCGATATTCGTGCGGCAATCAAATTTGAGTAATCGGACATGTTGGAAATTTTTGGAAAAACTAATGATTTTCTAATCAGTGATGGGAGAATCGTGCGAGAAATGTAATTGAAAAAGAAATGCGCATGTGCAAGAAAAGAGAATTCCCCAAAATGAGGTGAAATTGAAGAATTTCAAAATCAATGGTGGCACCATCGGATTACAAAACGCACACATTTTCTGATTTTCAAAAGAAAATTCTTTCTAAATTCGACAATGTATGGCCAGCCTAAAGCTCCACTTTTGTAAGATATGAACTGTCCATTATTTATTTTGAAATTGGTGCATTGATTGCACCACAATGTAAACGTGGCACATTTTAGAACTACCTGAATTTTGCACACAAGTCGCTGACAGAACCAAAGGTGTAGCAGATGATTCATAAATTTGGACCAACATGTTATCCAGAGGGATTAACACCAGAAAAGTGGTGCGGCAGCTTTATTGAATTCCCCCCTAACTGCAAGTACCTTTAATAGGTAGCATCAGGTAACCACACTTAGCTCCAGATAGGCAACAATAAGCATCTACAGGTTCCTGTGGGTGTTTCTGGATAGGCAACAGAAAGCATCTTCAGGTACCTATACATACCTTCCAATACGTAGGCACTATCTACAGATTTCCTTCAGACAGGAAATAGGACAGGCAGTAGGACATCCTTTGCACATACTTTCTGATAAGCAACACCAATTATCTGCAGGTGCATGCCTTCTAATAGGCAATAACAGGCATCTACAGGCACCTGCAGGTATCTTCAGCAAGGCAACAGCAAGGATCTACAGGGACCTGTATTTCCCTTCAGATAAGCAACGGAAAGCATCTACAGGTACCTGTTGGTTCTTCATCTATGCTGTTAGATGTAACTATACTATGCATTGCATTTACAGTATATTATACATTCCCATCAGTTTCTGCTATCAAGGAGCTTACAACCTAAGGTCTTTAACTCAGGTTAATACATAGGAGAACCACCACTCCAGGATAATCCACACAACTGAGGTTTGCAGCTTCTCCTAAGATAGAGAGACCCAGGTGCAGGCACGGCACATACTAATGACGATAGATTGAAAGACTTGTGAAAGACTCGTGAAAGACGCGTTTCACACTACCAGGAGTGCTTACTCATAGCTATGAGTAAGCACTCGTGGTAGTGTGAAATGCATTAGCGATTTTTGCTTTGCTGTGACCCACATTTGTGTGATTTTGTTTCACAAATAAAAGGCATTGACATTTTTTTTTGGAGTGCGACCGTCCAGAGTCTTTCAATCTATCGTCAGGTTAATACATATTAGGGCCAGTTTTGACAGGAGCGAGTTAACCTATCAGCATGTCCTTGGGGGATGGAAGGAAACAGGAGTACCCAGAGGAAACCCACGCAAGCACAGGGAGAGAATGCAAACTCCATGCAGGTAGTGTCATGATTGGCATTTTCCCGGATGACCCTAGTGCTGCTAGGCAGAAGGACTAGCCACTTCTTAACACTTGAGAAAATCACGTGATCTTTGACAGAACGCGTCAGAAAGGAGAAGGGTGACGTTCTACTTCTGGTCGCAGCCAGAAGTTTATGAATAGATTGATGCTGACCACTGTGAAATATTATGTGAGTTACTTCTATTGAATACATGTGTTTTATTTGAATTACTACACTATGGAGATTTTGTATCCCTTATTTATGAGTATTTAATGGAGGAGATTGGAGAAGTTTAAGGAGATTATATCTACTCAGAAGGAATACCAGTTTATCTTAATCCATTGCCATTTCCATATACCGCAACTCTATGGGATATTACAAAGAGAGGATTTGTTAATGGTCTGCAGTGACCAGAAGCCCCATAAGTCTTTGTTTGAGGTGAGAGGCTGGGGCACACCTGTGGTGGATCATGGATGTTGGCGGAGGAGATGTTTACCACATATTAATTGAAGTTCACCTTTATTGCCTTTAAAATAATGCACTTTATTTTAGAATGTCCGTCATTGGACTTTGAAGCTATTTTGCACAATCTGCACATTGCTCTTTTTTTGAACACTTTTTTGTACTTTATATATACCTTACTGTTTTTGTGGATTATTGGACTATTGAAGTTACACTTTTGGACTCGTTCTTATTGCACATGTAATTTGCACTTTATATTTGCTATTTGTACTTGTAGTTCTTTTGTTGAGTGAGCGCCGATTATACATTTACTCTAACTTAGCCACTGTGCTGCTGTACACTTATCCTGCGTACACACGATCGTAATTTCCGACAACAAAACCATGGATTTTTTTCCGAAGGATGTTGGCTCAAATTTGTCTTGCATACACACGGTCACACAAATGTTGTCGGAAATTCCGAACATGAGAACGCGGTGACGTACGACGAGCCCGGAAAAAGGAAGTTCAATAGCCAGTGCGGCTCCTTCTGCTTGATACCGAGCATGCGTGAGCTTTTGTGCAACAGACTTGTGTACACACGATCGGACTTTCCGACAACAAGTTAAGTTGGCGGAAAATTTGAGAACCTGCTCTCAAACATTGGTGTGCCGAAATTCTGACAGAAAATGTTCGATGGAGCATACACACGGTCTGACTTTCCGACAACAAGCTCACATCGAACATTTCCCGTCAGAAAGTTTTACTGTGAGCATTAGATGTTATATCCTTATATCTACTAGTGATTGAAGATTACTGTGAATGCATTTTGGAATCCATATAACATAGATAATTAAAATCCAAACCTGTTTGTCGTGATACACATTTTGTGTTTTCTCAATCACCCGCAAAGGTGATTCACTTTCAAGATCTGGATTTACTGATACTCTTATGCCGCGTACACAGGGCTGGAATTTCCGATGGAAACTGTCCGATGGGAGCTTTTCATTGGATTTTCCGACCGTGTGTATGCCCATCGGTCTTTTTCTGTTGGCCTTTCCGACGGACTTTATATTAAGAGCCTGTTCTTAATTTTTCTGACGGAAAGACTTTCTATTGGAAACTCTGATCATGTGTATGCAATTCCGACACGCAAAATTCCGACGCAACGGAAGCATTAATCTTCCCTTGTCGAATGTGTTGTATGTCGCGGTGTTATTGACCATTGGAATTTGGTGTGACCGGTAAGACAGTTTGAGCGGAATTCTGTCGGAATTCCGACGGGAAAACCATCAGAGCTTTTTCCAACGAGAATTCCGATCGTGTGTACGTGGCATTAGAAGTGCCCCATCTTTTAGTTTTTTTTTTCTTTCGGCTTAAAATAGATGTGAGCCATGTTTATTTCACTGCTACTTATGTGTGCACCTGTCACTTCAAGTGGTTTGTGGCTCAGCCTATAATGCATGGCTGACAGCTAACAACACAGGGAGTATTTGGGGTGGAAGCGCTAATCATCCTAATTGGTGGGCCACTACATAAAGCAACATTTTTCCACTGCAGACCTTGACAATGCCAAGGGCACCTGTAAGAAAAATGAGAGAAAGTACTTGGTGGAACAGAAGATGAAGTCCTGGAACTGTTTGTGTGTCAACATGACAATACAGCCTGTGAAACCAAAGAGCCAATGAAGGTTGAAGCGGCAAGACTGCCTTACTTGACTTGCACATTAAAAGACCCAGTACTTACTGTTAAGGTACAGGATTTTTTTATGCCTTCCAACCCATTGCTTTTTTGCTCTGCTTTGTTTGACGTAAGAAGGCACACAGAAGTTATGTCCACTAAGCCACCAATTATTTTATTGAAGACACCTCAGCTGCCCAAGCCTACCTAAGCCCACCCCGTGCTATCTACTGCACCTCATTTTTGTCCTATAGAGAGATGCAAGAAAGAGAGGGTCTGCTGGTACTTAACTTTCTCTAGAGAAGACAAGATTTGCATAATAGAGCAACTTGCATTTTTAGTGATCACCGCACACTACAGCATGCTTCTAAAGGTACACCCTTGCACATGTCTGCTATTAAATTAGATACAACGTTTATCTAGCATATTTCCATACCTGGTTTACTTTAAAGGGGAGGGCCAGCCGGGAAAAAAGTAATTTTAATAAGCAGACTTACCTGTCCTGGGTGCCTGCGATGTCGGCCCCCCGAGACCGACCGTCCTTCGGCTCTCGGTTCCCGGCGCCGCCATTCCAACTAAGGGAAACAGGCAGTGGAGCCTTGCGGCTTCACTGCCCGTTTCCTACTGCGCATGCGCATCGCTTTGTAAATGGGGCGCGCTGTGTTGTTGTGTTGTTCACTAGAAGATGACGCGAGGAGCAGAAGACTGAAGAACACAGCAGAATATGAAGAGGCAGATTAGGACGATTTGCCTAGCAACAGACATTTCTGATAAGTTAAAAAAAAAAAACATTATTTTTTTTTCCTTCCAAATTTTTATTAACATTTTTATGCAGTTTTTTTTTCAGGGTGGCCCTCCACTTTAAATGAACAGCATATGCATGTAAACCATTAACTGGAATGTTGGTTCTTTTATGTGAGCTGCTTCTGAAACCTATGTGTTCTCCAGCTTGTATTTAGCATACTCTATTTATTCTGTTCTTTTGTAAATTCTGCAGTAAAAAAGTTATACTTGTCTCACAATTCAAGTGTTCATTGCCCTGGCTAACCAGAATTCAGACCTCCAAATGCCCTGCAAACTTGTGGCTAACTGTAACATAATAGAATATGGTGATCTGCAACGGTTTAAATAATGTCCAAATTTAACATTAAGGGGTTGGTTTACTTAAAGCGGAGTTCCACACACTTTTGAGAGGTGGTCTTAAATGAAAGACCACCTCTCCACCGCTCGTTATTGAACATAAATACATTTTTTACTTCTATAGTACCTTTTATTATGAAGTACAGCCTATACTTCCAATCCATCCGGTCTGCGGCGCAGGACGTCATATCCTCTTGTGCAGCGAGCCTCCCCACTGTCTTCTGGGACCTGTGTGTGTCCCAGAAGACAGCTGGCTATTCACAAAGTGCCGCGTGACTCGCGCATGCGCAGTAGGAAACGGGCAGTGAAGCCGCAAGGCTCCACTACCGGTTTCCCTTAATTAGAATGGCGGCACCTGCACCTGATCTGATGGATGGATCCGCCTCGGGGGCTGTGCACTACTGTGCACTGCAAGACCACTTGCTCCAGAGCTTAGTAAATGAGGTAAAGTTTCACTTTGAAAAGAATATTTAATCACATGCAAGGAAAATTAAAAAGAAAGAAGAAAGAAAAAAAAAATACCTGCAAGACAAAGGCATAATGAGATAGTATGCATAGCATACTAGCTCATTATGAATTACTTACCTGAGATCGAAGCCCCTGAAGCCGTCTTCGTACACTGCTGTGACCAACGACATGTCTCCCGGAGTTACTTCCGGGTATCGCGGGCTCTGGCGCTGTCATTGGCCAGAGCCACGATGACAGGGGATATCTCCTAAACCGTTCAGGTTTAGAAGATATCCAGGGTAGCTACAGGTAAGCCTTATTATAGGCTTACCTGTAGCAAAAAGTGTGTTGTAAAGTGCACTTGCAGTGCACAGTATATTTGCCTTTAGTAAATCAACCTCCCTGTGTTGATGTCCTCCAGCATTGGCTGATATAACTAACATACTCACCTGGTATCTTGGGGAGATGTGGAACTTGCACATTTATATGGAAATTCAAATTAATTATGTCAAATTTATAGTATCTTTTTTCTAGGTTTAGAAGTTTATGAGAAAACGTGTATGTTTTATATCTGTTTTACTCGTGTTTTTCAATTTCAGCTTGAGCTAATGAGGTCTCTAATCAAAGGGCTTTTTTAAACAGGAGGTGAGAGGAAATGAGCCTAAAGCTACTCTTTGGGCTGGTTGTTAGGATACATAGGGGGAGATTTACTAAAACTGGAGAACTCAGAATCTGGTGCATCTGTGCATGGTAGCCAATCCAGCTTCTAACTTCAGCTTGTTCAATTAAGCTTTGGCAATAGAACCAGGAAGCTGATTGGTTTCTATGCAGAATTTCACCAGATTTTGCACTCTCCAGCATTAGTAAATAACCTTCATTACAGTGATTTGCAAACTTTCATATTTACTTAAAAAAAACAATATCTTCAAACATATTTTTAGTCATAAATAAAGCAAATATGTAAAAGAAAAAAATGTTGTTAATTTTAAAGGGGTTGTAAAGGTAAAAAAAATGTCACCTTAATGCATTCTATGCATTAAGGTGAAAAAACATCCGACAGTACCGGCCCCTCCAGCCCCCCGTTTTACTTACCTGACCCCTCAAAAATCCCATGCTCGCCCCCGACATCCTCTTCGCTGCTCAGCCTGGCCGTTGATTGGTTACAGTGGATGGATTGAAAGCAGCGCAGCCATTAGCTCACGCTGCTGTCAATCACATCCAAGGACACGGCGCGCTGGGGGGCGGGGCCTGAGTAATACAGTGAGCGGCTTTGGCCGCCAGCTGTATCACGGGAGCGCGCCCGCAAGCACTCCTTACCATGTTAGGGAGCTCGCTTGAAGGTGAGAAGTACTCGTAGGGGGGAGCCGAGACAGCTGCCGAGGGACCCCAGAAGACCAGGTTCGGGGCCACTCTGTGCAAAACGAGCTGCACAGTGGCGGTAAGTATAACATGTTTGTTATTTTAAAATAAAATAAAAAATTACCTTTACAACCCCTTTAATGCGCCTGTGTGTTATAAAACCTTTTTTTTTTTATATGAGTTACTATTTTTTTTTTTTAACAAACAATTTTCATTAAAATGCAACTGATCATTACTGGCTAAGCTGGATTTTTCATGCAGGGAATGGATGATAAAGGGACTATTTCTTCTTTTCAAGTATTTTATTGGTAACAAACACGGTACAGAATATTGAAACATTCACTGTTACAAGTTATTATATTACAGTATACAACGTTATACAGAGCGTTGGGTTACAACAAGTGTAGAACGACTAGGAGAGGTAAGGCAAGAATGGTACACCAGCCGGTGTTGTAGTGTAACAAGAACAATTTAAATCGAACAGGAACAAGTGCTAACCAGGACCTAGGTCCAATTATAGGATAACATAGGGTTATAGGAGAGCTCTGCTGTAGTGGGGGTGGTAACAGCAAGGGTTATAATAGCGTAAATATAGGTTACCATATTGGGGGGGTTCAGGGGGGTAAAGCAAGAGAGGTAGTAAGGGAGGAGAGGGGAGAATCAGGGGGGAGAGTTAGCAATAGTGGTTAAGGATAGAAGTGTAGGAGGGTTAGAAGGGGGGGAAGACCAGGAGGAGAGGAGATAGGTTGGCCAGGAGGCTCGCACGGCAGTGGTAAGTCTCAATCTTTACGGCAATATCGGGTTGGAGAAGGCTCAGGGTTCCAATAAAGTGGTGTCGAAGTCGGGCGGAAGAAATTTCTCTGCCCAAGGTCGCCATATCTTTAGATGCTGGGGAATTCTATCCAGTATCGTAGCTTCGATTTTACTGTGTATCATCGCTTGTGTGACTCTATTTCTGACCTCGGCGATATTTAGATTAGGGGTTCTCCAGCTTCTCGCTAGTGTCTGTTTGGCTGCTGTAGTGAGTTGGAGCAGGAGGCGTAGCTGCACCTTTGGTAGGTCCATTGAAGGGTGGTTCAGGAGAGCAAGGGAGGGGTCAGGGGGGATGTCACGGCCAAGAAGGGACGAGGCCATGTGGAATATCGTTGCCCAGAAGCCTCTTGCGATCGGACAGGTCCACCATATGTGGAGGTGGGTGCCTATTTCTGTACATCCTCTGAAGCAGTTAGGAGAGCATGACGGGGTGAATTTAGCAATCCTGGACGGAACCAAGTACCATCTCATGAGGACTTTGTAATTGGCTTCTGAGGCAACGATATTTTGGGATGCTATTTTTGTGTTGGCCCATATCGAAAACCAAGCTTCAGGATCTAGGTCTATTTGGAGGTCTCTGGACCATGCAGTCACATATGAGGGTGGGGAGGCCAGAGGGGATGTAAGGTGGGCATAGAGCTGGGAGATTATGCCTGGGGCATGTGGGTCCGACTTGCACACATTCTCGAACGTGGTTAGACCTGTGCCAGCGATGTTTGGACCTAAAGTGGTCCGGATAAAATGAGAAATTTGAAGATAGCGGAAACACTCTCTTGGAGGAAGATGCGAGCGGGTCTGTAGGTCAGGAAATAATATTATGTTGCCTCGGGAGAGTATATCGCGGATGCGAGTTAGACCCGCCTGCCCCCAGGCGTGAAAGGAAGAAGGATCAGTGTAGGCTGGGTGGAAGAGTGGGTGGCCCAAGAAAGAAAGGAGTGGTTGGTGAGGGGATATTAGGCGGAATGTTTTGGAGAGCCTATCCCAAATTTTCAATGAATGAAGTGTAACCGGATTCCGAATGGAGCTCCGACTTGATTTAGGAATCCAAAGCAAATTGGAGACCGGGATGGGATGGGAATCTATTGCTTCTATTACCACCCACAGGGGTATTTCCGCTTTCGCGTGGTATAGAGACAATTGGGCTAGTTGGGCTGCGTGGAAGTAGTGCGCAAAATTGGGTACTCCTAGACCTCCCCAGAGTCTGCTGCGGAGCATAGTAGAACGTGTGATTCTGGGTTTTTTGGTACCCCAAATGTATTTGAGAACGCGATGTTGTATCACCCTATGAAAGTAAGGGGGATTGCGATGGGTAGGACTCTGTATAGGTAGAGAAGTTTCGGTAGGAGGGACATCTTTACTGCAGCTATTCGACCTAGCCATGAGACACATAGTGGAAGCCAGGTATTGAGAAGGGAGGAGAGGCTTTTCAGCATTGGGAGATAGTTGGCCTGAAATAGGTGGGAAGGGTCACTTGTTAGTTTAATTCCTAGGTACGGGATGGAGGAGGGGGACCATATAAAGGGGAAATTGGATTGTAGTAGGAGGAGATCGGATTGAGGAAGAGACACATTAAGAGCTTTTGATTTTTCCCGGTTGACTTCTAGTCCTGATATTGTAGCAAATTTGTCTAATAGGTGTAGAAGGTTAGGTAAAGTGGTGTGTGGGGAGGTGATAAATAATAGTGCATCATCTGCAAAGAGACATAATTTGTGGGAGGTGCCAGCTATTTCTAGTCCTTGAATACTCTGATTGGAACGGATCAGGGCAGCCAAGGGTTCAATGACTAAGGCAAATATCAGAGGAGAAAGGGGGCATCCCTGTCTGGTGCCTCTTTGGATCGGGAAATTGGCTGATTTAAAACCAGAGTATTGTACATAAGCCTGGGGACGGGTGTAGAGGGCGTCTATCCATTTAAAGAAATTGGGGCCAAAGCCCCACCTCTGCAGGATGTAATGCAGATAGGGCCATGAGACTGAAAGGGACTATTTCTAACCTCCATTATACTGATTTGCAAACTTTCATATTTACTTTGAAAACAATATCTTTAAACATATTTTTATTCATAAATAAAGGAAATATGTAAAAGAAAAAATGTGTTAATATTAATGCTCCTGTGTGTTATAAAAACTTTTTTTTTTTTTAATTAGTTACTATTTCTTTTTTTTTAAACTGTTGGTATTTAAATAATCTGCCCCTATTTAAATGCCCATCACTGCGTCAAGACAATAAATCCTACCTAAACTCGAACTGCCACTTGGAGTAATGCAAAATGTAAGTAGTATTTTTACCTTTAAATAAAATCGAATAAAAGGAAAAAATAGTAGCGCTTATAATATAAATATATCTTCAATGTGACTACAAAAAGATATATATATGTGCATATTAAATAAACAATTGTATCACCCTGTGACAAGTGAACCAAATAAATGTGCCAAAAAATTGTATATAAAAATTAGAAAAAGAGCAAAAAAAGTTTACTTATCACTTTGGTGTGGTGGATGGAATAAGAAAACAACAGTTGAAAGGACATTTTGGATACTTTTTGTAGTCACATTGAAGAGATATTTATATTATAAGTGCCACTATTTTTTCCTCTTATTAGATTTTTAAAGGTAACAATACTACTTACTATTTCTTTTTTAACAAACAAACAATTTTCCTTTAAAATGCAATTGATCATTACTAGCTAAGCTGGATTTTTCATGCAGGGAATGAATGATAAAGGGACTATTTCTAGAAAAAATAAATTCTGAGCGGTGCAGTGTGCTGGAGCAGTTACTTTTTCTCAAGTGACAAGGCTAACCCCACAAGCATGTAAACTGGGAACGTATCCCTTGATGATTGAGAAGAGGTAGATTAAGGACAAGAGAGATGATACACTGTTGCCTACGTACAGAAAAACACTGACAAACTTAAAGGGCGCAAATGTCCTATCACCTACTAAGGATGCCAAAGTCAAAGACATTACTGGGTCGTGCAAAGTACGGTGTGCACACACGGACGACTTTCAGTTACAAGAGTCACAGTGTTTATGAAATTTTGACACTACATAAATCTTTATATTATTGTTTCCTTTATTTATGAACCATTTACATATATTGAGAAATACATGCATCGACATTAATATTGCCTGTGGACTATTTAGATTTGTTTGAAAAGATTCCTATTTGCTCCTGTAATCTGAACAGTTTTTTTTATGAATAATGGCTAGGAGTCCATTAGTAAATTGCACTAGAAAGCAATTTTCTCAGTAAATTATGAGTTTTCTTTTACAAACAGACCTAATGACTCATTTGTGGGTGCAGTATATAACACATCAAAATAATGATGTAGTCAACTGATCCTGAAGTGTGGAAACATGAAGGCTATTAGCAATATATAAAAAAAAATGAGCTTCATATTAGCTATCCACAAACCAGTGTACCATGTTTTATTAACCAATAAACTCTGCGCAATTCTACAAAGATGTATTGGATGTTATTTTCTAAAAACAGAGGAAAAACGAGAAGTAGTCTATTTAGAATGCAACTGTCATTTATCAAAGTCATATTTCAGAAAGCATAAGGAATCACCTGGCTCATTACTGCTGGCAATAAAGACACTTCCTTCTAGTTTTTAACGATTATGTATAAGGCTGTTGTGGAAATGCATCATTTTCTGTTTAAGAAAAGGAAAAAAAAATGATGTGATTAAAGTATTTTCCACTTCCCTGCATTGTCCTTGCAACTGCCCTCACAAACTAAAAGCCCACCTGCTTAAGCTATTTCTGTGGGATTGCTATTAATGAATATAAGGGATTGTGATCTCTATCAAGCAACAATGTTGGCGCTCAAGACTCTTGCCGTATGCTTCGGGCACACTTATTTTCTACGAAACCATAAGAAGGGGTCGTTAGCAGCCCAAAAAAATAAAATAAATACTGGTTCATTAAAAGACAAAATATAAAAACAGAATGTTACTACAATACGCACCTTCAATCCACAGCTGTCCCTCATAGTGCTTCTTTTTCACCACTAGCCATTCTGAGGCTTGATTCACACCTTTGCATTTTTAGTGCTTTTTGCATTTTGCAGATTTGCACTACAGCCCATTTAACATAGTTTCCTATGGGACATGTTCTATAGAGCAAATCTGCAAAATGCAAGAAGCACTAAAAATGCAAAGGTGTGAATCAAGCCTAATGCTCCGTACACACGAGCGGATTTTCGTCGGAAAAATCTTGGATGTTTTTTCCGACAGAATTCCGCTCAAGCTTGGCTTGCATACACACGGTCACATAAAAGTTCACTGAACTTTCGACCGTCAAGAACGCAGTGACGTACAACACTACGAGCTTCACTACGAGCTTCTTTCCCAGTGCAGCACTCTATACTGCTCCTCCTCTGCATGGGGTGAAATCACATTCCTTTACAACACAGCCAGTCAGCCATGATCTGCACAGGGTGTATCTGCCTACTGCAACTACACTGCCGTTCCGACCAGGGGATTTCACAGGTCAGAACGGCAACATAAAAGCCAGATACACCCTGTGAGGGCTGATGGACTGTGTGTAAAGGAATGTGTTTTCAGCCCTGTGTATTGTGTGTGTGTGGGGGGGGGGGGGGTGGGGCTGTTTACAGTGCTGGAATGGCAAAGAAGCTCTGCCAAATTACCTGCCGGGGGCCCTGTCCTCTGATTCTCCAGCATTGATCCCTGTCCTCTAATTCTCCAGGGGGCCCTGTCCTCTAATGTAAGGAGGAACTCTGGGAACTCTAAACTCTTAAGCCACTTTAAGTATCTTGGCGTGCAGTGGGTGTATCTGAACACAAAGTTGAAGTGGTGGGTGGTAGTGGGGGGGCCAGGTCAACATTTGGATCGGGGCCCACAAGCTTCAAGCTATGCCTCTGGTCCAGTACCTGTAGGTAAGAAAGCCAAGGGGTCTATATCTTTTCAAACATGGGTTGATTGTCTCATAGGACACTAACATTTTTTTCATTGGGCATGATCATTATCATCTTCATTAAAGCTAGGTCTATCACTGGGCTTTTCCAAGCATCTCTTAATAATTTGATAGGAATTGGCCAGTGACAGGACAGTTTTGAACCATAGAGAACTGACAGTCTTAGCGAGCTACTGTATAACTTCAATCTGCTGGTCAAAGTGAGCCTTTTCAAACTGAAATTAATTAAATTGGGGTACTGCTGCTGTATTTAAGTAAAATTCATTGTAAAAAAATAAATACACTATAGCTCCTATGTGTGCTGACACACACACACTAGCTCCTATATGTGCTGACACACACACACTAGCTCCTATGGGTGCTCACACAAACACATTATAGCTCCTATGTGTGCTGACACAAACACACTATAGCTCCTATGTGTGCTGACACACACACACTAGCTCCTATGTGTGCTGACACACACACACTAGCTCCTATGTGTGCTGACACACACACTAGCTTCTATGTGTGCTGACACAAACACACTATAGCTCCTATGTGTGCTGACACAAACACACTATAGCTCCTATGTGTGCTGACACACACACATACTAGCTCCTATGTGTGCTGACACACACACACTAGCTCCTATATGTGCTGACACACACACACACTAGCTCCTATGTGTGCTGACACACACACTAGCTCCTATGTGTGCTGACACAAACATATTATAGCTCCTATGTGTGCTGACACAAACACACTATAGCTCCTATGTGTGCTGACACACACACACTAGCTCCTATGTGTGCTGACACACACACACTAGCTCCTATATGTGCTGACACACACACACTAGCTCCTATGTGTGCTGACACACACACACTAGCTCCTATGTGTGCTGACACACACACACACTAGCTCCTATGTGTGCTGACACACACACACTAGCTCCTATAAATCCCTGCCTGGGATGGGACAGAGGGTTGGGACAGAAGGTTATGGTGCAATGCTGTACTAACAGCACTGCAATGGGTGCTACTGCAATGCTGTACTAACAGCACGCACACACCAGACTAATCCCCAGCAGCAGATAATGTCACACTCAGCAGCAGTGCAATCAGCAGAAATGATCAGTATTCACAATGAATCAGCAATGGTAATCAGCAATGGTAATCAGCAATGGTTTAGCAATGAATCAGCAGTCTGCCTATTCACTCAATCAAAGCCGGAACACATGTGCACTAGGCCGACGGCGCCGCGGCCTTTTATACAGTGGGGCGTGTACTAAAGCCCCTGAGCTATAATTGGCTACAGGCGTCCTGCCTGTAGCCAATTATTGCTCTCCTCGCTGCAGGCGCTGTGATTGGCCAAGCATGCGGGGTCACAGTGCATGCTTGGCCAATCATCAGCCAGCAATGCACTGCGCCTAGCGCAATGCATTGCGGGCCACTCGCATCACACGAATGTGATGCGAACGGCCCAAAATAGTTCTGGGCTCGCCGAGCGGGCGAACGCCCGGTGCTCGATTCGAACGTGGGTTCGAATCGAACACCGGGCCCATCCCTACAGGAGAGTGAACCTCATATGCCGGTATCCAGATAATATGGGTATTCACTGATACTTCCTATGGTCTGTATACAGATAGATGACAACGGCCAAATCTGACAATCAATACAAAATCACACCGTAAAGTAAATATAAATATATCTAATATATCCCGAGGAAAACTGAGATACAAACTAGTACCCCAAAAGACCAAGAGGAAAGGTACCTGCTAATATAAGTATATCAAACGTAACCAAATGGTTCCCAGACAGGGGCATAAAGAACATAGTACAACAAAGTTATAAATGCAAATGCAGTTTAACAATTGATATACAACAGCAATATGTGTGTAAACCAATGTTGTATTTTTTCATTTCTATATATTTCTATATTTGATAGACTATAGTATAGAGTTAGACTATAGAAAATATAAATAGAATTAATCACCCATGTAGATACTGTAAGTAATATACTTACAGAATTCTGTGAATTAGCAAAAATCGAGCCTTTGGTGGACTTGATAACACCACCGTGCTCAACAAACTATAACCAAGAAATCAAAAGAGTCAGACAAAAAAAAATCATCTCAACAGTCACTGTGGATAATAAGTGTAAATACTCTGCGCCAAAAACAAAGTATAAAATATAATTATTAAAATGAGCTGCTCCCCTAATTTGATAAATAGTGATCAAAGAACAATTAAATGGTGTGTAGAGGGCGCTAATTGGTAACTAATGTTAACATAAACACATAGGGGGCTTTTTACGAAAGGCAAATCCACTTTGCACTACAAGTGCACTTGAAAGTGTCCTTGGAAGTGCAGTTGCTCTAAATCTAAGGGATAGATCTGAAATGAGTGGAAGCTCTGCTGATTTTTATCATCCAATCATGTGCAAGCTAAAATGCTGTTTTTTATTTTCCTTGCATGTCCCCCTCGGATCTACAGCGACTTTACTTCCAAGTGCACTTGCAGTGCAAAGTGGATTTTCCTTTAGTAAATAACCCCCATAGTGTCAACTGTCATACAATAATCATGCATATAAACCAATCAAGTGTTAAAAACTCAACAATAGAAAATTATAAATTCAATCAATCAATCTAAGTGACTCGTGGCAAAAATTGATATGTAAAGTCCCAAGGAAAAAAACACAGTTCTATCATTGGACAGAAAAAATCTTCTGTGTAGAAAATCTTCTAGATAATAGTAAGGAATCCTTCACCAAAGCTAATAAATGCAACACCCAACATGTGCTGGATATTAGATCTGCTTACCAGATGTAACTGACTTATTTTGATACAAATAAAGTCAAAGACGCTTATGCAGGCTGATGCCTGCTCACATGGATGGACTTGAGATGTATATGAGAAACTTCCTCCCCGGGGTTTAAGCATGGAATATATGCAAGACAGCAGAAAGATTAATAGAGTAATTCAATTTATTTAAAAAACTAAAAACATAAAAAGAGCCAAGAGGCCGCTTACATTTGTAGGTGCCTACCCGTCACTGGGGCTGCTAACTCGTCTGTAGTAAGACTGTGCATGAACGCCTGGTATCCACCTCCGTGGTCAGCGTGCGTTCCGCCAGCCAGCGGCGACAACCAGGAAAGCCGGAGGTGACAAAGGATAACGTGACAAAAGCACCGATCCGGCGTACGTTTTGTGATTACATCTTCAGGAAGCGTACCTTGGTCACTAGGATACAGGTAATTTATAGTCAAGAAGACAAAATAGGGGGCATAATAATTTAAAAGGGAGGACTCGTATTGCGCAGCCGCAGTGCCGGTTCACATCGCTTTGTAGCTATTAACCCTTGGACACACAACATTAACATTAAAATCATGACAGTCAGTCAAGGTTTGATGGATAGTATCAAATGTTTGATGCCAAAAGATAAAAAAATTATCAGGATTAACAGGATATCTTGATAATAATAAAAATGCAATAACAAAGGATATATAAAAAATCAACACAAGGGAAATGAAGGGAAGAAAAAGGAAGGGATACACACATGACGATGGTTCAATCGTTTGCCAAAAAACTATTTCGATCCAATTCTATATTCATCCCCATAGGCTGCATAGTACGCAATTTGTACAGCCAATGTGTTTCATTTTGCGAGATGGCTCTCTCATGTGTGTGCCCCTCCAATGTTTAGATATTTTGTCAATACCATAAAAATTTAGGAGAGTCGGATCACTATTGTGGAAAAGTTTAAAGTGTCTAGAGACACTATGGTTGAGAAAACCTTTTTTAATATTTGCAAGATGCTCGTTAATTCGAACCCTTAGCTGGCGTGTGGTTCTACCCACATACTGTAGGGAACATGGACACTGCAAAACATAGGTCACGTGATCCGAAAAACACATGATAAGAGGTTTTATTTTAAATTCTTGTTTAGTAACTACTAATTGGAAGTGAGAGATCTTTTTATTTGTGCCTGTTTTTTTGGTGGTTTCACAGGCCTTGCATCTGGTGCAGTAATGAAAGCCAGAACCATGCAAAAAAGTTGATGTTTTCTTTGGGGGGTCTGGGACATTGCGGGCAATGATATTCCTTAATCTTGGAGCTTTTCTGTAGATAAATTTTGTTTTTTCGGGGTAAGGAAGATTGCAAATCCTTATCTTTAAGCAAAGTTGGCCAGAATCTTTTAAAAATAGTTTCCACTTGTTTGTACTGTCTGTGGAAGCCTGATATAAACGCCACCTCTCCTTTGCGTTCCATTTTTGGTTTTGTAACTAGAAGTGATTGTCTATCCATTTTTGAAACCTGATTTAACACTTTCTCAAGTGTTTCCAATTTGTAACCCTTTTCCAGAAACCTCCTGGTAAGTAATTCTGCCTGCAGAAAAAAGTTTGCATCATTATCAGAGTTGCGCCTTAAACGCATGTATTGTCCCTTTGGGACAGCCCCTATCCACTGTGGATGGTGGCAACTAGGGATGAGCCAAACACCCCCCTGTTCGGTTCGCACCAGAACCTGCGAACAGACATAAAATTTGCGTGAACTTTAGAACCCTATTAAAGTCTATAGGACTCGAACGTTCAAAATCAAAAGTGCTCATTTTAAAGGCTAATATGCAAGTTATTGTCCTAAAAAGTGTTTGGGGACCTGGGTCCTGCCTCAGGGGACATGTATCAATGCAAAAAAAAGTTTTAAAAACTGCAGTTTTTTCGGGAGCAGTGATTTTAATAATGCTTAAAGTGAAACAATAAGCACCCGTCATGTAAGGGGAAACCCGGGCTTCCCCAGTGATGTGTGGGTGACCCCGCCCCCTCTGATGTAACGGAAACCTGCGTTACATCAGTTACAATGTACAATGTAGTTACAATGTACCCGTTACCAGACCCCCACAACCACTGGCCAGGGTTGGGGAGAGGAGGCCCTTGTCCCCATCAACATGGGGACATGGTGCTTTAAGGGGTCACTGACCCCCAAAGCACCCGCCCAATGTTGAGGGCATGTGGCCTGGTACGGTTCAGGAGGGGGAGGCACTTACTCCCCCCCTCTTTTCCTGTGGCCTGCCAGGTTGCGTGCTCGAAAAAAAGGGTCTGATATGGATTTTTGGGGGGATCTCCACACCATATTTTTTTTTTAATTTGGCGTGGAGTTCCCCTTAAAATCAGGTCTGGTATGGATATTTTGGGGGAACCCAACGTCATTTTTTTTTATTTTGACGCGGGGTTCCCCTTAATATCCATACCAGACCTGAAGGGCCTGGTAATTGAATTTGGGGGGAACCCCACGCATTTTTTTTTTTTTATCAATGACTTTCAATGACTGTTCTCTGTATTACAGGGAGCCGACAATTCATTATAGCCGCGAGTGCTTTTAAATGATTTTTTTCCTGCAGAAATGACACTTTGTGCAGGGACAGTTCTAAGCACGGGAAACATGCGCCCCTTTACAGGCATACTATACACACCCCCGAGGTACGGAATTTAAAGGAATATTACACTTTTATTGTTTTACTTTAAGCATTATTAAAATCACTGCTCCTGAAAAAAACGGCCGTTTTTAAAACTTTTTTTTTTCATTGATACATGTCCCCTGGGGCAGGACCCAGGTCCCCAAACACTTTTTATGACAATAACTTGCATATTAGCCTTTAAAATTAGCACTTTAGATTTCTCCCATAGACTTTTACAGGGTGTGCCGCGGCTTTTCGAATTTGCCATGAACACCCCAAATAGTTTGCTGTCCGACAAACGGGCGAACAGGCAATGTTCGAGTCGAACATGAGTTTGACTCAAACTCGAAGCTCGTCCCTAGTGGCAACTGTGAGTTGGCACAAAGCCATTTCTATCAGTCTCTTTAAAAAAAAGACTTTGTGCTAATGGAATTTAGATGTTTAGTGAGCGTAAGATCCAAATAATTGACAGTCGTTAGACTGCATTCTGCCGTAAACTTTAAACCATATTTATTACTATTTATTTGTCTCAAAAATCCTAAAAAGCTTGTGTGGGAACCCTCCCACAGCAAGATAATGTCACCAATGAATCTTTTACTAAAAAAGCGACTTATTTCTGTTTTTAAAAACTGTTTCCCGTTCCCATTTGTTTAGTACTATGTTGGCCACACTTGGGGCATAACGTGCCACCATAGCCACGCCCCCATTTTGGTTGTAATAGTCATTAAGTGCCCAAAAATAGTTGTTACCCATGGCCAGAGCCAATGCTTCCACCATAAAATAGATTTGGGATTTCTTCATTTTAGGTTTCTTTGACAGAGCCCATTTGACTGCTTCTAATGCATCCATATGGCGTATAGTTGTATATAAGGACTCGATATCTATTGTAACCATTATGTATTATTAGTTACAGCAGTAGTTTGCAGAAGCACAATTAGATCCCTACTGTCTTTTAGGTAGGATTGGCTCTGTGTAACCAGAGGCTGAAGGAACCTATCAAGGTATTCCCCCAATCTGGAATACAGAGAGCCTATCCCACTAGTAATGGGTCAGCCAGGTGAAGTTTCTCTACTTTTGTGTATTTTAGGTACTATATATAGCACCGGAGTTTTGGGTGCATGTAAAATAAGGTAATCTGCTTCTTTTTGGTCAAGTATTTTCTTGGATAGTCCTTTTTCTACCCATCTACTTAGTTACATTTTTAACTGTGATGTAGGATCCATGCTCAATTTTTTGTAAGTGGCAGTGTCATCAAGCAATCTTTGTATTTCTTTATTATAATACTCTTTAGTTAGTACTACCAGCCCGCCCCCCTTATCTGCTGGTCTGACCACTATCTGTTTGTTATCTTCCAATAGTTTGATTCCTTCCCAAATAGATTGATTAGTTTGGTGTTTGCTTACTTCTAGTTGTCTGACTTCATCTTGTACCATATTCCTTAATACGTCTAAAAAAGTGATTAGTGCCCTTTTTTTTGGATTAAAAACAGAGTTATTTTTCAACCCACTGTGCAAAAAGGGTCATCAACCCTCTTCCCCGTAGAGTTTCCAATTTGACCCGCAAAATGTTTTTTAATGTTTCATTTTCTAATATATTTCTCAATATCAACAAATAAATCAAATTTATCAATATTTTTATCTGGTGCAAATTTTAAACCTTGAGATAAAACTTCCAATTCTTTTTCAGAAAAAAGTGACCCCTGCCAGATTAAAAATGCCTGAATTTAATTGTCTCGCTTTCTTTTTCTCTTTCTCCCTCTTCCTCCTCTACCTTTTTTTCTATACGCTCCTTGGGGTATTGGGGCAGATTGGGCGGGATTCTGTAAGGTTCCTTCCATCCTCTCCACCCCCCCCCCCCCCCCCCCCTGGTGATAGTTTTTGTAAGTTGCCGGCCTACCCCTAAAGTTGCCCCTAAAACCACCTCTAGGTGGTCTGGGCGGATATTGGGTATGGTTATGATCATAATGGTTATAATCAGATGGTCTACCTTCCAAAGGTGAAAATCTATTGTAAGTGGTTGTGAGAAGGGTAATTTTTTGAATTATGAGCTGGTTTGTTGCTTTTTTGGGGGGTACTAGAGTGGGCCTTGTGTTTGGTGGACATTTGTGCTACAGCATTGTGGATTTCTACTTCCCTTTCAACTGACGACTCTTGCAATATGGCTGAGTTAATGGTCTCCTGCCATTTATAAACCATGTTTTCGTCAGAATCCTTGATATCCCTCTGGTACTTTTTTAATTTTTTTTATCTTTAATCTCTCCATCATATTTAGATAAATGGATCTGTAAATTCTGTGCTTTATCTATATAGTCATTGGTAGCCATAAATGGCTCCATTCTTACTATAAGCTCAGTTAGATTCTAAAATCACATTCTTGGTTCTGCATCACCTAATCATCATCTGCGTCAGTTTCTGCTCACAGGCTTTGAAGAACCGGTACCACTCATCTAGTAGCTCAAGGTCTTCAACCCCATCGTTAGGACTAACATCCCATCTCAATCTCCTTGGAGTAAGGTTCTTACCTATATACATTTCAAATGAGGCTATATCCCACCATAACCTAATTTGTTTCTTCATATCATACTGTAACTGTTTAAACCCCTTTTCTAAATCTACATTGGGATTGGGGGCTTGCTGAAAAATGTCTTCAATATTAATGTGCCTTTCGTTAAACACATCCATGGCTGTGTGGGTAAAAAAAATTAAAAAAATATAAATTTTTGGAACTCAAATGTAGAAAATAAGTGTAAAGACTCTGCGTCCAAAAAAAAAAAAATATATAAAATGTAATTATTAAAATAAGCTACTCCCCTAATTTAATTAATAGTGATCAAAGAACAATTAAATGGTGTGTATAGGGCGCTAATTGATGACTAATGTTAACATAAACACATAGGGGGTTATTTACCCAAAGGCAAATCCACTTTGCACTGCAAGTGCACTTGGAACTGCAGTCGTTATAAATCTAAGGGGTAGATCTGAAATGAGTAGAAGCTCTGCTGACTTTATCATCCAATCATGTACAAGCTCAAATGCTGTTTTTTATTTTCCTTGCATACCCCCCTTGGATCTACAGCGACTTTACTTCCAAGTACACTTGCAGTGCAAAGTGGATTTTCCTTTAGTAAATAACCCCCATAGTGTCATACAATAATCATGCATATAAACCAATCAAGTGTGAAAAACTCTGTGACTCGTAGCAAACATTGATATGTAAAGTCCCAAGGGAAAAAACACAGTTCTATCCTTGGACAGAAAAAATCTTCTGTGTATAAAATCTTCTAGAGAAATAGTGAGGAATCCTTCACCAAAGATAATAAATGCAACACCCAACTTGTGCTGGATATTAGATCTGCTTACCAGTCCCTGTGGATGCCAACTGTCAGAATGCAATTGCCAACAGCTGGGAGATTTGTCCTTCGCTCTTTAGCCTGGATGGAGGATTCTCTAGATTTTGTCCCAGTTCACACTATTGCACTGCGAGAAACCGCATGTGATTCAAATAGTAATTTCACCGCATTCCAGTTCAAATCACATATGATTCTTTGCAGTGCAATTTGAGCCATTTATTTTGTATGGCTCATATCGCACCCGCACGAAAGGTGCAGACACCTGTTCACACTAATGCAATCCGATTTAGCCAATCACACTGCATTTTGAAAATAGTTTTTGGGGTGTCGTTAACTCGCAGCGGTTCACATGAATGGAGTGCAATTGTGATGAGGGATGGGAACCACACAGGAATCACTGCGAATCTTGCAATGCATCAGTGTGAACCGATGTTCTATCAGATTACTGCTACCCATCAGAAAATGGCAAAAAAGTGATGCTTTGATGGAAAAATAGTGCACTATGCGTTCCAACATGCATTCCATGGCGCTGTGCGTTCCAAAACCCTCATGATCTGACGGGTAGTGGATATCTGATAGAACACCCATGCAGACATCTTACTACACCGAGCTACAACTTGAATTTCAGAGTAATTTTAGCAAAAAAGTAAGTGCATATAAATAAATATAGTGTATTGACATCTGCAATGCTGTTTTGATGTTAAATTTTGAAAGCAGCTGGATGCCAGCAGTAGGAAGGGGGCCGAGGCCATGTTGGTACACCCCGCACTGCTCAGCGCTAAACCTTTAGGTTTCCCCCCATCCAATTCGCACAGCAAGAGATTTTGACCGGCTCTCTATGGAGCCAGTTCACATATCTCCGAAGTGGCTCCGGTGCGATTTGCACAGGAGCCCTGTGCGTCTTTTGGTCCGTTTCAGGTCAGAATTCAGCCAAAAATGTGAGGACACACCTGACTCCTGCCGTGAGCCGCTGCGTGCTCATATGTGAACCCAGCCTTAAGCCTCGTACACATGATCAGATTTTCGGCCAGGAATTGTGTGATGACACACTGTTTTCCTAAAATCCGACCATTAGTATGCTCCATCAGTCAACTGTTGTCCAACTTTCGGCCAACAAATGTTGGATGGCAGGTTAGTCAATTTTCGGTGGACAACGGTCCGTTGTCAGATTTTCGTATCGTGTGTACACAAGTCCGTCACACAAAAGTCCAAAGCACAAACACGCATGCTCGGAATCAATGCTCACCAAACACGACATTAGCAGAAGGAGCCCAAAGGGTGGCGCTCAAGAGCTGAAATTCCACGTAGTACGTCTAGTACGTCACTACGTTTGTGTTTGTTGGCCGACAATTGTGTGCTGTTATTATGCAAGACAAAATCCAGGCACACGCCCTTTGGACAAAAGTCTGACGCTCTGCCGGCCAACAATCTGATTGTGTGTACGAGGCTTTAGGCTTTAAAAATTCCAAACAGCATCACAGATATCAATATACTATATTTATTTATTTACGCTCACTTTATTGCTTTTATTACTCTGAAATTAAAGACATAGCTGGGTGTAGTAAGATGTCCGCATGGTAGTTCTATCAGATTACCGCTATCCGTCAGATCATGAGTGTTTAGAACGCATATCGGCATTGAACGAATGTTGGAACGCGTAGCGCAGGTGCAGTAAGTATTTTTCGTCGGAACGTCACTTTCGTTGCATTTTCTGATGGGTAGCGGTAGTCTGATAGAACACCGGCACTTATAGAAAGTCTTTACATGTGTGATTAGCTTTACTAATCGAGTGGCAGCAGATGTGATAGAATCAGAAGGTTAAAAGCCTGTAGTGTCATCTGATTCCCATGCAGTAAATGTTGCAGTCATTAGTTACTCGCACTGTAGCTTGAAGTCTGCCCACATGAGTCATGGTTTGTTTGTATCATTGAAAGCTTCAAGCAGTCACGCAACTGTGTTTAATGACACACTTAATTTTATTTTATTTTTGTTTGGAGGGAGCATTAAGCAATTAATCATCCATTGCCATGTCAGTTAACAAGAGTTTGTCTATGTGTATGTGACACAGTAGGGGAAATTTGATAACATAGGCAATACTCAAGCGTTGATAAACGAGTATTTGGGTAGTAATATTATCTTGTCCTTGCTCTCAGACAATATTATCTGGTCTGTACCTACGTAGTAAATGCAATGATGCCAAGATCTTGAAAGGATCGCTAAATATTGTATTCTGGTAACTCTTTGTGGATAATACATTTAATTAGATATTCAGTGTATTATTTTTAATATCACATGCCTTTATTTTATATATTTTTTTCTACATTTACAAGCAGACTGAGCTATCCAGCAAAACTGACAGTACCAAGGGTTGAGACAAGCTAATACTACATTTTTAGGATCGGAGTTCCACCCCCAAAAAAAATTTCATTAATTAGCTTTTTATGCCCGTTGCTATGTGGTCCCTCGAAATCTGCCTCCTTCAGCGCCTGGGCTTCTGACGTCACTTCTCTCGGCGCAGGAAGGGAGATCACCTCTCCCCCCTCCCTCTAGGCAATCATCTGGGACATGTGAAAGGTCCCAGATGATTGCGCGGCCAGTCACGGCATACGCAGATGGTGCCCGGCTGTGAAGCCACAGCCGGCCACCCACAGTTAAAATGCCGGCGCCACCGAGCGGAGGGGGAGACGAGGCCTCTGGGTTGTACTACTCATCTTTATTCCCTGCGCTGTTTACATCTTAAATCTGAACACCAATCAAAAAAACAACATTTACATTTTAACCCCTTCACTACCCGCCCATAGTCATATGACGCCCACAAGGTGGATCTCCCATCCTGGGTGGGCGTCATATGACGTCCTCCCATTCCCGGCCGCCTGGGGGGGCGCGCGCGCGCCGCCGGCGGCACGCGCGCGCCCCCGCGGCGTCGCTCGGGACCCGGTGCGAGTGCCCGGCGGCCGCGATGTCCCCCGGGCACCCGCGATTGCCCGTTAAAACAACGGGACCGTGCGGGACCGTGGAGCTGTGTGTGTAAACACACAGCTCCACGTTCTGTCAGCGGAGAAGAGACCGATCATGTGATCCCAGTACGGAGGAACACATGATCGGTCTCCTCCCCTTGAGTCCCCTCCCCCCACAGTTAGAATCACACATATAGGGAATACATTAACCCCTGCAGCGCCCCCTAGTGTTAACCCCTTCCCTGCCAGTCACATTTACACAGTAATCAATGCAATTTTATAGCAACGATCGCTGTGTAAATGTGAATGGTCCCAAAAATGTGTCAAAAGTGTCCGCCGCAATGTCGCAGTCACGAAAAAAAAATCGCAGATCGCCGCCATTACTAGTAAAAAAATAAAATAAAAAAAATGCAATAAATCTATCCCCTATTTTGTAGACGCTATAACTTTTGCGCAAACCGATCAATATACGCTTATTGCGATTTTTTTTACCAAAAATATGTAGAAGAATACGTATTGGCCTAAACTGAGTAAAAAAAAATTTTTTTTTTTTAAAAAAAATGGGATATTTATTATAGCAAAAAGTAAAAAATATTGTGTTTTTTTTCAAAATTGTCGCTCTTCTTTTGTTTATAGCGCAAAAAATAAAAAACGCAGGGGCGATCAAATACCACCAAAAGAAAGCTCTATTTGTGGGGAAAAAAGGACGTCAATTTTGTTTGGGTGTAACGTCGCACGACTGCGCAATTGTCAGTTAACCACTTCAGCCCCGGACCAATTTGCAGCTAAAGGACCAGGCCCCTTTTTGCAATTCGGCACTGCGTCGCTTTAACTAACAATTGCGCGGTCATGCGACGTGGCTCCAAAACAAAATTCGCGTCCTTTTTTTTCCCACAAATAGAGCTTTCTTTTGGTGGTATTTGATCGCCCCTGCGGTTTTTATTTTTTGCGCTATAAACAAAAATAGAGCGACAATTTTGAAAAAAATTCAATATTTTTTACTTTTTGCTATAATAAATATCTCCAAAAAATATATAAAAAAAACATTTTTTTTCCTCAGTTTAGGCCGATACGTATTCTTCTACATATTTTTGGTAAAAAAAATCGCAATTAGCGATTATTGATTAGTTTGCGCAAAAGTTATAGCGTTTACAAAATAGGGGATAGTTTTATAGCATTTTTATTAATTTTTTTTTTTTTATTAGTAATGGCGGCGATCAGCGATTTTTATTGTGACTGCGACATTTTGGCGGACACATCGGACATTTTTGACACATTTTTGGGACATTTGTCATTTATACAGCAATCAGTGCTATTTAAATAGCACTGATTCCTATGTAAATGACAGTTGTAGTTAGGGGGTTAACCACTAGGGGGCGGGGAGGAGTCAGTGTGATGTGTTGTGTTTTTTTTACAGTAGGGGGGCGTGGCTGTACGTGTGACGTCATTGATCGGCGTTCCCGATGACAGGGAACCGCCGATCACTGACAGTCAGTGTAGGAAGCGCGGGGAGAGGTTTGTTTACATAGACCTCTCCCCGTTCTTCCGCTCCGTAACCCGATCGCGGGATACCAGCGGCGATCGGGTCCGCTGGTCCCGCGGCCGGGGTCACGGAGCTCCCGACCGGGTCGCGAGCGTGCCGCTAGCGGCGCGCGCGCGACCCACGGGCAGGCACATGCACGATCACGTACAGGTACGTGATTCTGCCTGCCCGAGCCATTCTGCTGACGTATATATGCAGTGGCCGGTCGGGAAGCGGTTAAAGCGACGCAGTGCCGAATCGCAAAAAGTGCTCTGGTAAGGAAGGGTGTAAAATGGCCCGGTGTTGAAGCGGTTAAATACTATAATAATATATACATATGAAGTGACCCTGCATTCACTATATCTGGTCTCCCACAGTACACAGAACATGGAAATGCAATTATTTTAGTAAATATAAACTGCTAAATACCTCTCATCAGCAGTATATAGCAGACTTGTGACTTGTATGAGTGTCTGGTTAAAGCGTATAGGAGAAGTTTTCATACTGCACTGAGCTGTCCTATCAGGATCCAGGATCCCTGACCCTCTGTCTGGACAGTGCTGATTGACCCTGTGCTGAATACACATGCACTCTCCCAAGAAAAAAAAAAACCTCTCTAGCAATACACACCAAACTGAGCATGTGTCTCCAATAACTCTGTCTTATTTCAGACCTGTTCTGGAGTCAGTGGAAGAAGAGGAGGATCTGTACATACCGGATCAAACAGCCTTATTACACAATGCAGAGGATTAACCCCTTAGGTTCCACAGTTAGTATAACAAGCATACTTTACTGCATATACAGACTGATTTTACTGTTGTGGGTAAAGTAACACTTTAAGTAGTGTGTTGATCAGTTCTTAATTGATAAAAAATTCACTAGCATACTTCCTGACACAAAAATTCATAGCTGTGTTGAATCTATAGATCTAATACACCCAATTTCATCTGACAGTCTAAATTCCTTATAACATACTAGTTTGGAAGGGAGTATTATTCAGTGGACTTTGAAGCCTTCCCTCCCCATCTAGTATCCCTGCCTCCCCATCTCAATCCTTTAATACTACCCTATTGCACCGCATTACTACTAAGCACATTAAAACATATGTACATTTCATCATGCTGCCATTCATCCATTTTGAATGGCACCCAATGGCACACATACAGTAAACAAAAACAAATTAATAGATGCTTTAATTCAACGCTCCACAATACAGCAAGCAACATGATTTTACAAATACGTTGTTATGATACCACACTCAGGTTTGAAACTTAATGAAAGAAAAATTCCACTATGTATGATCACTAGTTCATTCATTTGTTTTGCTGATCTCATTGTTGCACGTGTCTGTACAGGTTTACTGTCCAGTTCATAAAAAATGGCTGAAATCATCTGTACTATGCATATGTGCCTTTAGGCTCGGTTCACACCTAATACATGTGCGCCCTGGTTCATAGTTTCAGGTCCGATTTCAGCCCCAATTTTGGGCTAAATTCGGACCTGAAATGGACCAAAAGAAACACAGGGCTACTGTGCAAATTCGCACCAGAGCCGCATCGAAGTTATGTGAACAGGCTCTATATAGAGCCGGTCACAATCGCTTGCTATTGTGAAGTGGATGCAGGGATCCTGCATCCAATTCGCAATAGTGTGAACCCAGCCTTATAGAGAAAACTGAAGATGTTGGATGTGGCTGGCAGTGCTAGATAACAATTGCTAATATCCAACCAACCGGGGGTAGTAATTCAAAATTGTTGAAAACATAACACATAATAGTAAATCTGAAGGTCAAACTACAAGACTGGGCTATGTGGAGGACAGCAGAGGACATGGGACTAGAGGTCCAGAAAAGGCTAGGAATATTGGGACAAAGTTTCCATATGAGTAAACATACAGCAAAGCTTGTATACATACTCCTAACAAATAGCAAAGGTAGCTACATACAGGTAGAAACATAGGGTGGAACAGGACAAGGGGACACATTGAAAGACGTTCAACCAAATAAAAGGATATCAGAATAATGCCCTGTACACACAATAGGATTTTCCGACAACAAAACCGTGGATTTTTTTCCAAAGGATGTTGGCTCAAACTTGTCCTGTACGGTGACGTACAACGCATACGACGAGCCAAGAAAAATTAAGTTCAATAGCCAGTGTGGCTCTTCTGCTTGATTCCGAGCATGCGTGGACTTTTGTGCGTCGGAAAATTTAAGAACCTGCTCTCAAACATTTGTTGGCAGAAATTCCGACAACAAATGTTTTATAGAGCATACACAGGGTCGGACTTTCCGACAACAAGCTCACATCCAATATTTGTTGCCGGAAAATCCTATTGTGTGTACAGGGCATTAGAGTGAAAAGAATGGGGAGCCAGACTAAGCAAGATGAGAGGATGAAATCAATTTTTTCTTCTGTTTGGGAAGGGCCATGATGCCCAATGTCAGTAGTGTGCCCTATTACTTAAAGGAATTGTAAATTGTGTTTTAAGTTGGCACATATTTTGAGTTACTGTTGCTGCATTTACGTTAACATTTTTATACGACTTTCAGGCCTCATGCACACTGGATGTTAAAATAACATTATAAAAATGCCAGTAGCTTTGCATTGAGTTTTTAAACGTTTTTGCAATAGGATATTAAGGAATTATTTGCGGTTTTTCGCGTTAGCGTTTTTTAACATTTTTTTAAATCCTTTTTTTTTTTTAAATGGAACAAGAACCTTAAAAAACGCTGGTGAGCTGCGTTTTTGAGTGTTTATCTGCTTTTTTCCAGTGTTTTTTTGACGTAAGAGCATATTTAACAACTGAAAAACTCCTCTCAGAACCCACTAGTTTTGAGTTTTTTTTACAGCCAAAAAATACCCCAGCCAAAAATAGTTGATAACAGCCTATGTGTGCATGGACACATAGGATAACATGATGGGGAGTTTATTGACTGTAGAAAAAAACATCTGAAGGTAAACACAGCTGCTGTAAAAACGTCCAAAAACGCCCAGTGTGCGTGAGGCCTCACAGTTTTCCAAACTTGATCTTCAATACTTTTGTTATTGCAATAAAGTCCATCTTTTGAAAACATAATAAATAAATAAATACATTTATAGAATAATAAACCCATATTTAAAATAACAAAATTGTGCTTTTATTATTTTTATGGAAATGAGCCTTCAAAGCATTGTAACCACGTTCCGTGGATCATGGGTATAATGTAATGCACAGGCTTCTGCAGACTGTGTGCCCATCTCCTTTTCTGTACCTTTTTGGGACTTTCAGTTATTGAGCTGGAGGAAGTGTCAATGGGCTGCAAGGGCAGTAATCATGGCACTGTATTAAGTCCATCTGCCGTAGTGGCAGGTGGAAGTTGTAGTTCATTCATATACAGATTTCTGAGAATTAATGACATGGCATAGTCTAAAAGGTGGAGTTAGCCTTTAAATACAGAAATGTATGTATTCACCAGCATATATATATATATATTAGGGATGCACCGATATATCGACCACCGAAAATGATCGGCCAAAAATAAGGTGCCGATAATGGCATGCTGCGTCTTATTGATTTTAATGCAAAATCACGTCCCCTTGACTTTAATGCAAAATCACATTCTTTTAACTTTGGTGCAAAATTTGCATCCCATTGACTTCAATGTAAAAACGCCCCCTATTGACTTCAATCCAAAATCGCATCCTATTGACTTCAATGCAAAATCCCGTCCCATTGACTTCAGTGCAAAACAGCCCCCTTCTGACTTTGATGCAAAATTGCATCCCATTGACTTCAATGCAAAAACTCCAGCCACATTAATTGCATAAAAAACATTTTTTTTTTTAAAACTGTCCATTTTGGTTTCGGTTTTGGTTTTCGGCCAAGTGCAACCTGAACTTTTGGTTACGGTTCTGAATTTTCATTTTAGTGCACCACTATATATATATATATATATATATATATATATATATATATATATATATATATATATAGAGAGAGAGAGAGAGAGAGAGAGAGAGAGAGAGAGAGAGAGAGATGTAGATATAGATATAGATATACTGTACTATGTATATATATATATATATGTAGCGGTGCCCCCGTAAGGGCTGCTAATTTGGTTACTTAGCAATCCGCCAATCACCCTGCTGCCAGACTCCCCACAATCAGATAAGACAAAGAACAGTCATTTGCACGGTTTTATTGCAGGATACAACTTGGGTGGAAAACAGGGGTGATATGAGATGCCCATAGCAGTTGGTGTATTGTTTGACAATACTGAATAGCCTTAGCTTGAAAGTTGTTGTACATCTAATATTCTCAGCAAATTATTGAAACACTACTTCTTCACTTCCAATTTTGACAAGGAAGAATCACTCTGAATAATTCCACCTTGCAGACTATGACAGTTTCTGGGAATCAAAGATCCAGAGGCCTAACACAATCTCTCCCCGATGGCTCAATGAGTTAGACAGCCACACAGTCTTTGGAAGATATTACCAATGGGCTAACCAGACCAGTGACAGAACGGTATCTCCCCCCGATGGCTTGACACATGGAAATAGGCGGACTACTGTTCCCAGTGAGTCCTTTGCTATTAATGCTGTGTTCCCCGACCACAGCATTCTACACTGTTCTTGATAACTTCTCTTGTTCTGTACACTGACCTTTGGTTACTTGGCAGTTCTGTGTCCCCGGTCACAAAACGCTGCTCTACTCTCTTCCGCTTTACTGCTACTTCTTTTGCTCTGATCAGCTCTGATCAGCATTCAAGTCCTGTGTTCCCCAGTCACGGCAGCTTGATACTCTTTTAAAGATGAAGATATTTATCTTAGACTCTCTCTCTGCGGTTCCTCCATCCCTCCTCCGCGCTTGGCACATCCCCGCGTGGGGATGCCCGGAACGGCACCTCAATACTCCATGCTGTCTTTTCTGTACTCCAGACTCCTCCCTGGCAGCATGTGACCCCAGCTTATATGGGAGGCCTGCCCCCTGCCAATACCAAAAGATAATTGGTCAGGGCTCCTCACATGAGTTGCCTGCCACTCAGACTTCAGGTCCAACCCCCATTCCAGAACCATCTTTCTGAAAGCAAGGGAGGCATCTCTAAATCAGAGCACAGGTGACCACACCCACCACTACAGTGAACACTCCCAGTCCCAAATCAAAACAACCAGGCCTAGCCTAAAGCACAAGCCTGGCTAAATTTACCTGCACTTGGGCCCTGAACTAGAAAAATACTATTCTAGCACCTACCTTTAGGTAGAGAGGGTGCTACATATAGATATATATATCTGGATAGATAGATAGACAGATAGATAGATAGATAGATAGATAGATAGATAGATAGATAGATAGATAGATAGATAGATAGATAGATAGATAGATAGATACACAGAAATATACAGTATATAAAATTATGAATTATACACAGAGACCAGATTTTAAAAACATTAACATAATAAAAGTAATTGCATCAACTGATCTTGCTTAGATGTTTACCAAATATAATTGAAATGACTATCCCTTTAAAAATATCACTTTCAAATACAGTGAAAGAGTTAATGTCTGACAACAAGCTTTAAATTTATGAAAAATTATTCACGCTGTATGCGTTCATTCTCTTGCTTTGATCACAGACTTTGAAACAGGTGGGATGCACTACAGACACACAACTGTGAAATGTGTGGATCAAAGCACTTGTAATTACTCCAAAGGTGCTTGTTTTTTATGGATTTCACTGACTGCTTGTTATCAGTTCGGTCAGGAGAAAAATCGTACGGTATGTCATCTTTATGTGAACCTAGTACAAACAACACAGTATTTGACTGACACTTTAGGAAGCTGAGATACATTTTATAGACAAGCTGAGATGATAGACAGACAAATTAAAGGCTTTCCTTTTACCTTCTGTTTAACTTTAACAGAAGACTTGTGTTTTTTTGGATAATACATTTACTGAGCAAGTTCAGGTACATCAATACATTTTGTACAAAGTACACATTCAGATGATACAAATATACACATACATTAATTTAAAAATAAAGTGAATGTATGCTCTAACGAGCAGGGCTCTCTGATTCCTCCCGGAGGTGTATATGGACACAAGTAGGGATGAATGGACCTTCCAATAAGGTCCAATAAGGTCCGTCTGAAAAACTGACAGACGGACCTGATCACAACATTCGTGTGAAAGGGGCATAATGCCCCGTACACACGGTAGGAAATTCCAACCACAAAATCCGTCTGATTTTGTCCGAAACAGGTGTTGCATACACACGGTCGGACAAAGTTGTCAGAAAATCCGATCGTTCTGAACGTGGTGACGTTTGTTGCGTACTACGGAACTACGTAGAGGCTAGTAGCCAATAGCTTTGGTCTCGTAATTTGATCTTAGCATGCGTGGCACTTTGTCCGTCGGAATTCCCTACACACGATCGGAAAAAGTCTGATCGGATTTTGTTGTCGGAAAATTTGAGATCCCGCTCTAGCGGAAAAAGTCCGCTAGAGCCCACACATGATCGGATTTTCCGACAACATAATCCGATCTGACTTTTTCCATCGGAGTATCCGACCGTGTGTACGGGGCATAACTCAACCTTTTGAAGAGTGAGGGCCACTTAAGGGACTTAGTAACTGGTCGTGGGCCACAATGAGTGGATCGGGCGGATGACAGGTCCGTGTCCACTTTGCATATGCAGAGCAGACACAGGCACAGTCCACTCTACTATGTGCCCTCCGATCCTCTTAGATGGAAGGGGATCGATCCCCTTCTGTTTTTTAGTTTTTTTAGAGGATCGGATTGGTAGGCGAGTGTAAAACGGACACAGGTGCCGATCCATAGAGGTAAATGGAGAGAAAGGGGCCTAAGGCTTTTGATGCGCTGCGGTTTATCCACACCGCAGGTACAGCACAATGCACCTGCTGCTTTCCTGCAGGTTAGCTGCACTTTGTCATAGACCCTTTCTGAAAGCACACCAAACCGCAGGTAAAAACAGAAGTCTATGGCTCAGTGCAGGTAACCGTCAGTGACACTGCGCTGCACCTGGGGATCAGTTTGAAAGCAACCCAGTAACAACTGCAGAACAGATATGCCCATATATACACTGTGATTTTAGTAATAAATGTACCTTTCAGGTATTCAGTGCATTGGGTATCACTCCACCTGTGACAGGAGTTGACACTATACAGGAACCATCGGCTTTTGCTGCTCTACTCTGCAGCCGCTTGCTTCCTCTACCGCCGGCTTCATTCACAACACTGATGCTCTGGATGGTGAGTCAGCAACCAGTGATCTGGGCTTGCCAATCCACCTTCCCAGAGCAAGAGGTCGCAGGCCACATCAGAGAGCTCCGTGGGCCACACGTGGCCCCCAGGCCACTGGTTGGGCACCCCTGGTCTAACTGAACTTTAAAAAAAAAAAAAGAAACACTAGGTCTTTTGCCCTGCCAGACAAAGCTGTGCTATTTGTCAGAGCATTGCAATGCTCTGCACAAGATTGGATGAATATACATTTTTTGGAAGGTAAATCAGAGCGGTCTGAAAATAGTATATGCATCTCTCTTACACAGGTTAGTAAGCATAAGTGTTAAGAAGGGGTAAGGAGTATTTTTAAGATTAGTTAGGGTAATACTGGAATTCTACTTCTAATGGTCTGATAATTTTTCGACACATACTCACGTAAATCTAATGTAGAACATTATACATACAGCAGGAACTGAAATCATACATATGAGATGTCAGTGCATGTATTAGCTTCATCGAATGGGGTGACAGCAAAACCAATGTTCACTCTTTCACTATCCTAATTGCTATTACCCTCACCTATGATACTAAGCACACAATAGAGAACGTGTGTCCACAAAAACTGGCTACACATAGAACTGGTCCAACATTTGGCCCAAGTGTACTGGGCTTAAGAAATAGTGGTACCTAACATTTTTATGTAAGGTCCATTTTAAGAAGGGTGGCTGAATGCTTCAAGCACAGAGCTCAGTCTAGTGTTTGAGCTGCAAACCTCTCTATTTATTAAAATCAAAATATTGAAGAATAATCTAAAAATTTGACAATTGCATCAAAAATTACTTTAAGATAAACACATCAATTACCGCTTTAAATATGTGCTCGTTAAAAATACAAGGTTTGTTTTAAATCGTAAATATTATATCAAGTAGTTTGTAATTAATTAGGATATTGGTTTACATTTAATAAGTGATTCTATGATTTTTTTAATCAAATGTAATTACCAGGAAATGAAAGTCAAGGAATAACAGACTGATTCCTGATGTCACGGCATGACCTTGTAAGGTGGGAGTTTTTACACACAAGTACTGTGTGTTCAAAAGACTTGTCAAATTCTTGATAGAGATTACAGAAACATTAGGAATGGGAGTTGTGAATTGCCCTTTGCTCAGCAAATCTAACAAAGCAGTCCTTGGGAAATCAGGAAACTCAGGAAACAAGCTGATGGCTCCCTCCCAGTCTGTGGCCACATCATTTGATGATATTCCTGCCCTGCCCTCACTGGTCGGAAGTCTTCACTGTCTTTTAGTACTGCCAGTATTTGACAGCAAAACGTCACAGAGTGTCATTATAATCAAAACACAATTTCCATAAATGCACTCGAGCAAATTAGAAAATGATTTCTTTGCAAATGTAGCTGTTACCTATTAGGTGGTTAAGAGTGCATAATATTTCGGCTCACTTATGAGAACAAATAAGCTTAATATAAGTGTTTAGGTGGAAAATGATTGTACACATATTTGACTGTTTCTGCAGTAAAGTATAAATCCTTAGTCAAGGCTTCATATGCGGCCAAAGGAAGATATTGGCGTGATATAGCTTTTGAAAGGAATTATTGTACCACTATGGCCTCGCATTAAAAGTATGTTCTGTAGCAATTAATTATAAGTGCATATTCCTGTGATGGTATGGCAACAATACTGCAATGCTCCTGAATTCAGAGCAGAGTTGCTACCCTCGTGTAGGCTGTGCCTGCTTGCAGTACAGTGGGATGAGAAGAGCGTGCAGGTGGTATGGCTATTAGCATTGTCACAGTAGCTTGGAAAGCCAAGACATCAGCTGAAATCTATCAGTAATTGGAAAGCAATCCTGCCCCTTGTCAGTACAAATTAATATCAGCTGGTTCATTCTCTGCTGATGGCTTATAAAAAGGTGCCTCATTACCAAGGTGTCACACAAGAAACATCCCATGAAGGCTAAAAGCAAAGAGCTCTCTCAAGAACTTTGCAACCTTATTGTTGCAAAACATACCGATGGCATTGGTTACAGAAGGATTTCTAAACTAAATGTTCCAGTGAGCACTGTTGGGGTCATTACCTGGAAGTGCAAAGAACATAATTTCACTATAAACCGGCCACGGCCAGGTGCTCCTCGCAAGATTTCTGACAGAGGAGTGAAAAGAATTATCAGAAGAGTTGTCCAAGAGCCAAGGACAACTTGTGGAGAGAAAATCCTGGAATTAGCAGGTACAATTGTTTAAAAAAAAAACAATAAGTAATGCACTCAACCGCCATGGCCTGTATGCACGCTCACCATGCAAGAAAAAGCATTTTGAAGCTTGTTTAAAGATTGCTGCACAACATTTAGACAAGCCTGCAAAATACTGGGAGAATATAGTCTGGTCAGATGAGACCAAAATTGAACTCTTTGGCTGCCATAATACACACCATGTTTGGAGGTCAAATGACCCTGCACATCACCCCAAAAACACCATACCAACTGTGAAGCTTGGAGGTGGGAATATCATGGTGTGGGGCTGTTTTTCAGTATACGGTACTGGCAAACTTCATTTGATTGAAAGAAAGGATGAATGGAAAAATATACCAGGACATTCTTGATAAAAAATCTGCTGCCATCTACCAGGATGATGAAGATGAAACGAGGTTAGACATTTCAGCAAGACAATGATCCCAAACACAAGCCAAGGAAACTCTCAATTGATTTCAAAGAAATAAAATAAAGCTGTTAGAATGGCCCAGCCAATCACCTGACTTGAATCCAACGGGTGACGTAGCTAAGTGGCCTCCCAGGAGGCGGAGCATTTTTATTTTATTTTATTTTTTTCATGTTGGCGGCAGGCGTGATTGATGATGGATCTACATCGAGGGACATTATTTTTTTATTTTAAATATTTTAATAAAGGAATTGTCAAAAACTTGTCTCTTGTTTTTATTACTTTTTGACACTTCTTTCGTGAATGGGTACTATGTACCTGATACTCATTCACATGGGAGGGTGAATCTGGCAGCCCCCTTGTTAAAGGGGGCTGCCAGATTCCGATAAGCCCTCCATCCACAGATCCCCACAACCACTGGCCATGGTTGTGGTGATGAGGCCCTAGTCCTCATCAACATGGGGACAGGGCACTTTGGGGTGGAGGAGGGGGCAGAGCCCCCTCTGCCCCAATGCATCCACCCCCCCCCCCCAAAAAAAAAAACTGTTTCATAGTTTGTTATAAAAATTTGAAAACAGGTAATTTTTCTCCTTCATTGAAGTGCACAAATGAGGCTGCACTGATGGGCACTGATAGGCTGCACTAATAGGCACTGAAAGGTGGCACTGATAGGTGGCAATGGTGGACACTGATAGGGTGGCACTGGTGGGCACTGATAGGTGGCACTGATAAGTGGCACTGATGGGCAAGAATGGGCAGCACTGGAGGGCACTGATAGGTGGCACTGAAGGGCACTGATAGGTGGCTCTGATAGGTGGCCCGGATAGTCACTGGTAGGTGAGACTGATAGGCAGCACTGACAGGTGACACTGAAGATGAGGCACTGATGGGCACTGATTGGCAGCATTGATGGGCACTGTTAAGTGGCATTAATAGGTGGCACTGGTGGGCACTGGTAGGTGGTACTGGTGGGCACTGATAGGCAGCACTTATATGCACTGGTAGGTGGCACTAGTGGGCACTGCATAGCAGCAGTGGCTCTGTGTATGGGACTGATGACATTATCCGGTAATCTGCTAATTACCGGCTAATGTCATTGGCCGGTAATTAAAAAAAAAAGCAGATTACAATCTTCTGTTTACATTACGTGATTGGCTGACAGCTGATCATGTGGTATGGGGCCGGCAATTAAGGCCTGCGCCTTAGCCGTCTTTAGGCTATAGCACGGACGGGAGGTGGTTAAATACAGGGATACAATATGTTTTTTCAAGGGTAACAGGACTAAGAAACAGTATGCACATATCAGTTTTTAGAAGGTATGCGTATCCCTTTAAAAAAAATGGCACTGTACATGTGTGTGCCAAAAACACAACAAAACTAAAGCTAAAAATGTAAAGTGGTTGTAAACGATCACATTGTAAAACAGCCCATTCTGTTTAAAATAGAAATGAAAGGCAAAACATTTGTGTATTGATATAAAAAAAAACATTATAAATACAATATAAGTGACCCCATTCCCTCTGTGCCCTCTGTTCTCAGCTGCATAAGAGCTGGGGGAAGGAAAAGCAACAGTACACTGGTCTTCCCTGTGTGCAAGAGGGGTGTGTCAGGACAAGTCTGATCATTGGAGAAGAGCTCACTAAGTTCCCAGCATAGCTAGAGAACTGACCACGGTTTGTTCTCCTGTTTAGTGTGGTCAGTTTTTAATAGGAAAGCAGAGGGACTAGCAGGAATACCAGGGGTTTCACACAAAGGAAGCAATACAATGAGAACAGGATACTTTTTCATACAAGTGCATGGTACAGCAGGCACCTATCAGAAATATAAAATGTTGCAGTAACAAACACTTTAAAAGCTGTCTCTGTTTCTAGTGTTGTTTACTGTCAGCTTAAATTTACATTTCAAAGTTTTTCCATTTAGATTAAATGTGTATAATGTTTTAATTGTCTTTTCCTATGGCACTCAACCCAGTTTTTATCAGATGTCCTTGTTGCCTGTCCACTTAGAGTGAACATTTCTTCCCCCATGCATGTAAACTTATTAACTTAAAATTCCACTCAACAAGTTGTTTCAAATGCACTACTTTTTCCCCAAAAATGTACAGCCTAAGGTGACTTAACAGTGTTGTTACTGACATGTAAAGCTTAACTATGTAGTCATCAGCTAAGCTATCATCTCTATTTCTAAGAACACTTCATAGAGAGCAGTGACACATTACTCTAACAGGACAGGCAATGGTGTCTTTGACATGCATAATGTGATTGACATGGCCTCATCGTTATGCCATAGGAGAGGAAAGGTGGTGGTGCCCAATGGGGCACTAACTTTCTTTTCACACAGCTTTCACTGAGGGTAACCCCTGCATGCATTTGTCCATCAAACCTTGCACTGCCAAGGTTTTTGACAGGTTTAATTTAAGGAATATATATATACATACAGTCACATAGTTGGTGGAGCAACTGCATGTCAATGTCAGTAGGTAGAAACTGATCTGTCCAGGGTTTCCAGATCACTCAAAAGTTTTTTATAATGTCTAAAAGCTTAGCCTCAGTCTTCTCATGAAGCATCATCTGGGTAATTCTGGATCTGGCTTTTGCTATGCTAAAGCCTTGTACACACGATTGTTGGCCAACAAAGCGTCAGACTTATGTCCAAAGGGCGTGTGGCAGGAACTTGTCTTGCCTACAAACGGTACACAATTGTCGGCCAACAAACACGAACGTAGTGACGTACTACGTGGAATTTCAGCTCTTGAGTGCCACCCTTTGGTCACCTTCTGCTAATGTCGTGTTTGGTGTGCATTGATTCCGAGCATGCGTGTTTGTACTTTGGACTTTTGTGTGATGGACTACACACGATACGAAAGTCTGACAACAGACCGTTGTCCTCCGAAAATTTACTAGCCTGCCATCCAACATTTGTAGGTGGAAAGTTGGACAACAAGTTGGACAACAATTGTCTGATGGAGCATACTAATGGTCGGATTTTAGGCCAAAAGTCTGTCATCACACAATTCCCTGCCGAAAATCTGATTGTGTGTATGAGGCTTAAGAGTATCACTTTTCCAGGCTTGGCTATTTTCTGCTTTGTGGCCATAAGAACAAGTTAAAATCGGCCACCAGTTCAAATTGTATTTTAGTGAGGCCAGGAAGCTTTAGGAAATGCCTTCTTTGGGTCCAGTTATTGTTCTCTAAGGTCTTGCCAGGTCGTGGTCCCTGACAAAAAAACTTTCAATTCTGTTTAGCTGCTTTTGAGATTTGTACAGCACTGCCACATAGCATAGCCAGGAGGCTGACTAGACATTTCTTTGTGAATGCCTCCAATCCCCTTGCCTGCTGATTGAACAATGACTGTGCATCACCATACTGATAGGATAACCGCTTTGATCTCAGGCCTGAAAACATACTAGACCGGCTGGACTGTACAATGCAACTGAGCTGGGTCACATTAATGGTCCTCCTTCACTCAGTGTGACTTCTGCTGTGCAGGAGATCATAGGAAGCTAAAATAAAGACAGATTTCAAATACTTATAATTAAAGAACATTTAGGCTCTGTTTCCACTACTGCGAGTTGTTGTGCGACTTGACACATGTAAAGTCGCATGACAAGTCAAAATCCATACATTTCAATGGTCCCCGTTCTAACTGGTGTGACTCAAGTCGCAGTGACTCCAAAAAAGTTTTTTGTACTGTAGCGGGGTCGTACCCCTTTTAGGGGAGAAGACTACATTCCCCATAATTCCCCAGGCTCCCGGGAGGATGGTTTCCGCCCGAGAGGCTTCTGGGGGAGGTGATAAAAGGGAAGAGGGGAGACCGCCTCTTCCTCTTCTGACTGGGCTGGTGACGCAGAGACTTGCAACTGAGGAGACACCTGTGCGGACCGGGACTGCTGAAGGCTTGAAGCCTGGGCCTTGCAGCAGGTGGAGAGAGACTCTCACCCCTCAGAGTCAGCAGCAGCGGAGCGGAGACTTTTCCCTACAGTCGGTCGGTCGGAGACAGGACCGGAACGCAGGGGCTGTGACGGAGGAGACCGGACGCCGCCATTGGAGGGACCGGAGCTGAGGACGGTACCCCAGGATTGGTGAGCGAGCTGAAAGGCTCATCCTACATTGCTACACACACTTCCATGCCTGTTGAACTGCCAAGGCACAATTTACCTCAGAGCAGCAAATGTTTCTTTCTGTGGATTACAAATACACCATTTAAAGCTATACGTGCACCACCTCTACAGTTCTCTTGCCGGTGAAGAATACTGTACTTATTCAAGGACTGAGCTCTATTGCTAGGGATCAGGCCTGGTCCGTTAGGTAGGCGCAGATAGATTTATTGCACCTCAGGGGTGCATAGTAGACGGTCGCTACACTTGGCGCTCCGTTCCCCATTGCTATTTTGAGTCATATATGTGTTCATGTTAAAGTGCATATTGCAGGGACCTGCTAAAGTGTTATAAGTCAAATGTTTGATGCATGTTACTATTTCTTTTCTTACTGCCAAAGTAAAGCCAGTTATTCTTATCTCAGCAGTCTGCTTGTGAGTTTGAATCCATTACACTTAGAGTATAAGTGGTATTTATGTGTGCTTAGATACATACCCCTTTACTAACTGTGCCAGAGCGGGTAGAGCAAATTGCCGGGGGTTGGTGGAGCTGTACTCAGGGACCCAAAACAAACCAGCGGCCCTCTTAACTGGGGGTATCGCTACACGTGGGGGCTCGTAATCCGGGATCCTGAGTCATCGGGAAAACCTGCCAGAAGGTACCGGCATGGACCCGATAGAAGTGGGACGGTGGTCCACAATATGGGGCACTGATCCAGCCGAAATAGCAGTCATTGAACTGCCAGGGATATGGCAGGAAGAGGCAGTCAAGCAGCTCATAATGTCCCTATCCCCATGCCACAAGTCACGGATAATGGACATGAGAATTGATGCCGGGTATACATACGCCCTAGTAGAATGGCAGGAAGAGACCCCAGAGCAGTTCAGGAGCCAAAGCATACGAGCACTGGACGGTCAGACCTATCAATTGCTGCACGCGCTGCCGCGCAAGGGAGACTGTTCTCCTATGAAAACCATGCTATCCCCAAAGAAGGAAGAGCAGAAGGGCGCGGAAAGTCCCGCACCCGCACAAACTACTCTTAGTGCAGAACTGTGTGCTGTCCTAGGGGAGATTGTGACTCAGTGCAGAAGAGACCCCGGGGACTACCCGATGTCGGGATACAGGAAACTCCGGATGTTTTCAGGGAGGAAACCTGTACCCTCGGGAGAAGAGGGATTTGAAGAGTGGTTAGATGGTGCCACGCAGGCCCTAGAAGAATGGGAGGTCCCAGAAGGTAGAAAGAAGCAAAGGATTGTTGAGAGCCTAAAAGGGCCTGCCTTAGAGGCCATACGCAATCTGAAGACAAGCAAAAAGGATTGCACTGCCCAGGACTACATAGACATCCTGGAAAGTGTGTTTGGTGGAACAGAAAAAGTCACAGAACTTACCTATCAACTGGAACACTGTTACCAGAGGACAGGGGAGAAGCTGTCGGAGTATATGGGACGTATAGACAAGATCCTGCATAGGATTATCCTGAAGAAGGGGATAGATCCGGGGAAGGTAGATGAAGCCCGTGCCCAGCAGGTGATGAGGGGAGCCCAACCCCTAGACCCTGTTGCACTAGTACTATGCACCCGGCAGGATGGGAACAGCCTGGACTACCCCGATCTCATTCGAATGGTCAGAGAAGAAGAGGCCATGTTGGAGGAGAAACGGGAAAAGCAAGTAATGGGGTCTACAAAACTTCCAGTGGCCATGGTCAGGTCGGCCTTAACCCCTGAAAGAGAGACAGAAGTAGATGCCCTGAAGTTGCAGATGTCCCAGATGATGGAGATACTGACGTCTCTAGTGGCGAATGAGACGCCCAGTCCCAAGAAAGAAGCAAGCAGGAGGGAATTGTTTCCAACTGTTTCAGCACCAGCATCCCCACCTGACTAAGGTGAGATGATCTGTTTTAATTGTGGAGGAATTGGTCACATTGCAGCTGTATGTTCCAGCCCCAAGAGGAAGAAAACAGATAGCCGCCAGCCGGCGGGAAACGCCAAAGGGCCCCGGTGAAGGAGTCAACCGGGTGCCCATCACCTTCAGTGAGCTCCAAGAAGCATAACGGGAAAAGAAAGCGAGGAGACCAAACCCCTCAGAAGGAACCCAGGGATCCTCAACCAAGGTACACTCCAGAGAAAGGGGGCAAGACCCCTCCGAAGAAATACAGTACTCCCAAGCGAGAACCCTTGAAAGTGAGAGATAACAATGTCCCTCAACGGGTTCACACTCCCACCAAGAGGGAGAAAATTAATGCATACCAGGCTCAAGAAAGGATCAAGAGCAGATCAAGTGAGAAAGAAAAGAGTCCAAAGAAGAAGACAGCATCAACTCGGCCCTACCCAGAAGAGCTAGTTGGTCCATCTCCTACTGTACCCATCCAAGTGGAAGGAGTGTACATGAAAGCTCTCTTAGACACTGGAGCCCAAGTGACCCTGTTGTACAGGGACTTCTATGACAGATACCTGAGTCATCTGCCCATACAGAAGATAGAAGAGTTGGAGATAAGGGGACTGGGAACTCAGAGTTTCCCCTATGATGGATACCTACCCATACGGTTGACCTTTGACCCATCCGTAGCTGGGAAGACTGAAGTGTTTGACACCTTAGCAGTGGTGTGTCCCCGCCCACCAGGAACCAGCAAGACTTCCCTGATCATAGGGACGAACACGGACCTAGTCAGAAGGCTTCTGACCCCCCTGGTGAAGAAGGAGAATCTTTCAGCTCCCAAGATCCATCCCATGCTGAAGGCAGCCTACAAGCGGTTGGTCCTAGAGCAGAAGACCCCAAGTGAGGGGATAGGCAGGGTATGGAGGCTTGGAAAAGAAGGAGCGGTGTTACAGCCTGGAGAGGTGGCCTGCATGAGAGCCACTGTGAAACTTAATTGGGAGCAGCCTGGCCCCTTTGTAATGTTGGAACCCGACCCAATGGAGGGTCACTCGGGTCTGGAAGTGATACCAGAAGTGATCTCATTGAAGGACCTGAAGAAGGCAAGAGGAAGAGTCCCTGTCAGTGTGAGGAACCCCACGGAGCGGCCCGTGGAGATCCCTGCCAGGATGCTTCTGGGACAGGTGAGTCCTGCTGTCCCAGTTGGCTGGTCAGAAGTGAAGGGGACGGGTGAAGGAGAAGATGTTTGGAAGAAACTCTCCATGGAAAACCCAAACCTACCTGGAGCTTGGAAAGAGAGAGCCAAGGCCCAGCTGGCCAGATGGGAGAAGATTTTCTCTAAAGATGAGTTTGATGTGGGGTGTGCGAGGAGTGCCACCCATCGAATCCGCATGCAAGAGGACAAGCCATTCAGAGAGAGAGTGAGGCGAGTCCCGCTAGCAGATCTGGAGGATCTGAGAGAGCAGCTTGCGGAACTGAAGAAGACGGGAGTGATTAGGGAGTCCAGAAGCCCCTATGCCTCCCCCATAGTGGTGGTCAGGAAGAAGAATGGGTCATTGAGGCTCTGCATTGACTACAGAACTCTCAACAGGAGGACCATTCCTGACCAGTACACCACGCCAAGGATAGAGGATGCCTTACAGAGTTTATCTGGAGCTAAGTGGTTCAGTGTGATGGACCTCAAGAGTGGGTATTATCAAATCCCCATGCATCCAGAAGATAGAGAAAAGACTGCCTTCATAACCCCAGTAGGGTTCTTTGAGTTCAACAGGATGCCTCAGGGCCTATCTGGAGCTCCTGCTACATTTCAACGCCTTATGGAAAGGACAGTTGGAGACATGAACCTCATAGAAGTCCTTGTGTACCTGGACAACGTCATTGTCTTTGGAAAGACTTTGGAAGAACATGAAGCCAGATTGGAGAAAGTACTGAAGAGGCTCAGTGAAGAGGGACTCAAACTTTCTCCCGAGAAGTGCCGGTTCTATCAGTCTTCTGTGAACTATCTGGGACACATAGTGTCTGAAAAAGGAGTGGCTACAGACCCTGAGAAGTTAGAGGCAGTTACTTCGTGGCCAAGACCCACAACAGTTACAGAACTTCGGTCTTTCTTGGGGTTCTGCTCCTACTACCGCAGGTTTGTGGATGGGTTTGCTCGCATTGCAAAGCCCCTAAACGAGCTGCTCAAGACAGAAGGAGAGGAAGATGAATTGGGGCCTAGGAGGCCCGGTGAGTCGGTTCAAGACCAATGGAACTCAAGGTGTGAAGAGGCTTTCAGAACCTTGAAGAGAAGTCTCACTACAGCCCCAGTTTTGGCCTACGCTGACCCCACTAGACCATATGAGCTACATGTTGATGCCAGCCATGAGGGCCTAGGTGGAGTACTCTACCAGGAGTATGAAGATCAGCTGCGACCAGTGGCCTATGTGAGCCGGAGCCTGACCCCCTCCGAGAAGAACTACCCCACCCACAAGTTGGAGTTCTTAGCCCTCAAGTGGGCAGTAGTTGACAAATTGAAAGACTATCTTTATGGGGCCGAGTTTACTGTAAAGACAGATAACAACCCCTTGACCTATCTATTCACCACCGCCAAGCTGGATGCAACTGGACACAGATGGTTGGCGGCGTTGTCTGGATTCAATTTCAGCCTCAAGTACAGGCCAGGGGCTGGAAATAGAGATGCAGATGCCCTGTCCCGAAGATCCCATGTCATGGTCGATGACTGGGCAGATTGGACCCAAGTGGCACCAGAAGGAGTGCGAGCCCTTTGTCAGGGGGCTGAACTCCAAGCCAGAGGAGGATCCAGAGCCGAAGAGATAGGAGTTACCACAGTGGGAGTCCCAAAGTGTTACTGTGGAGTAACTCAATTAGAAGAAGAGTGCCTACCGAAGCTGTCCAAGAAAGAGTTAAGGTGTGACCAATTGGAAGACCCCATGGGGAGATTGGTCCTGGAAGCCCTGGAAAACCAGAGTCCAGAGGGACTTCGCCTTCACCCTTCCAAAGAAGCTCGCTTACTGAGGAGAGAGTTGGACAAGTTACAGGTGCATCAGGGAGTGGTCTACCGAAGGGGCCCCTCTGATAGCTCAGAAGATAAGTGGCAGCTGTTTCTCCCAGAAAAGCATCGAGAGATCTGATTGCCTTACATGACCAGCATGGTCACTTGGGAGCAGAGAGAACCTTCCAACTTGTCAGAGACCGGTTTTATTGGCCCTGCATGAGGGCCGAAGTGGAGGAGTATTGCCATTCCTGTGCAAGATGCATTCAGAGGAAGACTTTACCCCATCAAGCTGCCCCAATGGGCCATCTACAAAGTCAAGGCCCAATGGATCTGGTATGCATTGATTTTCTCTGCCTTGAACCCGATTTGAGTGGATTGGGAAATGTTCTGGTGGTAACCGACCATTTCACCCGTTATGCTCAGGCTTTCCCAACCAAGGACCAGAAGGCCTCTACAGTAGCCAAAGTACTCCTGGAGAAGTACTTTGTTCATTATGGACTACCACAGAGAATCCATTCAGACCAAGGAAGGGACTTTGAGAGTCGCCTGATCAGGAAGCTACTAGATTCTCTGGGAGTAGAGAAGACTAGAACCACACCATATCACCCTCAGGGTGATGCCCAGCCTGAAAGGTTCAACAGGACCCTATTGAACATGTTGGGAACTTTAGAAACAGAGAAGAAGCAACATTGGAGTCAACACATTTCAGCTCTGGTGCATGCCTACAACTGCACCACCAGTGATGTGACTGGTTTCTCCCCTTACCGGCTTATGTTTGGGAGAGAAGCAAGATTGCCAGTGGATTTGGCCTTTGGCATTTCCTTGGACCATGCCTCTGCTGCCTCCCACAAAGGATATGTGGACAGACTGAGGCACAGTTTGAAGATAGCTTATGAGAAAGCTCAAGCGGCCTCTGACCAGAGGGGGGCCCGAAATAAGAGGAACTTTGACTTGAAGGTTAGAGTACAGGACCTACAGCCTGGGGACCGTGTACTGTTACGCAATCTAGGGATCCCTGGAAAACACAAGATTGCTGATAGATGGAGATCAGAGCCATATATCATCTGTAGAAAACTTCCTGGATTGCCTGTCTACAAGTTGAAGCCAGAAGGAAGAGTGGGGCCTTTGAAGACCTGGCATAGGAATCATTTGCTTCCACTCACTGAAGCAGTCAGAATGCCTCCAGCAAGAGACGTACCTGAATCTGTTTCCATTCTGGATACCCCCAGACCCAATACTCGGTCTCAGACATCCCAAACTAGGGGTGGACAGGACCCCCAATCGGCAGAGGAAGAAAGAGGAGAACTTGAATGGCTATGGCCTTCCTCAACTCCAGGAAATTCCGCCATAGATCTTCCACTTACTGAGGATGTGGGAGATAAAACATTGAACCCAGAAGCTACAGAGTTTGTTCCATTCAGTGTTGTGCCTGAGTGCTGGGAAGATATCCCTGGTCTCTACTCAGAAGAAGATGTTCCAGAACCAGAGATGTTGCCAGAATGTGTTCCTGAAGAAGTCCCAAGAGAACAGAGATCTCGCAGAGTGGTGAAGCCTCCCAAGAAGTTGACTTACCCCCAAATGGGAAAAAGTTCAGAGGACTCTGTTACCACAGCAAGGAGAAGTGCTGAACGCCCTGACCCATCCACTGTTCATTTGGTGGAGGGCAACCCCAGCTCACTCTCTGGCACAGTTAAACAGGTTGCCCACACTGAAGTGACCTGTAGACAGGACAGCTCCCCATCTTATGCTAATTGGTGGGAAGCTCCCCTGTCTGAATTATGTGAACGTGTTGTCTCAAAGAAAGCTTGTAGATTGAACAATGTCTTTGTGGACCAAAGATTCAAAGTGGGGGGAGTGTGTAGCGGGGTCGTACCCCTTTTAGGGGAGAAGACTACATTCCCCATAATTCCCCAGGCTCCCGGGAGGATGGTTTCCGCCCGAGAGGCTTCTGGGGGAGGTGATAAAAGGGAAGAGGGGAGACCGCCTCTTCCTCTTCTGACTGGGCTGGTGACGCAGAGACTTGCAACTGAGGAGACACCTGTGCGGACCGGGACTGCTGAAGGCCTGAAGCCTGGGCCTTGCAGCAGGTGGAGAGAGACTCTCACCCCTCAGAGTCAGCAGCAGCGGAGCGGAGACTTTTCCCTACAGTCGGTCGGTCTGAGACAGGACCGGAACGCAGGGGCTGTGACGGAGGAGACCGGACGCCGCCATTGGAGGGACCGGAGCTGAGGACGGTACCCCAGGATTGGTGAGCGAGCTGAAAGGCTCATCCTACATTGCTACACACACTTCCATGCCTGTTGAACTGCCAAGGCACAATTTACCTCAGAGCAGCAAATGTTTCTTTCTGTGGATTACAAATACACCATTTAAAGTTACATGTGCACCACCTCTACAGTTCTCTTGCCGGTGAAGAATACTGTACTTATTCAAGGACTGAGCTCTATTGCTAGGGATCAGGCCTGGTCCGTTAGGTAGGCGCAGATAGATTTATTGCACCTCAGGGGTGCATAGTAGACAGTCGCTACACTTGGCGCTCCGTTCCCCATTGCTATTTTGAGTCATATATGTGTACATGTTAAAGTGCATATTGCAGGGACCTGCTAAAGTGTTATAAGTCAAATGTTTGATGCATGTTACTATTTCTTTTCTTACTGCCAAAGTAAAGCCAGTTATTCTTTTTTTTGAATCATTCAATTTGTAAAGCCAGTTATTCTTATCTCAGCAGTCTGCTTGTGAGTTTGAATCCATTACACTTAGAGTATAAGTGATATTTTTATGTGCATAGATACATACCCCTTTACTAACTGTGCCAGAGCGGGTAGAGCAAATTGCCGGGGGTTGGTGGAGCTGTACTCAGGGACCCAAAACAAACCAGCGGACCTCTTAACTGGGGGTATCGCTACAGTACTACTTTGTTCCGACTTCGGTGCAACTTGTTCTCCCATGCACCGTAAATCGCACGACTTTGGGGTCGCAATAGTGGAAACCGAACCTCAGCATTTTTAATAAACACATTCACGGATTTAAATGTATTTTAATGTTTGCTTGGACTTCAGCTTTAAACTTCAGTCTTCATCTTACAGTAATTTAGTAACAAAGGCATTGGTAATTAGTACTTGGAGGCCTTAATTTCCAATTGACATTCAGATAAGTAACCAAAGATCTGGCATTCAAATAAGATATTTGGTTCTCTCTGCTGCACCTGCTCAAGCCATAAACTTTGGAATAGCCTCACTCATCTCAAACACTGAGTGCCTGAGACATCTAAGAACTCCTGCATCTTTCATCTCGTCTGCTGCCAAGCTCTGCTGCTTCTATTGCCTAAACTAACACAGAAATTGTAATCCCCTTGACTTCGGTAAGGCTATTTTTTTTACTTTCCACGTTTTGTTATGTACAGCAGACACCATTATTATAGGGGATTGGCAATTCTCCAGGCTGATATGTTTTTGTGTTTTATCCCTTTTCTCTATTGATCTAGATTTTGATTTGTTTTCTATTTAATTTCTAAATCCGCATCTCAGTGAATGAAAATAATCTTCATTGGCTAGTGTAGGGAATGCATTGAATTCCCCAGGTAAGACAAATTATTGTTTAAGTATTAAAAACATTTTTATACTGCCATACCTAATGCTATTCAAAAAAGACACAAAACAGGACATTTAGTTACTATATGCCACATAAACTATATGGTAGTATAGGAATAGGATGAATAGGGGTTGAAGCAGGGACATGTTCTGAAAGCAGTGGGTCTGTCTGCAAGACCACAATTTTGTCCCAATTGATTAAGAAGAAAAAAAATGCAGCATGTGCAGCTTACTTATCAGTGAAAAGTAGGTGTGGTTTTAGTGTATTAAATATTAGGTATGGCTTAAAGGGGTGTGGTTAAATAGAGTCTGAGACAATCTGCATAGTACAGAATGAGGTAGTGTTACATGGGGAATGTACAACATGGTGTACAGAATTAGATGGTGCAGAATAGGAAATGTACAGCACAGTGTACAGAATGAGATGGTGCAGAATAGGAAAAGTACAGCACAGTGTACAGAATGAGATGGTGCAGAATTGGAAATGTACAGAATGAGATGGTGCAGAATAAGAATGAGATGGTGCAGAATAAGAAATGTACAGCATAGTGTACAGAATGAGTTGGTACAGAATAGGAAATGTACAGCACAGTGTACAGAATGAGTTTGTACAGAATAAGGAATGTACAGCACAGTGTACAGAATTAGATGGTGCAGAATAGGAAATCGACAGCACAGTGTACAGAATAAGATAGTGCAGAATAGGAAATGTACAGCACAGTGTACAGAATGAGTTGGTACAGAATAGGCAATGTACAGCACAGAATACAAAATGAGCTGGTGCAGAATAGGAAAAGTACAGCACGGTGTACAGAATGAGTTGGTGCAGAATAAGGTAAGTACAGCACAGTGTACGGAATAGGTTGGTGTGGAATAGGGAATGTACAGCACAGTGCACAGGGTTAATTGGTGCAGAATATGGAAGGTACAGCACAGTGTACAGCATGAGTTGGTGCAGAATAAGTAATGTATAGCACAATGTATGGCAGGGGTCGGCAACCCGCAGCCCGCCACCACTGAAAGTCCGGCCCGTCAGTTCCCGTGGTAAATTTTCACCGATGTCTTCTTCATTGGACAGCGGGGAGAGGCCGTTATCACAGGGCTGGATGAGGGCGGGAACTGTTGGAGTTAACTTTTTCATTAAACAGCAGGTGGTTGGTTGCCGGGCAATCCTAGCACCAATCACCAGCCTGTTAATGTGAAAAATTTACTTCAGCAGTTCCCACCCCCCATCGAGCCCTGTGATGCCAAACTTTGCTGCTCTGCTTGCTGTACACCAGTGTAAGGTGGGAGAGTTCTACCTACACAGTGTGTTTGTGGGTGGAGTGCAGGGGACAGAGGACACTACAGTGGGGCCATTTCTTCAGTGCGCATGCACCAATGACATCGGCAGCAGTGTATATAGTGAATATCTCCTAAACTGTGCAAGTTTAGAAGATATTTACAGTACCTACATGCTTATCTGTAGGTACAAGTGGTGTAACAGAGTTAAAGCCACTTTAACCGCTTCAGCACCGGGCCATTTTTTACCCTTCCTTACCAGAGCACTTTTTGCGATTCGGCACTGCGTCGCTTTAACTAACAATTGCGCGGTCGTGCGACGTAACACCCAAACAAAATTGACGTCCTTTTTTTCCCACAAATAGAGCTTTCTTTTGGTGGTATTTGATCACCTCTGCGGTTTTTATTTTTTGCGCTATAAACAAAAGAAGAGCGACAATTTTGAAAAAAAACACAATATTTTTTACTTTTTGCTATAATAAATATCCAATTTTTTTTTAAAAAAAAACTATTTTTTTACTCAGTTTAGGCCGATACGTATTCTTCTACATATTTTTGGTAAAAAAAATCGCAATAAGCGTATATTGATCGGTTTTCGCAAAAGTTATAGCGTCTACAAAATAGGGGATAGATTTATTGAATTTTTTTTTTTTTTTTTTTTACTAGTAATGGCGGCGATCTGCGATTTTTTTTTCGTGACTGCGACATTGCGGCGGACACTTCGGACACTTTTGACACATTTTTGGAACCATTCACATTTACACAGCGATCGTTGCTATAAAATTGCATTGATTACTGTGTAAATGTGACTGGCAGGGAAGGGGTTAACACTAGGGGCGCTGTAGGGGTTAATGTGTTCCCTAATAGAAGTGATTCTAACTGTGGGGGGAGGGGACTCAAGGAGAGAAGACCGATCATGTGTTCCTCTGTACTGGGATCACATGATCGGTCTCCTCTCCGCTGACAGGACGTGGAGCGGTGTGTTTACACACACCGCCCCACGTTCCCGCCCGGTCCCGTTGTTTTAACGGGCAATCGCGGGTGCCCGGCGGACATCGCGGCCGCCGGGCACTCGCACCGGGTCCCGAGCGATGCCGCGGGCGCGTGTGCCGCCGGCGGCGCGCGCGCGCCCCCCAGGCGGCCGGGAATCCGAGGACGTCATATGACGCCCACCCAGGATGGGAGATCCACCTTGTGGGCGTCATATGACGGCGGGCGGTGTTGAAGTGGTTAAAGTGATGTAAACCTGTACTGTTATTATTACTATGTTAGGATTTTTATTATCTTCATTTATTAGCAGGTGAATGCGGCCCTCTGTGCATTCACATACATTGAATCCAGCCCTTAAGTGGAAAAAGGTTGCTGACCCCTGGTGTATAGAATGAGTTGGTACAGAATAAGAATGCATTCCCTCACCCCCACGCTCTCTCCAGCACTCAAATGACAGTGCTGAATTAATCTTGTGTAGTTTGGATGGAACATAATACCACCTAGTCAACAGTTAATAGTTCCTTTATTTTATCCTCATATCTATTGAGGTAGAATGTACATAATCTATAACTTTACACTTTAGAGCTTTAGCATAAGGTAGGTTTAATTCATGCTCCCATCCACTCAAGAGATATGAGGGCCAGGGGTCCAGGAAAGATACACTATATTACCAAAAGTATTGGGACACCTCCCTTTGCACTCATGAACTTTAATGGCATTCCATAGGGTTCAATATTGAACTGGCCCACCCTTTGCAGCTATAACAGCTTCAACTCTTCTGGGAAGGCTGTCCACAAGGTTTAGGAGTGAGTCTATGGGAATGTTTTACCATTCTTCCAGAAGTGAGTCAGGCACTGATGTTGGAGGAGAAGGCCTGGCTCGCAATCTTCGCTCTACTTCATTCCAAGGGCATTCTATTGGGTTGAGGTCAGGACTCTGTGCAGGCCAGTCAAGTTCCTCCACCCCAAATTCGCTCATCAATGTCTTTATGGACCATGCTTTGTGCACTGCTCAAAATCATTTGGTCGGGGGGGGGGGGGGGGAATAATTGTGTGGGGTTGTTTTTCAGGCTTGACTTCTTAGTTCCAGTCAAGGGAAATCTTAAGGTGTCAGCATACCAAGACATTTTGAACAATTTTATGCTCCCAACTTTGTGGGAACAGTTTGGGGATGGTCCCTTCCTGTTCCAACATGACTGCGCACCAGAGCACAAAGCAAGTTCCATAAATGGAACATGGATGAGCGAGTTTGAGGTGGAGGAACTTGACTCGCCTGCACCTCAACCCGATATAACACCTTTGGGATGAATTAGAGAGGAGACTGCGAGCCAGGCCTTTTTTCGTCCAACATCAGTGCCTGATCTCACAAATGCGCTTATGGAAGAATGGTCAAACCTTCCCATAGACACACTCCTAAACCTTGTGAACAGCCTTCCCAGAAGAGTTGAAGCTGTTGTAGCTGCAAAGGGTGGGCCAACTCAATATTGAACCCTACGGACTAAGACTGGGATGCCATTAAAGTCCATGTGTGGTAATATAGTGTATTAGCATCTTATACATTTTTGAAATGCCATGTCTAGTTATCCCCCTGGTCTATAAGTCTCTCCAATGGATTGAGCTCACGAACTGAGCAGAGAGGTTTTAGCAAAGAGTCCATGAAATACGGTATACATGTGTTTATACGCGTAAATGCGTAAAGTACATGTTCTTAGATGCAGATATTTGGATTCTGTGTTACGGATCTGAATGCAGTGCATGTTTACTCACCTGTGTGAATGGCTTCATTGAAAACAATGCAGCTGTGTTCAGGTACGTAATCAAAAAGCACTTGTATATTTACAGCTGTGTGAACGGAGCCATTCGCACAGGTGTGTAAACATGCACTGCAGTCAGATCAGTAACACAGAATCCAAGGCTTCATTCACGCATACATAATTACATTGTTCTAAGCTGGACCAATGTAACTATGCAATACAAACCATGCCTGGAATTTAGCTTTGAATCATTTTGGGGTTGTCACCTCAACCACATCTATATACAAATATGTTTTCTTATGTTGTCATACACTTCCCACAAGGTTAATGGAGCTGTGTTTCTATCACATCGAATTTACATTTGTTTTGAAAACGACCGAAAGTTAACTCTGCATCTGTAATAACATTATGCTAATTTAGGCCACCACAACCAAAAGGAATACAATACTTGTTTACTGTAATTCTAATGACAAGACCCCTGCCATGGCAGGAAATATTTTTAGAAAAAGCGGAATGTAATTAGAGCAGCTGATGAGACAAAAGGGATATTTGTCTAGAACGGCAGCCAAATAGTACATTTATTGCTACTGCAGGACTTATTTTGCTGTGCAGCTTTCTTCAGAACAATAAACTTTCCCAGCCGAATTCTGAAAACATTGGAAAAGTACAGGAACTCTGAGCACTGTGTCCAAAAACAAACCAAAGGAAGCTACTGGGTTTTATCTGATGTCTCAGTTACTCAGCGAGAGTGAACTGCTACTTGAGATAAACACCCATTTACTGTGCACTGTAGATCCTATAGGAAGGTCAGACATCCATGTACAAAACACAGACGTTGGTGTCTGGCAATGCATCCCTAAACTAGGCTTAGGCAGGCAATAGACGCTGCGAAATTATTTTCTGCAGCCACCGGAAGTTGTCGGCGTGGGGAGAAGACAGTGATTATCACTAGCGGCTATCGATCAACTTGGTACATTTAGCTTGTCCATTATTCCTTTGAATCCCAGCCGGTTCCTGCTGAACCGGCCAAGATTCGAACTTTGTATGGCCGGCCTTATGGAGAAAGGCCAGTATACCAAAAACTGCACTTAGCGATAAGCAAATAAAATGAAATCATTCAAACCATGAATAATGAAACAGTAGCACTCACAGATATTCGAAAACTCCAAACTGAAATAGCATATATACAAAAACTGTGTTGTACTATTTACAATAAAACCTAAAATATCAGTGTAAACCAATAATCAAAAAAATTCCAAAGCAATCATGCAAGAAAGTCCACTGTGATCAAATACACTTTTGCCAACTTTTCACCACATCCAGTGCTCATACCACCGCCTGAGCCTCCTTACCAGAAAGTAAGACCTTATTGCAAAGGAGGTTCTACAGAGCTTTCAAATGTGTTGTACTATTTACAATAAAACCTAAAATATCAGTGTAAACCATTAATCAAAAAAGTTCCAAAGCAATCATGCAAGAAAGTCCACTGTGATCAAATACACTTTTGCCAACTTTTCACCACATCCAGTGCTCATACCACCGCCTGTGTCTCCTTACCAGAAAGTAAGACCTTATTGCAAATGAGGTTATACAGAGCTTTTAACTAACAGCCATAAAAAATAAACAACCTCCTTATGCTGGCCTTGGGCAGGATGGATGACTTTCTCCTCAGCATACAGCAATATTTATCACAAGGCACAATATAAGATCTCCAATGCAGAAAAGCAGAAAGGAAACCACATAGTGTAGTATTTCTTGCCTCAATATTTGTAAAAGTGCACATATATACTCACGAATGTGGAAAAGATAATGGACAGCTCACTAAAATACGGTCACTTATCCAAGCCAGCTCCGCCTAATGCGTTTCGTCACACAAAATGTTTCTGTGTTCCTGCCCGAGGCCAGCATAAGGAGATTCAGTATTGTTTGTGGCTGTTGCCATCTTTAGGGAGTGAGTCCGTCATCCAGCCTGAGATCATTTGAAAGCTCTGTAGGACCCCCTTTGCAATGAGGTCTTACTTTCTGGTAAGGAGACACAGGTGGTGATTCGAGTACTAGATGTGGTGAAAAGTTGTCAAAAGTGTATTTTATCACACTGGACATTCTTGCATGATTACTTTGGAACTTTTTTGGTTATTGAGTTACACTGATATTTTATGTTTTACTGTAAACAGGGCAACACATTTATTTGTATGTATGCAGAAAGGCGGTGGACCTGCCACAGACACCTCTGGCAGCTACCACCCCTCATAAAACGTAAAGCCCTTGGGTACACAATGCATATCAGATCAATAGAAATGTATGTCAAAGCAAAATATATATATATAAAAAAATATACAGTGCATCTCTGCAATACATGCACATTATGCCCTTTAAGTGCATGAGTATCAGCGCAGTTTATAAACATCACCGATATCAAGGGCTTTTAAACACACTCCTGAATGCTTTAGCAGCCAGGAGCATGTGTCACTGACAGCTTTCAGGTGGAAGTGGTTTATTCTACAAGCACTGGACATGCCACCCAACCCCTGCACAACCCCCAAGGCTTGTATCTCGAGCATCACTGTCCAACCTGCAGGTCCGAGGTCGGCTTGGTGTATGGCACTGGCTAGGGTGGAGGGAGCTCGGTAAACAGTTCTCTGATCCTCCCTCCAATGAATGAACTGGGAAGTGACGTGTATTACATCACTGCCTAGTTCACAGTTGTCATTCGGCAGCATTGGCTGAGTAAGCAGCTAATGGAACTCAATCTGTGCTTCAGTAAATGCGCTCAGCTCCTAGTTTCCTGTTGTGGACTGAATTTGCAAAGAAGACTGCCAGCCAGCCCTGCCCAATTGACTTTTGCTAGACTATAGAATAACATCCCCCCTTATTCCCACAACATAGAGTGAGGAGGAGCAAATAAAGGAAGTTCATTGTTAGGATTTAATTACACTTAAAATATTTCAAAGTGTTCAAAGTGTATGTAAAACGTAACAATGATCTTCTCTTATTTGCTCCCATTGGTCTGTCAAATATTTTGTTATACCTGTTTATTGAGTGCACAAAAAGAAAAGCAACAGGTTACCTTTAATATACCTCAGGGGTTCTTATACTTACAGAGATCCTCCACTAAAGCAACCCAGGGCTTACACAAGGCTTCTTCTTTTTTCCCCATGCGAAGGTAAATATGCAGCTGCAGAGGCTGCTATTAAAGTGAATGTATTTCATTGACCTGCATGGATAAAACGCAGGTGAACTTTAAGCTCAAGTCCAATTTTAATCATTCAATGAGCCATAAGAAAGCATGTGTATGGTTAAGAATGTCAGCAGAAAAATGAAAAAGTCATTGTCATCTCTTGCAAAAAGATTTCCATAGAAATTCATTGGAATACAACTACACTGGACAATAAAGATTTTGTTTTCAAAATTAGGTCAAATACTGAAACGTTCAGAAGACCTCCTTCATTGTTGCACATAATGTACTATAGCCATAATGATGACTATCTTGCAGTGTGATAAACGGATTCCCTTGCATTCTCCATATTTAACCATAAATATGGTTCCTCATTTTCCAAGTTGCTGAAATGGCCTTTCCTTGACCACTCCTGCTGATTATTTGATACAGCTATGTCTGCCTGTTGCTAACATTTACTCAGTCTCCATCAGTGACCTGAATCATTTTGATATGCCATTCTGCTTGACAATACCATGTTAAGGTTTCAGTGTCAACAACATCCCATTATCTGCACTCATGCCTCCTTCATCCTTACATTCCATATCCTCCAACCCGGGGGCGATTAGACTGGAGCAATAATAAGAGAGTACCACTCTGTCTTCTTTAACCCTACATCCAGGTATGTGACAAACATATTCAGCACTGATCAATCTGTAAATAACTTTTTTCATTTAACATCTTTAACATACAAACAACCATTACCCCCCTCTCCCTCCCCCCTCCGTTTTTACATGTGCATATACTGAGAAAAGTTGAAAACATATCTTAAGATTCTCAGATGTTTATTATGTAGTTATACCATCTTCTTCCCTTCCTTCCTCCATTCTATTACACCATGAACACCCCCCCCCCCCACCTTCTCCACTCCAGCCGCCCCAACCCACCCCACATCATCTCAATCCTCTCATTCAATCTAACCACACACATCCACCCCCTCCGCCCGACTTCTCTCCATTCACTCTCTGTCACACTTTCCTCCCATTTAGAATTATCACATCCTATCTGCTTAATCCTTATTCATTACCTTTTAGGTATTGGTACCACTAACCCTCCTAACCCTTCTCCCCACCTTATCTTTCCTTCTTTATACTGATGGTTCCTTTCTCATTTTCATCTTTCACATTATTCTAAGGAGGGTATCCCTTCACATCCCACAAGGGTTGCCAAATCTCTTCGTATTTCTTTATACGGCCTTGTCTAACATATACCGTTTTTTCCTTCCGTATTGCCTCATATATGCTGCGTTCCCACTCTCTACTAGTTAGGGATAGCACCGATTGCCATCTTTGTGCTATCAATTTCCTTGCCTGAAATAGGCATCTAAAGATTGCAACCTGGGTACATACGGGGTTTCCCTCCCCCTCTACATGACCCAACACACATAACCTTAAGTCCAGATTCAGAGACCTCCCAAATACCATGATTATGGTTCTGGATACCTCCTTCCAATACCGGTATAGTTTCGGGAACCTCCAAAACATATGGATTAAATCCCCTTCTATTTCCCCACACCTGGGGCAGCTGGCATCTGGTCTACGGCCGAACAAGAAAAGCTTTTGATGGGTATAATATGCTCTGTATAACAGAAATAGATGTGACATCCTTTGTGAAGGGGAGAGTGAAACCAACAGGCCTAGTTCCAGTATTCCACTCCACTGCGCTTCAGTTATAGTTCCTACATCTTGTTCCCATCTCCTCCTACTCGGTGGGGCTTTTGTCCCTTCCAGGCTCCCCTTATATATATGTGGGGGTAGACTAGAGATTAAGCCTTTTAGAGTTTTTGCATTATATAACTTCTGGCGCAACGGTATCCTTCTCCATTTCAGTGTCCTCTCTCTAAATGCCTAATCTGTAGGTACCCTGAAGAAGAATTTATTCGGTATAGCATATTGTTCTCTCAATTCCTGAAAGGATTTCAGAGTACAATCTTTATATAACTGAATAATTAAATTTATTCCACACCTCTCCTATTCCTTAATTGTCCCCATCTTCTGTATTTCTCCCAGATTTCTGTTCTCCCAAAGGGGGGCATACTCTGTGAATCCCCTATACCCCAGAAATATCTTCGCTGTATCCCATACTCTTACCATCAGACTTAGCGTGGGGAACCTACGTAACTTTACATATGACCTTAGTGGCAACACTAGGTAGCAGAATTTAATAATAAGGAGGCCATATCAACTGTATATAGTTGGTAAGTAACTGGGAAGAGAGTGTGTTATATGCAGACCTTAGTTTTTTGAGCGTCTACTGTGCTACAGCTGGGCTTTTATTGTACTGCCTGCAGTGATCAAATTGGTTGCTAAAGATTACTTTTGTAGTCAGTCTCAAGACAAACATATCTAGTCAAGGAAGGATATATTTATGCACTGAATTATGCAGGAGAATAAGTCACTGGGTTATCATGTTAAGCTGTAAAATCTCATATATAAGTAGCTTACATCTGTTAAGATGGATCATCAGCATTCAACTAAAATTAGCAACATGGTCAAATATATTTCACGATAAAATGAAAAATGTTCAGTGTTTCAAATTATTGATCACTGAGCACGATGAACTTCCTAATTGCACTAGTATTTTTTCATATAAGGTTTCCACAAAGCTGAAAGTGGATTGTAACATATATTATAATAAGTAATAGTAGTTGTATTATGATTATTAATATTGTTATATGGAGAGATGTTGTAAATACCATGCAGATAGAATTTTTGCTGCTATGGTTATCAAACAATGAACAATTTGCTGAAGAGTTGTTTAGCTTGTGTAATTTGATGTTTTATTTGACAAAGAGGAGTTCAAAATACAAACAATTGGTAGGACTGCTAAAAATATTTTTTTCCATTTATGCTTTCCATTATGCTCTGCTCCTATAAGCCAACTGTAGTTCCCCTTATAGATTGTGGATAGCCAATAGTTCTCCAATTATGGAACCCAAGGTACTGTTTTTTAATTTTGAAGAAGGAGTTTCTGTTTCCTGGACCTCATTGTGGGGATTTTTTGGTTGCAGAAAGTTTGTTTTTAGAACATTGGATCCCAGTGCAGAAAAGCTAAGTATGCAAATACATGGTTAATGTGTACATAAAGGGATAGTTAGTGTTATGGTTATAGAGATGGTTAGTATTATGGTTACAAGGACAAAAATGGAAGGCCACCAATAGTAGGGTTACAGGTAAGGTTGGGATTAGAGTTATAGGACAGTTGGGATTACAGGGACAGTTAATTATATACTACATAAAGGGTTAGTGTTAAGTCAGCCATACATGGACCAAAATTGGCTGAATTTCAATAAATGTAAAGGCTATCCAGTTGTACACAAGCCAATTTATCGATCGACTTGTGTACAACCTGCCTGTCAGGTTTTTCCCAAATGATCAGTGCTGACAGTTATAGCCGGCAACACTGATCATTGTATTCTGCTGGCAGTGAAGGCTTCCTGCCAGCAGAATACAATAGTTTAGCAGGAGCGACTCTCCCACCCACATCGAATGTGTGGATGGGGGAATCGGTTATTTTTTTTGTTCAACCAGTTGAACAAAAAAATAATTTATCATGTATGGTCTGCTTTAGGGTTACAGAAAAGGTTGGTGTTAGGTTTACAGGGATAGTTAGCTTAATAGTTACAGAGAGGGACAGTGGAAGGGTTTACAGAAACCGTTAGTGGTAGGATGACAGAAAGACAGTTAATTTGAAAGTTATATGGATGAATAGTGTTAGAATTTCAGAGAATGGTTAATTACTTTAATCATAAATTGAACAGTTAGTGGTAGAGATGCAGAAAGCATTACTAGTAAGGTGTACAAGGAGGGTTAGTGTTCGGGATACAGGCAGGGTTAGTGTTGGGGTTACAGAGAAGGATAGTTTTAGAGTTACAGGGACGGTGAGTGGTAAAGTCAGAGGGTTAGTATTGAGGTTAGGTTAGGTGAACAGTTAGTGATAGACATACAGGGAGGTTTAGTGTTAGGATTATAGGTAGTCAAACACACTGTTCCTAATGCACTATTCCAAATACACGGGTTCCTGAAAGTGGCTGTAAGTGCTGTAGCGACCACCGGCTGGAACCCAAAGACATGCAAAAAGTATGTCACCAACACATCAAAGATTTCCAGAACGGGTCCAGAGCTTTATTTAGAAATCACATCATAGATACATAGGTAACATTTTGGAGCCACGCAAGACCCCTTCATCAGACATCAGGTTGTCACATGCCTGATGAAGGGGTACTGCATGGCTCCAAAAATTGACATCTGTATTTATGATGTGATCGCTGAATAAAGCTTTGGGCCCATTCTGGAGATCCTTGGTATGCTGGTGACATACTTTTCACTAGGATTATAGGGAGGGTTAGTGTGAAAGATAAAGGAAGGGTTAATGTTGGAGTTAGAATGTGAGATGGGAGACATTGTACAAAAAGAGAAAAAAGGCACAACCCCCAAAAAGTCAAAAATGGAAATAACAGGGTATCCCCGAATCTCCCACTGGGGAGACACAGACATATAGGGGATGTGCTTAAAAACAACAATATTGATTATACACAGGTTAAAACCAGAGTACAGTGTAAAAACATCTCAAAGGCAATAATGGGATCAACGCGGTTCATCCAAATGATCCGGATCCACTTGGTGTTCACAATATATTAACCCGAAAAAACTGATGGAGCGGAAGGTTGATGGGGAGATTAGCTCACAGTAAATATACCAACAGGATGATATCAAGAGAGTTGATAGTTTTCCTTAAACAGGAGGATAGCTCAATTTAAACCCATAGGTCAGGATAATGTGAAGGGAGGGGGTGAAAATCACAGCAATAGATGGAAACCCCACCAGCCAACCATAAGGGTCACAAAAAGTGCCAGCCCTGCATACAGCCAGAATAGCAACAAGTGTCGCTGAATGGAGTTGCCATTTTTTAATCCAGGCCGATTCATCGGCACTTGTTGCTAATCTGGCTGTATGCAGGACTGGCGCTTTTTCTTGGGTTTCCATCTATGGTTGTAAATTTCATCCCCTCCCTTCACATTATCCTGACCTATGGGGTTTAAATTGAGCTATCCTCCTGTGTAAGGAAAACTATCAGCTCTCTTGATATCATCCTGTTGGCATATTTACTGTGAGCCAATCTCCCATTAACCTTCAACTCCATCCAGTATATTGTGAGCACCAAGTGGATCCTGAAGAAGCCCAATTTGGATGAAACGCATCTATCCCACCAACGCCTTTGGCTCTGATGATTGTATAACACATTTGGCAGCATTTTTTCACATTTTTAAACTGTACTCTCTAATTTTAACCTGTGTATAATAAATATTGTTGTTTTTTGTGCACTATTTTGCTAGGCACGCTAAAAATCCCCTATATGCCCATGTCTCCCCTAGTGGAAGATTCAGGGATACCCTGTTATTAATGTTAGAGTTAAAGAAAGGGTTTATGTTGGGGATTAGAGGAACATTTCGTTTAGAGTTACAGGAGTGGTTAGTGTTAGAATTACAGGGAGAGTTAATGTTAGGGTTACAGGGAAGGTTAGTGAAAAGGTGACTTAGGGTAGGGAACTACTTTCTGTGCTGAAAGCTACCAGTGCAAGTCTCCAAGTGCCAAAAGCTAACATACCTTCTTATTCGGTCCCTTGTGGCTCTGAAACATAGGCAATGGCTTTACACTTTTTCCACCATGGTGGCTTCTTTTATTTTTAAAGAATGAGTTTCTGTTGCTTGCACCTTGGTGCTGTTATCTTTTGGTGCAGAAAGGATGGCTTTTGTCATGTCAGATCTAACTGAATGTAAATGAAAGCATCAACCAGTTAAAATGATCCTCTATTTTATACTCTGATATCAGCTAAAATGCTTTCTTTTCCATAAATGTGACATTCGGAGACTACACATTTTGGATCCATCATATGCAAAAGTAAGAGGTTAGGCTTATTCCCATATGTGTAGAGAAATGTGTAGCAAGGCATACTGTCAGGAATAATGAGTCACAGTATGAGAGAGATAACTCATAAAGGTGTCTTAACTGGATAGCCAAAGGCCCTCCAAGCCCCCATGCTGTGACTGTCTGATATGACAATACCACATAAGCCTGCTGGATGGCATTAGCAAGACAGATGAAAGGAGCACAGGTGGCAGTGGGTGAAGGGGAGCACCCTACTGGGAAGTAGACAGTAGGAATCCTTGAAGTATGTGGAGTAAATCAATCCAGTATAAAAAAAAATGATTATGACTCTTGATTAATGCAGGGAAGAAAAGAGATGAAAAAAATGTCAGGTTCACTGTCTTATCTGTTCTTTAGCTATGTCAGAAGATTATAAAAATCTGTTTTACATGTAAGTAAAGCTTAATTGTTGGATGCTTTCTTAACAAAACAAAAGCTTAGGAAGTTACTTATTATTTTTTATTTTTTTCTAAAATGAGAACATGACACAAATATATGCAGATCTGTCCAGCGATGTTTCATTACTTAGTAAAAAAATAATGAGATCTTTTGGCTTTGGAAGCAAAATATCAATATAAATAATTGTCATTATCACTTCATTACAAACATGCTTTAAAAACCTTATCAGTCTAGCTAATGACAACAGCGGCAAAAATGAACGCATATCGCCATCATGATACACCAGACTTATTCAACAAGACGGTGCAAGGTGTAATAAAAATGTATTAAATCTGAACTTCAGGCAAGACCTTAATACACCGATGGAATACATATAAGGTAGCTATTTTTACTTGCCAAAATATTTGTATTTCTATCCATCAGTGTTAATTTTGTCGACTAAAATATTTTTGTTGACCAAATTAATACTATTTTACTAGACTAAAATGCGACTAAAACTAAAACAATTGAGATGACTAAAATACGACTATAACTAAAATGGCATTTTTAGTCAAAAGACTAGGACTAAATAAAACAAAATTTATGAACACTGCACTACCACATAAGAATATGTGGGGGAAAAAGGCTTTTCTTACTTGAAAAAGGGGGAGATGTTGGGACTTTGAGTGAGGCAGAGACCTAGTGGGGTCTCATGCCTCCATCCCTGTCAATATCAAAAAGGGAAAAGAGGCGGGACTTTGAATGAAGCGCGCAGTCAATAGTGAGGGGGCAAAAAAATTGAAAATTTAATATATATGTAGCGATACCCCCAGTTAAGAGGGCCGCAAGTTTGTTTTGGGTCCCTGAGTACAGCTCCACCAACCCCCGGCAATTTGCTCTACCCGCTCTGGCACAGTTAATCAAGGGGTATGTATCTATGCACATATAAATATCACTTATACTCTAAGTGCAATGGACTCAAACTCACAAGCAGACTGCTGAGATAAGAATAACTGGCTTTACTTTGGTAATATGAAAAGAAATAGTAACATGCATCAAACATTTGACTTACAACACATTAGCAGGTCCCTGCACTATGCACTTTAACATGTACACATATATGACTCAAAATAGCAATGGGGAACGGAGCGCCACGTGTGCGACCGTCTACTATGCACCTCTGAGGTGCAACAAATCTAACTGCGACTATCTAATGGATCAGGCCTGATCCCTAGCAATAGAGCTCAGTCCTTGAATAAGTACAGTATTCTTCACCGGCAAGAGAACTGTAGAGGTGGTGCACATGTAGCTTTAAATGGTGTGTTTGTAATCCACAGAAAGAAACATCTGCTGCTCTGAGGTAATTGTGCCTTGGCAGTTCAATAGGCAAGGAAGTGAATGTGACAATGTATGATGAGCCTTTCAGCTCGCTCACCACTCCTGGGGTACCGTCCTCAGCTCCGGGACCTCCAATGGCGGCGTCCGGCCTCCTCCGTCACAGCCCCTGCGCTCCGGTCCTCTCTCCGACCGACCGACTGTAGGGAAAAGTCTCCGCTCCGCTGCTGCTGACACTGAGGGGTGAGAGTCTCTCTCCGCCTGCTGCAAGGCCCAGGCTTCAGGCCTTCAGCAGTCCCGGTCCGCACAGGTGTCTCCTCACTTAGAAGTGTCTGCGTCACCAGCCCAGTCAGAAGAGGAAGAGGCGGTCTCTCCTCTTCCCTTTTATCACCTCCCCCAGAAGCCTCTCGGGCGGAAACCATCCTCCCGGGAGCCTGGGGAATTATGGGGAATGTAGTCTTCTCCCCTAAAAGGGGAACGACCCCGATACACATAACATGATAAAAGATTTCATACAAAATTGGTAACATTGATCACAGTATAATTCATCTATGTACATGAGAAAACATGATAGTGCATGATGGTGAAGCGGGATTAGGACTACACCAACTGTGAAACTTCCATTGCACAGTATTGACACATTGGTCACAGTATAATTCATCTATATACATGGAAAAACATGATAGTACTTGCCGGTGAAGCGGGATTAGGACTATACCAACTGTGAAACTTTCCATTGCACAGTTAATAATTGATAGTTATAATAATATACAGACATTCATGTGAATGAAGTTGAATACATAATCAGTATTACACATTGCATGTACAGAGGCTCTACGCGTTTCGTGGAGTATTTGTATCCACTCTTCAGGAGCGACAATGTGTGTATAACTGTCATGCAGCAAAAATGCAACAGTGAGAGCTGGAGGCTCCCCTAGGGGCATCTTTTCTGGGAGCTGTGGCAGCATCTGGAACACGCGAACCCCCACATGACTATACTGTTCCCTCCTGACCCCCCTATACTGTTTCTTCCTGGCCCCCCTGAACTATACTGTTCCCTCCTCGCCCCCTATACTGTTGCCTCCTGGCCCCCCTGAACTATACTGTTCCCTCCTGGCCCCCCTATACTGTTTCCTCCTGGCCCCCCTGAACTATACTGTTCCCCCCTGGCTCCATATACTGTTCCCTCCTGGTCCCCATATACTGTTCCCTCTTGGCCCGCCTGAACTGGAAACTGTGCAAATAAATTGGGGTTCATCAATTTTTGATTCCTCTAAAAACGTGCATGTTGATTTGTCAGCTCTGCAGTAAATCGTACAATTAAAAAAAAAAAAAAAAAAAGACAATAATAGCTAATTAATTGTATTATTATTTGCAGATCAGTGTGAAAAATCAAAATACTTTGTTTAGAAAAATTTGCACATCACTATGCAATACTAGTTACCTAAATACTAAGAGCATACTATTCTAATAAAGTTATTTGCCTCTTGACTGTTCACTAACTACAGATGATAAATATTTTTTTCAAAAGAGCTTTTACTCAGCTCATTTACTGGACTTTCTGTGTGCAAATTCATCTACAACAGTCCTGAATCATTCTTCAAGTCAAGCATGCCAAAACAAAATAGCAGAGAGCGGAGCCCCATGACGAACACTTCAGTGGAAGAGCTGATGATCATTTATGATGCCATTCAACCAATGTGGTAACTTGTTGACATACGCTATGTTTAGGGAAACTGTAACATCTGTGATATAGATTGTAAGCTCTGACGAGCAAGGCCCTCTGATTCCTCCTGTATTGAATTGTATTGTAACTGTACTGTCTGCCCTCATGTTGTAAAGTGCTGCGCAAATATAAATCCTGAATAATAATAATATATAAATAGGTCTAAAGCTTAGTATTGTATGTTGATTTAATTTAAAGGGATATACCATGTGCAAAAAATAAAATTTTTCATTTTCATATTTTGGGGGTGTAAAAGTGTAATGCAAAAAGCAGAACATTTTAATTGCATACACTTTTTCCTATAGGAGAAAATAAAGGTGAAAACAACAACTAGCAATAAGGATGAAGGCAATATATGCAAAATTAACCAGTAACCATGTTGTCATGTCACCATTCTCCCAACTTTAAAATCCCTATTCTGAAAAGGGGCCCACCAGGAACAGCAATGTAAAAGTAATTAGCCATGCAATGACCAAACAGACACTCCACACTACCCCATGATCACCCACTTGTGAACTAAGACATTCCATTTAGTCACTACTTAGGCCATTTCATTTAGGAGCCACAGGCAAGGGTAACAACCTAGCCTAAATGCCAGAATGTATATATCTAAAAACCATGGAGGTATCATTGCACTGAAGCTGTACTGAAAGACGATGATGGATCACTGGCCCAGGTCCTCATCTCCTTACCTAATTTTGCTGAGAGGTCAAACTTAGAGAAATAACAGACAATCCAATGTCCTGGCATGACTTAGGCTCTGTTGTAGGCAGAAATATACATTATGTCTGGTGAGGGTGTTATGCTACATGTGCTGTCATCACAATAGTGAAATTAGCAATGATGTGGTCTGTGGTCATTTTTGTAGACTGCAGCCTCGGGTTATCTGTACCTTTAAGTGTGTTGGTCAGGAGGCTTTAGTCCACCCCAATAAGTTAGCATTGTCCTTAACATAGTCTCAGCAATTCTGGTTCCTACAGTGCTAGTAATACTGCTGCAAATTAAATTCTGTACAAAAGACATCATGCCCATAGATATAACACAATGTCTATGGACCACAAAGCAGTTGTGTTATTCAAGGTAAAATATTGTTAGTGGTATTACATCTCTACATATTTACATTTCTACTGAAATAAATGAGACTTGACTACAATTACTATTAATAATATGCAGGATTTACAGTATATAAAGCCAACACTTTTTGCAGTGCTTTACAATAAAAGAGACAGTACAGCTACAATGCAATTCAAGACAAGAGGGTTAGGCCGGCCATAGATGTTTGCAAATCTCGGCAGGTTCAGCAGGAACTGGCCAAGATTGGAACCATGTATGGGCAGGCTGAATGTACCAAGTTGATCGATCAACTTGGTTACAACCGTCTGCCGGATTTTACATACGATTATTGCTAGCGGCTGGTATAGCCGCTAGCAATAATCACTTTCTTCTCCCGGCAGGGATGACTTTGTCCTTGATTGACTGACTGTGTAGATGGGGGAATTGAGAGAATTTCTTGCCAGCAAGCCGTGGTTGCAGGAAAGAAATTAGCTCCATGTATGGCCTGCCTTAGGAGGAACTTGCTCATGAGAAATTGTAATCTAGTACAATCAGATTGGGCCAAGAGCAAGTCCTGTTGTGTGATGAATTTATTTTAAGAATTGTACTCTTTCAACAAGTGCCCAGATTACTTACGAGAAAACATTGCTGTTCATTGTGAAAAAAAAAAAAAAAAAAAAACATTGCTGTTCAGTGTCAAAGAATTGGGAGCGGGTGTGTTTTGTTTTGAATCCTTATTGTTCCAGAATATTTGCTTTTAGGAGACTTGCAGAGCTCCTGAGCTCTCAATCATCACAATAAAAAAAGCCAAACACTACACCCCATCCCTAATTTACAACTGCAGGCTCAGGATCCAGGAAGCACCTTGGGCTATATAACAAGTTTTTCAGAGCATGCAGGAAATAGGAGCCTAATTATTATAAATGCAGAGTCAAGGCCTGGCTAGATCATTGCAGATGGTGGAAGTAAGTGGCTGAGACAGATCAAGACCTCATTAGAGGGAGAAAGAGAATTTATGAATACAACTTTCATCATAACATACTATTTCAACACCATCCATCACTTACATTTCAAAATAATTTTCTTCAGGACTTTATACATAAGGGTGTGTTAAAAATTACCAAAGGACTGAAAGCAAAACAATGCCACTATATAACCTACCATATACATGGGCCTTAATATAATATTATGCACATTTAGTTTTTTTCAGGTCTGCTTAAACAAGAGCTGCACTGTTGCACAGCATATGGCACCATATTGATTTAGAAATTATTATTGAATTCTAATACTTTATATACATTTTAGGGATTATATGTGATAAATATTTATTAAAAATACATTCATATTAGTAAAAGTAGTCAAACGGTACAGCATGGGGATTAAATTCAATGAAATAAATAAGCATGATTAAGAATTTTATGGGGAAACTACATGATCTAAGTAAATACAACTCTAGAATGTATGTTGATGTCAAATATGATTGTCCACATTAGGTCAAATATGCACTGATCTTAACAGTGGGATTCATGAGGGCATCTCTGCATATATAACACTGCAATATACATCTAACTTTGAAGAGGATTGTCTACAGAAGCAGAAGACCATGTCAGGTTTCACTTTTGGTGGCTAAGAACAGGAAAATAAGACATCAGTAGGCACAGGGTCATCAAAACGGAAGCATTGAAGTTGCGTGCCATAATATGTTAGAAAATAATACTCAACCTTGTTAGTTCAGATAAAAGCTACAAATAGCAGCAATAATCACACAGGCTTGTCATGGCGTCTTAAAGCATTGTAATCTATTTGCAGGTGCCATGTATAATGCACTTGAACATTTTGTATGTCTACAATGTTCACGTTTACTCTTATAGCATCACACCTTCTCATTTTCCTTCTGTGAATCTTCTGAGTTGAAAACATTCCACTGTGCGTTCTTTTCCTTCAATTTAACAGGCCGTAAATGTAAAATAATGTAGGACTATGTGGAATTATGGGGATTAAGACACACTTGAGGATCCCAGATGGCACACGGAATGGTGGTCAGACTACTGAACGGATTATTTCAGTAAAAGTTGGCCATACTGACTGTATATTAGAAAAGGATTGAGTTCAGAGTATTAACATACTTAATTCTCTTGGAGAAATCACTATTTGCTTAACCCTAAGTGATTCTGACATTACTGACCACACATCATAGCACACAAACTTAACATAAGTAATCTCCTGCTTAAAGGACTAGTAAACCTAAATACAAGTTATTGTATTTAAAAGGGATACTCACAACATTCACATTTTCACAATTCATATTCACAAACAGTACATAGAAAAACTCCTGTGCAAAAATCAAAATGGTATATTTTTTCATTGTATTTAATATTTCTGTTATAAGTTTGTCAAGATATACTAGTACAGGGATGTGAATGCAGTCTTAAGAAGCCTATATACGAGCAGATTAGACTACATAAAATTTCTGTTGTCTTAGGAAACGGAAACGGAATGTAGCAGATCTGGCTGTCCACAGTGAAAACTAAAATCAGACAGACGTGGGTATTCAACATTGGTTCCCAAAACATGCAGGGAACAATGGAATCTAGATATACAGAAGTATACCCGAATTAGACAGACCCATACACAATGATATGTTCATATCCTGGTCAGTTTATAAAGATGACATGCGTAAGCCAACATGTAGATGGAGGTTCATACACATGCCAGTCATTAGAAAGAAAGGTTTAAGTCAACAAATATCTACACATAAACAGTTCATATACAGTATGGGTACCTTTACCAGTTTTGTAATTAAAAACAAAATGAAAAACGAAATAAAAAAATGAAAAACAAAATAAAAAAAATAAAAAACAAAATTAAAAAATGAAAAACGTAATTATTGTGTCTGATACAAATCTCTAATTTTGTGTTTGGTGATCATAGAAGTGTGGATGTTTCACTAAGGGCAATGTACCCCACTTTTTCTGCACCACAAGCATGTCAAAATTTACTAAAATATTCTCTCCAACACAGATGACAGGTAGGACATGAATTGAGGGAGGTTTACTTAATTAACATCATAGAAAGATTGTCTGTTTAGTGCACAGATGACCTAGGGGCTGTCTATAACCATTGGGTCTTGTTGGCCACCCTTTGTCTTAGAAAATGAAGATAGACTGTCCTTTTCCATTGTATTGTTTGCTTTTAGGATAATTATGGCTTCTTAAGATCTAGCTTTAACTAAAATAATACCTACAGCTTTCTTGCCAATGGGTCATCCAGCAAAACTATCTTTTATTTTAGGTTAAGAGTAATAATAGAAAATCATAATGAAATAATACATCCACTGTTCCATTTTGTTTTTAATGATCATCAGCCCATATCTACAAAAGAAAAAGAAAAAATTGTTGTGTTTTGGGATTTTATATGAGGCAATAATCTAAGTAGGTCATATGCCTCCTGCCCATATCTATGCTGAAGTCCCCACTATATGTTCACTGTGTGTTCAATACAGTTTGGGCAAAGGAGACTGCACCACTTAGATTTGCCAGATAACATCAAGGGCAGCAGTAGATTGCACTCCTATCCCCATGCACATACAATACAATGTTAATAGCCCTGGATTGTATGTGATGTCCCTGAGGAACAGCCCACAGCTCAGAATGCAGGAGAGAGGAGGAAAGCACTAAAGCCATCCAGAGCTACCCCTAGACATAAAGGGGTTGTAAAGTTTTTTTTTTTTTTTTTTTTTTTAAATAACAAACATGTTATACTTACCTCCCCTGTGCAAGGGTTTTGCACAGAGTGGCACTGATCCTCCTCTTCTGGGGTCCCCCAGCAGTGCTCCTGGCTCCTCCATGCATCGAGTGCCCCCTCGAAAACCTACATTCCAAGGGGACACCCGTGTAGGCGCACTCCCTAGTCCTGCTGCTGTGCCCATTGACAGCAGGACTCTGCCCCGCCCCCAGCTCCGGTGTCACTGGATTTGATTGACAGCAGTGGGAGCCAATGGCGGCTGCTGCTATCAATCTATCCAACGAGGACCCGAGACAGCAGCTGGAGCTACTGGGCTCATTCTCGTCGATGGAAAGATCGGGGTCAGTGTAAGTAAAAGGGGGGCTCTGGGGGGCAGCTGCACTACTGAAGGTTTTTCACCTTAATGTTGTATACCCCTTTAACAAGCATTTACCCTTGCAGGGTGGGGAAGGGGGAGGGGCACCGCAAGTATAGATTATAGCTAATTCCTGGAGCTAAGATTTAAGTAATTTATATTGAGGGTTTACATTTTCAGAGGTTAGACTAAAAAGGCCAGGATATGGAACCTGACACTGATCTATCAACAAAGACATAGAGGTTAATTTACTAAAGGAAAATAAACTGCTCACTTTTTAAGGGACATTGCACTTTGCAAGGAAATTTGCCTCCGAGCTTAGTGGATAAGGTGAAGCTCAGCTGACTTCCATCATTCAATCATGTGCAAGCAAAAATGCATTTTTTTATATTTTCCTTGCTTGGGTATTCTTTGAAAAAGGAAACTTGACAACATTCACTAAGCTTTGGGGAAAATTCCCATACAAAGTGCAACTTCCTTTACAAAATAAACAGCCTATTTTCCTATAGTAAATCAACCCCATAGTGTGAAGCTCCTGGGTCACTGTAAAAAAAATACAGTGGTTGTACAAAAATATGAAAACACTACATGATTTGCAGATGTGAAAGTGACTACATGTTTCGAGTTGAAAGCTGAAGTCATGTAACATTCTTTTACTTCCGCTGTGTGATGAGACACCTAGCTAACAGGTGGGAAGCCTCACTTTCGTAATTCACTGCGTGCGCTGCTAGTATTACGGAGTCATGTTAGAGCTTACTGAGCTTCAAAGAGGGCAAATTGTTGGTGCCTCTGTGACTGAAGTTGCCAGTTTATTTGCGTGAGGTACAGTATCAAAGATTATGATAGCAAATGCTGTCTGATAAGCATAAGCGTGGTCAACATGGTCAACTGACTGAAAGAGACAAAAGGGCATTGCACAGGATTGTGACCTGGATTTTTGCATGAAGAGTGAAGAGTGGTATCAGATTTCATTATCCACCATACAAGACTTATATTTGTCAATCTCCAGGAGAATTCAGACAGTCTTGGATGTCAAAGGTGGTCCAACACCATATTAGATAACAATTTTGTTCTTATACCATACTTGTTTCCATAATTTTGTCCAACCCCTGTAAGCACTTTGTACATCTTACATCTCCAATTCCCATTAGCTTCCTGTATCTAGTACACTTTAATCAAACTCTGTACCTAAATACACCACCCATTGCAGCCGTTCTCCCACATTCAAATCTATTCCCCACTTCTAGCATCCCCTACTGGCCATAAACCTACACTTTTATTTAACAGCTTTCTGTCTGTGCACCTCAGTAAGGATTGGGCAGCCATAATCACATATGTACAATGTTAGTATCATATTTGGATGTGTTAGCGCTTTATGTTTCCCAGATCCCACTGGAAATTAAGTAAAGTTGGAGATATTAGGCCCTATCATAATCTTACATATAAATAGTGGGATAGTAGCAGGGGGCCAGCAACAGATGTGATTTCTGCGATCTCTGTTTTGCTTACTATATATTTTAGAGCATTCATCATATTGGCCAAAGCTGTTTATTCTTACTTGTGTTTGGTGACTCTGGAATGTTCACCGCATTAGCATTACAATCAAACAAAATAACACTTCATTTTCACCTTCTCCAGGTACCAGCTCCCATTCACACCCTTCCATTTTTTGACAAACATCTCAAGTGTTTTCCATCTGCTATCAAGTGGTTTAAAGGCTTTCAAAATACGTGGAATAGAACTGGTGAGAACTAAGAGATCCTTTGTAAATCCTCTAGTTTGTCAAAGAGCATGTCTCATTTTTGGCTGCTGAGGTTCATCCTGCTGACCCCCAGTCACTGCAGGACACAGTAGTAATCAGAACACAGTAGTAATGAAGGGGTATTGGAAAGAACCACATCCGCAAATTTTTAGCAAATTGGCCAAAAAATATAAAGTTACTTTCCTAACGGGTACTGCAGATGTAATTTTTCTAACCTCTTGGCAGGGTCACTTTATGATTGCCTAACAATAAATAGGTTTTGATCTATGTTTTGCATACTAATTTTGAATTAAAGTGTGAGGAAAACTTTTTTTATTCTAATTACAGTTGGGAAAGTTTAGGCATTCTGTTAAGCTTTTGTTTCTGTGTACCCACTGGCGAAATTCACCCCTTCATTCGTACTGGTGATCAGGTGTCCCCAAAACAAGAGGTAAGGCAAATCTCCTAACTTGGAGACCTGTTATGGGGACAACTGTCTAATAAGTGTTTGCAGTTTTACCACCCTCACATTGTAAGATTTTCTCTAGCTTCATGTTGCGTTTCTGGGACAGAAAGTAAAGTAATTTCCCTAATGGTACACGGACAGCAAAAAAATTACCTGGCAGCAGTTTTAATTTATTCATACTGTAAACTCATATTCATACTCTAAAGCAAACAAACAAAATACGATTTTTCCAGATTGCCCATTTGCTCCCTTTTTAAGCTGACTAAAAAAAAATAGGTTTGTAGCATCTAAAGATGCTGATTTGGTGCAGTTTCCATAGGTACAAATAGAAATAATGCCCAGTACACCACTAAATAGAACGTTTGTGATGGATCAGCAATTTACAATTTGAAAATAGGCCTCATGGGCTTTGCAGCAATTTGTCACCTAATAGTTAGGATGTCATTACCCATTGTGTTTCTGACATATGGAAAAACAGGAGGAGAGTGGTACTGAGTGCTAAAAGGCACACGTATTCTTCACAGCTAGCATGCTTGGACTGCTCGTTTGCCATAAAAGAAAAAGATCACAGTACACAGTCAATGAACAAATGTGGTATGAAGTACTGTTTTTTTTATATGTTTGTAGACAAGTATTAATAATAAATTTACAGTAACGTAGTTCTTAAGTATATTTTTGGACAAAAGTTTTTTTAACCTTTATGTATTTAATTTGTGATCTTTAATAAAAATGTATGTGTTTTGTGTTATGGCAATGCTTTCGCTGGATTATCCTATAGAACATGTTTGGATAAAAGTATATTGGAGTTGAGCCTTTAGCAGTTTTTTATTGTTTTTTGGTGTTCATATTACAGTAAAGTATACATTTGGATATGTAAAATATAAATAACCTCTCACAGCAAGACATTGGGGGTCATTTACTATAGCGCCCTAGCGCTAATAAGTGCTAAAATGGTATTCACTATAGCGCTGATGAAAAAAGACTCCCAAAATCAAATTTACTATAATTCCCTGAAAACAAATAGTGGCCAAACCCTTACTCTGCTAAAACCTGGAGTAGTGCACATGAAAATAATGTTTAGAGCATGATATAATTGCCTAAATGGTTACTGAAATATACAGTATATTATTTAAAGATAATCTGCTTTTAAACTGTGTGAAAAAAATATTTCTACACTAATATATCTTTAAAAGTCTCAGAAGAGATAAATTCTCCATCTCTGTACAACTAGGTGCCAGCACAACTGAGCATGCTCAGACATGAAAACTACTCTCATTTTAACTCCCATGGCTTTTTTTTACAGGGCGCTACAGTAAATACCAAAATTAGCGCTGGGCTAAAATGCGTTTTTGAGAGTGAAGATCTGCGCTATATAGTCCAATGCAAGTTTCAGCCATTGATTCTAATGGTACAATTGTAACTTCCCCAAATAAATACTTTAAATGTTGAGATGAAATGTATCTTTCTCATAAATAAATTTTCCTTGCAACAATGTTGCTTCTTCTTCATCTATTTTGGTTTTAAGAATGCTAGAATGTGGAATGTTTTGATGTTTTGGTAAAATATTTTTTTCTCTGTCACTTTTACTTGTTACTAGGGATGAGCCGAACACCCCCAGGTTCGGTTCGCACCAGAACCCGCGAACGGACCTAAAGTCCGTGTAAATTTAAGAACCCTATTAGTTACAATGGATGCGAACGTTCGAAATCAAAAGTGCTAATTTTAAAGGCTTATATGCATGTTATTGTCATAAAAAGTGTTTGGGGACCTGGGTCCTGCCCCAGGGGACATGTATCTATGCAAATTTTTTTTTTTAAAACGGCCGTTTTTTCAGGAGCAGTGATTTTAATAATGCGAAAAAAGTGAAGTGAAACGATAAAAGTGTAATATTCCTTTAAATTTCGTACCTGGGGGGTGTGTATAGTATGCCTGTGAAGGGGCGCATGTTTCCTGTGCTTAGAACTGTCCCTGCACAAAGTGTAATTTTTGCAGGAAAAAAAGCTATTTAAAATCACTTGCGGCTAATGAATTGACGGCTCCCGTAACACAGAGAACAGTCATTCATTGAAAGTCATTGATAAAAAAAAGTCATTGATAAAAAATTTAAAAAAATAAAAAAAAAGCGTGGGGGTTCCCCCAAATTCAATAACCAGGCCCTTCAGGTCTGCTATGGATATTAAGGGGAACCCCAGCCAAAAATAAAAAATAAATGGCGTAGGGTCCCCCTCAAAATCCATACCAGACCCTTGAGGTCTGGGATGGATTTTAACCACTTCAGCCCCGGACCAATTGGCAGCCAAAGGACCAGGCCCCTTTTTGCGATTCGGCACTGCATCGCTTTAACTTACAATTGCGCGGTTGTGCGACGTGGCTCCCAAACAAAATTGGCGTCCTTTGGATGCCTGTGGCCAATTATGGCTCTCTTTGCCGCTGGCTCTATGATTGGCCAAGCATGCGGGTCACAGTGCATGCTTGGCCAATCATCATCCAGCAATGCACTGCGACTGGCGCAGTGCATTGCGGGCCACTCGCATCACACGAATTTAATGCAAGTGGCCCAAATAGTTGTGGGCTCGCCGAGCGGGCGAACGCCCGATGTTCGCTTCGAACACCGGGCCCATCCCTACTTGTTAATCTCCATCTCACAACAATCTTTACACAAAACTCACACAGGTGTCTTTACAAACCACAAACAATACCATTGCTGATGTAAATTTAAAATGAGTCACATTTTTTTGTGTTTTTTATTATTTCCAAATAATCATAATTTGAGCCCAAAAAATGTGATATGTGTACCAACATCTGAAGTCAAAATGTAATTCCCGAAAATCAGAGGGTAACATCACTATTCTACACCCACCAAGAACCACCAAATAGCACAGAGTAAATCAAGAAGAAAAACTCTTGAGTAATGTAATTCCACCACCTATATGTCCAAAGAAATGCAGTATATGTGTATTTATGTGTATGAGATTTCCACATGTGGCAGGTCCGTGGCTTAGAGGTTCGAACTTCTGCTTAGCATCTCTGAGGGTCTGGGTTCAAATCCCAAACATGCTGCTTGAAGTAGAGAAGTTGTCTCATCTCCCTATGCTGTTAAAACTATGTCTAAATGTAGTATTTATGTGTAGGAGGGTTCCACCACCAGTGTAAATCTTGCCAGATACACTATCTAGTCAAAAGTATTGGGACACCTTTACACACACATGAACTTTAATGGCAGCCCAGTCTTAGTCCATAGGGTTAAACTTTGGCCCACCCTTTGCAGCTATAACAGCTTCTGGGAAGGCAATGGTCTAATCGGTGCGGCGCCGCAATTTCCAAAAGTAGTTTTTGTACTACTTTTCGCGACTTCCAGGTGCGATTTTTATTGACATCTGTGCAGAAACCTGCACAGATGTCTCTGAAATTCCCCCCACAGTCAGGACTGACATGCGGGAATGAAATTGTGTGAGTTCAGCTGAACTCGCAGGATTTTCCTCCCACTGTCAGTGTGAACCAGGGCTCAAACTGGGCCTTTGTCTTTGTAATTCACCTGCTGCAATCCCAGGGACACCATTTCTTATCAAACTCCCTTAAGTTTGGCTTCAAATATCGTTATATGTAGAAATACAGATTTGCCTATCTGCAAATAAACAAAAAATTCTAATCATGGTTGCGATCAAACATTCACAGCTGCGATCAAAAGAGCGTGGTTTCACCTTCTGACCTGGAAATGAGTCATTGTAATCACCCGGAAGTTCCTGTGCTGGTCAGGATCTCCATCTAGGTGGACTTGGCGAGGTCCCTCTGTAGCAAAGAGGAGGTGCTGCTCATTTGGTAAGTGTAGGATATGTACTTGTGCTTACTCAATGTGGGGGTGGATGTGATATTTAGATTTGGTGTGGGTGGGGTTCATTGATTTGTTTATTTGGCATCACCACACATTTGCTTCTGACCCATGTGCACACATTACTTCCTGCATTTGTTCTGCTGATGTAAATCAGTAAGGACTATGCAAATATAAATAAGAGATCCTTTTTATTAAAATACATATGACTTGTTTCACACTTGGGCGGCTTTTCCAGCAAATTTGGACCTCCCAGTTGCATGACAAGTTGTACCCCATGATTCTCAATAATAACCATTCATATCTGTGCTACTTCAAGTTGCAAAAACTTCAAAGTAGTCCCTGTACTACTTTGGTGTGACTTGAGGTACATAGGGTGCAATATTACACAGGCATTCCCAGAAAAAGTGGTGGCAAAATAGTGTGACTTTCAGGTTGCAGCAGTGTGAATGAGATTCATGGATAATACCTTTGAATTAGGCCCTATTCTCACTTGTACATCCTGCAAGAGGGTCAAATTCATCCCTGCACTACTTTGGTTTGACTATGATGTGACTTGAGGTCCATATACCGCAAGATTACACAGTTATTGGTCGCACAAGTGCAGATGGGGCCTAATTCAAAGGTGTTGTCCATGAATCTCATTAGGTTGCGATTTTTTATGTGTTTTACAGTTTTTATTTTAACACTGTATATAGCTGGTTGCTAACCAGGGGGCCGGGAAGCCAGCAGCCACATCCTTAACAACCAATGAGTCATCAGCTGTCAGTGACTTCCCCACTGAAAGTAAAAAAAAATGCTATACCAGGCCCTACGGTTCTAGTATGGATTCAGAGAGAACCCCCCACGCCAATTTTTTTTAAAATGGCGTGGGTTTCCCCCTAGGTCTATACCAGGCTCTTCGGGTCTAGTGTGGACCTAAAGGGAACCCCCCATACCAAAAGTTTAAAAAAATGGGTCCCCCCCAAAATCCATACCAGACCCTTATCCGAGCAAGCAGCCCCCCCCTCCTGTACCATACCAGGCTGAATGCCCTCAACATAGGAAGGGTGGGTGCTTTGAGGCAGGGGGGCTCTGCACCCCCCACCCCAAAGCACCTTGCCCCCATGTTGATGTGGACAAGGGACTCATCTCCACAACCCTTGCCCGGTGGTTGTGGGGTCTGCGGGCAGGGGTGCTTATCAGAACAAGGGGACCCCAGATCCCCCCCCCCCCCATGTGAATGGGTATTAGGTACATTGTACCCCTACCCATTCACCAAAACTGCTGTGAAAGGTGACAAAAAAGACAATAGTCGGTTTTTGACAATTCCTTTATTGTAAAATAGCTCTGAGCCATCTTCTCCCCCAATCCCATGTTACAGATCTAACATGGGTCCAGTTTCAGGCTGGAGAAAAAAACCCGAAAAGACAAAAAGTGACATCCATTATGTTCAGCAGGATATCCATTTCGGTACAGAACATAATGGATGTCACTTTTTGTCTATTTTCACCCATGTGAAAGGGTCCTAAGAGGATGCTTGACTGTTCCTTTTGGATTTTTAATGAACTGTATATTGCAAGTCAAAGGTGGATGCCTAGTAAAAGTACCAGGGCAATCACATGAACAAGAAATTTGTTTTCTGGGGGTATTCTATACACAAACAATGTACAGAACACTCTTAAGCTGACCATAGATTGATCAGAATTTGGCCGGTTTGAACAGGCATGTTGATCAGTGTATTCTGACAGCAGAAAGTCCCGCTGTCAGGATACAATGTCCCAGTAGGGACATTCCTCCATCCTCGTTTGTGAGGAATCTGTTCCAGCTGGCCAGCTTTACTTATCGTAGTTACAGAGAAGTAACTTTTTTTTGCTGCACACTGAAACGGAAAGATAATTTTAAATAACCCTAAATTACAAAATGCTTTGTGTAACAAAGGGTTTTCTTTTACATTTAGGAATAAATTGGACATGTAATTAAAAGAGATGGAATGTAATTACACTGGATGACTGTGAAGACTTAATTTATGATGGCCAACCTGTAATTTTTATGCATAGTTTGTAGCTAAGTGTGTCTTTGAAGTATCCTATACCTTTACTGTGGTGACAGCTATACTAAAGTTCAAGTTCTTTTCTGTGAAGTTTTTATATAGTTTGTATTTAATTTGATTGCTTTTTTTTCTCATTTGCTGTGCTTGATACTAAGTACACAGTTAAAATTATGTGTAGTATGTAAGTATGAAAACAAATGTGAAATATAGAGAATTTGTTTTAAAACATATTCTTTGATATGTTTGTTCTTCTGCTTTCCACATTATTCTATTTTATTAAAAGAGATGTATGAGTTTTTTTTTTTAAGACTCCTACTTACCTAGGCGGATGCAGCACTGGTCCGATGCTGTCTCGAACACTGAGAACCGAGCGATATGACACCGACGATCACTCGGTTCTCAGGGCTCCATAAGCAGAGAGCTGGTGACTATCAGTCACCGCTCTCAGTTCTGCCCCCCCTTGCTCACTGGAGCGCTGGGCTGTGGAGAGGGTGGGATCGGCCGGCTCAGTCTCTCAGAGCCTTGCTGAGAAGCTGAGTCGGGTACCGGTCCAGGCATGTGGGCAAGTCTCGACTCCATTGTTGCGATCTTGCCCAAATCTGGACCGATTCTTTGACATCGGCAGACAGCGGATTTCAGCCCGCTGTCTGCTGAAAAAAGGGTCTGGGAATGCAGAACAAACTGCACTGCTGTGATCTATAGAAGAAGTAAAGACAAATGAGCTGGCTCACATTGGTGTGTTTTGACATGCAATTTGACATGTCAAATCGCATGTTAAATCAGCGGCAATTGCCGGTAATAGGACCATCCTAATCGGTGCAACACTGCATTTGCGGTGCTGCCCCAATTTCAAAAAGTCATTTCTGTACTACTTTTTGTGATTTTGGGGTGCGATTTCCATTGACATCTGTGCAGAAACCCGCACAAGTGTCTGTGAAATCGCCACCGAAATTGGGACTGACATGCGGGAGTGAAATCGTGCGAGTTCAGCTGAACTCGCACGATTTCATTCCCGCACTCAATGTGAACCTAGCCTCACTCTTTCACATAAATGAAAGATATAAACAATAGCTTTACAGATCACAGTCATACCCTGGTTATGCTCTAGACTTTTTACAAATTCTAAGGGGCTTAGTTACTATTGGACTAATATAGATGTTAGCCTTTGCTCACTTCATAATTCCATTCACGCTTAAAGTAATATTACATTTTTTAAATTAGATGCTTATAGCAGGATATACATGCTCTTTATTCTTTAAAGAGTTTTTCTCCTTGTTCTTGCTCCACTAACTGTGAAACAGCCACGCTGGTTGACTTTAGCTATGTGGATGCCCCCTGTGCCTGCCGTGACCTATGGAGTCTCGCCAGAGTCTACAGTTTGTGTGCTCTACCATTGAGAAGTTCAAGCTTCCAGTGCCACATACAGGCAGAACAGGAAACACAGAACCTCTGATTTGGGAGTCGCTGTCAATCCTTGCTGTGGAGAGGACAGGTTTGGCTTTGGTTCTGAGTCTCTCGCTCCTCTTGTATATGCAGTGCTGGGAACAGCTGCACATAAGCTTGTAGTTCTAAATGGGAGTAAGAAGTTGAAGTAGACTCCTGCAAGACTCCAAAGGGGTTGATAACTAAAACTAGGGAGTTCAAAATCTGGTGCAGCTGTGCATGGTAGCCAATCAGCTTCTAACTTCAGCTTGTTCCATTAAGCTTTGACAAAAAATATGGAAGCTGATTGGTTTCTATGCAGAGCTGCACCAGATTTTTAACTCTCCAGTTCTAGTATATCAACCCCATAAGTCCTGGCAGGCATACTGTCACCCACATACCTAAAATTTTCCAGTGCAACCGGGGCACAGATTATGAATTGCAGACAAGCATGAACAGAGGAGGAAAGTTGAAAAAGAATAGCAGGAGGATGGAGTCCTGCCATAAGAAACTTATTTTTAATGGCTTTAATATCCCTTTAACCACTTCTGGACCGCCCCACGCAGATATACTGTGGCAGGGTGGTCCTCCTGCGCAAAATCACATTGCGCGTGCTGCCGGTGACCGGCCTTCCGCTGTGATTGGACCCAGCGGAAGCCAAGCAGCGGGTCCCGGGGACCCGATGTTCGCCAGCACCTTGCGATCGTTCTGAGGGGAAGCAGGATATGTAAACAAGGCAGACCGCCGTTTTGTGAAAGGGGAAAATGGAAATATTTGTGTTCATGCTAGGCAGGAACACGGATCGCTGTCTTCCCCCCAGTCAAAGCATCCCCCACACAGTTAGAAAGCACTCCCTAGGAGCACATTTAACCCTTTGATCGCCCCTGATTCTAACCCCTTTCCTGCCAGTGTCATTAGTACAGTGACAGTGAATTTTTTTAGCATGGATCACTGTATTGATGTCACTGGTCCCCAAAAAGTGTCACTTAGTGTCAGATTTGTCCGCCGCAATCTCACAGTTCTGCTAAAAATCGCAGATTTCTGCCATTACTAGTAAAAAATTAAAAAAAAATCAATAAATATATCCCATAGTTTGAGGACACTATAACTTTTGCACAAACCGATCAAAATACGCTTATTTGGATTTTTTTTAACCAAAAACATGTAGCAGAATACATATTGGCCTAAATTGATGAATGCATTTGATTTTTTTACATTTTTTTTTATTGGGTATGTTTTATAGCAGAAAGTAAAAATATATAGTTTTTTCACAGTTGTCTGTCTTTTTTTGTTTATATCAGGAAATAATAAAAACTGCAGAGGTGAGAAAATACCACCAAAAGAAAGCTCTATTGTTGGAAAAAAAGGGCAACAATTTTATTTAGGTACAGCGTAAATGGCATGGTCCTGAAGGGGGGTAAACCTTCCGGGGCTGAAGTGGTTAAGTAGCTGAGAAAAATGCTTCCACTTGTTTTGGCATTCTCAAAGTAAAAGGCATTTTCCCTTCATTTTATGAGTTTCATTTTAAAAACATACAGATAGTTTAAAGCTGAACTGGAGGCAAACAGTTATACAGATGAAATGCATGTGAGCCATTTTAACCCCCAAAAAGGTTTTGTATGTGTGTCCATACCGTCCATAGATTTGCAGAGTCCTACTACACAGCGCAGTCCTGCCTGGCAGGACAAAGGACTGGATATTTCTCTGCTGCAGTTTCACCTTCACTTGCATGTCCCCAAAAAACACACACAAACACCGTGAGATTAAAGAGTGTAAGGAGAAGCATCACACTGATAAGCTCAGCTCACCCACACTCTGTTCACGTTTTCCGTTGCACTGCAACACACCTGATTGGCTCCTTGTGCTGCTTCTCCCACTTTAAATTATGCCGTACAGGTTAGGCTATTAATAAGTCAAATAAAGGTACATGCACTACTTGCAACTAAAAAAATACATTTAAACAGAACTAAAGCCTGCTGTGGCTCTGTAAGGCTTTTACTATAATGTGCAAGTATGCATTCCATTGCCCATTAAAGCACCCCACTCCTTCCTCCAGCAATGCAACAGCTATGACTTCTATCAGGACTCTTTGCCCAGTTTTCTTCTGGGTTTAGCATCTTTGGCCATCTTGATCAGCCGGGGCGGTATGATGTAACTCTTGGGCATGCACATGGGAGTTAATTAAACTCACCCCAAGGCATGCTGAAAATGTACAATGAGCCCCCCCCCCCCATGCATTAGGAGATTGCTACTAGGTAAGGTAGGACCTTTATGGAAAAAGAAAGATACAGAGTCTCTTCTGCAACAAACTCAACAAAGACACGTTAGTTCTGCTTTAAAGCGGTTGTATACCGGCACATCTAAAAAAAAAAATAAAAAAAATAAAACCCTGTAAGGCAAAGGCATAATGAGCTAGTATGCACTGCATACTAGCTCAGTATGAAATACTTAACTTAGATCGAAGCCCCCGTAACGCAGCCTGGTCCACGCCGAGGGCAAAATGTCAGCTCCCTCTGGTTCTTCTGGGTTCGCGGGAGTCTTCTTCCCGGAAAGGTCCAGCAGCGTCTGCCGGACCTTCAGCCGGGCATTCAGAGCGCATGTGCCACTGACGTGAGCGGCTGCATGCAAAGTGAATATCTCCTAAACCGTACAGGTTTAGGAAGTATTCATTTTACCTACAGGTAAGCTTTATTATAGGCTTACCTGTAGGTAACAATTACAAATGAGGGTATACAACCGCTTTAAGAATATATTAATGATTACAGAGCTGCATTAATTTATGTCTTCAATATCTGCATGGGGTTCACGTTTTATTGGCTTCCTCCCAAACTGCAATAATGTGAGTGTGAATATGGGGGGTATGAAAAGACAAGAATATAAATGGTTCTGTGTTTTGTAATATCATGGGCTCATAATAAAGTGAGACATAAAATAAATGTGCAGGGGAAACCTGAAATAAATGAATTGCTACTGGATTGTTGGCACCATAAGGTGTCAGAATGTAATTTTCTGCATACAGGCAACCTTCCCAGAGCACTGCCAGAGGCTACCGAATTTTCGACATAAATACTGACTTTCTGAAAACTAAGATTCTCATAACTATAAAGTGATATGTCAGTGTATATACAGTACTCAGTGTTATGTATTTACTATAATATACTATAACACATGATAATACAATGACGTATATTTAGAAGTGTGCTATTTAGAGGCAATACTCTTCATTGTATAGTTAACACATTTGATTTACAAGAAAGATAAAAAAATAAATAGTAGTATCTTTGCTGAATCCAAAGCTGAAATAAATATAAAGAATAGTGAACGACAATGATATGATTCGTGCTTGGCTCGTGGCGGAGCTGTGAACACATGTGGTCACACCCAACTTTCACAATATATAGTCTTAAAATAATATATTTTTCTTCTTTTCTCTCCCTGTATAACAACATTTTGAATAGATACCATTTACAAAAATGTGTATATCCCATATACAAAGCAAACTTAGAATGGTTACTATGCGCAGGAAGGTGTGCAGGAAAATACCCCTTCCTGCACGTAGTAACCATTTTTAAGTGTTTGTTACCCCAACATTTCATTATCCTGATATGTGCCTGCTGTTCTAAGTACTAGTATGGAAAAGTATCCGGTTCTCTTTGTATTACTGTACTTCCTTTGCCTGAAATCCCTGGTGTTCCTGCCAGTCCCTCTGCTTTCCTATTAAAAACTGACAACACTAAGCAGGAGAATACACCGTGGTCAGTTCTCTAGCTGTGCTGGGAACTCAGCCTGCTCTTTTTCAATGATCAGACTTGTCCTGTCACGCCCCCCTGCACAGCCTTTCACTGGGAAGATCAATATGCTGATGCTTCTCCTCCCCCCAGCTCTTATGCAGCTGAGAACAGAGGGAATGTGATCACTTATAAAAAAGGGAAAAAAAGGTATTTATTATGTTTTTTATTTTAATATCTGGACACAAATGTTTTGCCTTTCATTTATACTTACTTATATTACTGATTAGGTTGTTTTACAAAGTGAGGGTTTACAATCACTTTAAAGCAGCGTTCCACCCAGAAATGGAACTGATCCGGTTCCTCCCCCCTCCAGTGTCACATTTGGCACCTTTCAGGGGGAGGGGGGAGCAGATACCTGTCTAATCCAGGTATTTGCTCCCACTTCTGGCGAAAGAGCGACGCAGAATCCATGTTCGCCCCCCCCCCACACAGGTCCCAGAAGACAGCAGGGACCATTAAGGACGTGCAGTGCGACTCGCGCATGCACAGTAGGAACCAGGCTGTGAAGACCCCTTCCCTTAGACCCCTTTCACACTAGGGCGCTTTGCAGGTGCTACAGCGCTAAAAATAGCGCCTGCAAAGCGCCCTGAAAGAGTCGCTCCTGTCTCTCCAAGGGCTTTCACCCTGGAGCGGTGCGCTGGCAGGACTCAAAAAAAGTCCTGCTAGAAACATCTTTGGAGCAGTGAAGGAGCGGAGTGTATACCGCTCCTCCACCGCTCCTGCCCATTGATATCAATGGGCAGCGTGACTATGCAGCAGCAATTTGCAGGTGGTTTTAACCCTTTCTCGGCTGGTTTTAACCCTTTCTCGCGCCCCGCTAGCGTCTGAATAGTGCCGCGAAATTGACTATAAAGCACCGCTAAAAATAGCGGAGCTTTACCGCCGATGCACCCACCGCCCAAGTGTGAAAGGGGTCTTACTGAAGATGCCACCGTCTGCACCCAGAGCCGAGGGATGGGTCGGCTTCGGGTGAGGACAGGTAAGTGTCCTTATTTTAAAAGTCAGCAGCCACAGTATTTGTAGCTGCTGACTTTTAATTTTTTTTTTCTTTGCAGGAGGAACTCCGCTTTAAGTTTGCCTTAGTATATACACATTTTCTGTACATAATATCTATTCAAAATGCTGTCATACAGAGAGGGAAAAGGAGCATGATACAATATTTTAAGAAAAAATATAAAGAATAAAGTATACTAAAGTATGTGGTTATATCACCCAACCAGTAAAAGGTTGTTTGGACTCAGGTCTGTATGTTATGCTAAGAAGGAAAATAGTATAGTATGCTTTACATTTTAACCAGCTACAGTGGTATTTTAGGCTCTGTTTGTGGATTTTACGTAACATATGTCTAGATATTTTGCTCATATATCACAAATGAATCATATACCATTCCCCCAAGTGTTTTAGAAGGCCATTAAATTGTAGAGTGAGTCATCTACATCTTTTAGTGAAAGCAGACACCAGCTGTATGCCTGTTTTCTATGGTGAGTCACTGTTTAGCTTCTCTAATACCCATGTAATTGTAGAGTGCAGTGGAGTGTGTAGCCTCACAAATGTCTATCATCATTATTCATTTTTTTGAAAGTGACTAAAAAGTGGGCAAGAGATGGACCTGTTTATGGTGGCTGGCAAGATGAATATTATGATTGCGACAAGATGTAATGGTTAGATTAGGAACGCAACTGTGTGGTATCCTGGTGACTAAACAAGACAATTTGGTGTCTGTAATGCAATATGTAGTTCTTTTTTCCCAGAGTTGCTCATCAACAGGCTTGGGTGTGACTCGCAAAATGTGAACCAAGACTCCATAATATTCTTCCCTAAATAAAGTGGACCTTTTACCAACTGAATGGTTAATATAGAGCTATCCTAACAGTTCTGTTGGAATGGGTAAATAAAGAGTAATGGGAAGGCTGACATTTTTTTTTTCTGGAGAACATGCTGCTTCAGGTCCTTTTAGTACCAGCACTGAGTGAAGGCTTAAGCTTTTGGTGGTGTCATATTTGGTTATTGTTTTATATATATATATATATATATATATATATATATATATATATATATATATATTATATATATTATGTTATGTAGAATGCAACTGTGGTGCTTCAATATAAGAGTGAGTGAGAACAACCAAAACAGCCCGGTGGACAGGAACAGAACCAGGAATTATGGTAAGGGATTCTTGCTGTTGGAAAATCCCAAACATGTAAGAAACCAGGGGCTGACTCGGCCCAAGAAGCTCCAGCTATAATTACAATATGTCTTTTTGGATGACTGCTTATAGAACCATGTATTAATGTGGGAGAAATAAATTTTAACATAATTGTTTGAACTTACAAATCTATACTGTTCTCTGCAGTTGTCTGGCTTTCATGCTGACTCACTGCACTGGAACAAACCTGCATAGAAGCAACCATATAAACAATGTGTCCAATAGCTGGATCTCCTTGCAGTCAGCCAATTCACATCACTTATGTGAATGTTTTACCATAAAAATACCTAAATCAGCCAACTCTGAATAACCCCTGCACATCAAGGATATCGGAATATATTGATGTATATCTACAACCTCTAGTCACCATTTGAAGGATACAAGGGATACACTCACTCTTTTGGAGAATTTAGAATGGAAAGAGTTGGTGGTTCCTGGTCATTTGTGACATGAAATTACTATACAGAATTATTGAGCATGCACAATGGATTGATGCTGTGAGAAAAGCATTGGAGGAGTCACAAGTTGACCAGGTTAAGGTTGGATTTTTGTTGGAGGCCAAAAACCTAGTTCTTGAGAATAACACCTTTTGGTTTGGGAGGTCCCAGTATAGACAAATACGTGGATCAGCTATGGGCTTTAAATTTGCACCATTCTATGCAAACCTATTTATGGGGGGCTGGGAGGATCTTTTCTTAATTGGAAGATTGATCCTGAATTCATACTTAGGAGAGGACTGCTTCTTCATTTGGGGCAGGACCAAGCCTTATTACAAGAATTCACCCAAAAGTTGAATAATCCAGATTGGAACCTGGAATTTACCACTATTTATAGTAAAAGTCAGGTCAATTTTCTTGACTTGAGCATCAGGGATATTGGGGGTTGGATTGAAACAGCAGTATACCAGAAAGAGCCTGACCGTAATAGGTTTGTCCCACTGAATAGTCATCTCTGGATTGAGGAAATCCCTAAAGGACAATTTCTGAGGTATAGGAGGAACTTTTAAGGTGTAACTCCACTTTTGTTAAGAAAAAAAATACCCCTCTGGGTGATCAATGTACATTGCAAGGATTATAACAAACTTTGTTGCAGATTTCTACCTTTTGGTATTCTGAAGAAATCCCTGTGTTTCTCTGTGCCCATGTGAAGAAATTAATCTAATGGGAGTGGTTTCATAAATAATCAGCTGTGGAAACTGCAGGGCACTAATGAGGAAAGTTGCTGGGCCGGCATCCCTTTAGATGTGTTCCTATTGGGAGTATCTCACCAAAAATGAAATTTTTTGTTCCAGGGGCTGTCTGAAATCTGATTAGTATCTTAGTGCAGACTTCTGGGAAAATCAGTGAGCCAATCACACAAGCAGAAAATTATGTTTATGGGGTGTGTTCAGTACACATTCTGTGTACAGAACAACTCCAGGTAGCCATTTTGCATTGCATTTTCAGAAAATTACAGTGGCTGCAGATTGAAAAGGAAAGGTCATTTTTAATACCATTCAATTACAATATGACTTGTGTCGCAATTATTTATATAATAACTATATACCGTATATACTCGAGTATAAGCCGAGTTTTTCAGCACATTTTATTGTGCTGAAAGTGCCCCCATCGGCTTATACTCCAGTCAAGCACTTTTCTGCAGCAGAAAATGACATTTTCGGACCCGAATTTGGGGCCCCGTATCTCGGGGCCTCTTGGTGCTAGGAACCCCTAATTTGGTGTGCAAACCCAGGGGAACCAACACTACAACATATCCAGATGGGGTTCCTAGCACTAAGTGGCCCGAGATACGGGGCCCCAAAGTCGGTTCGGAAAATGTCATTCTCTGCTGCAGAAAAGTGCTTGACATTTTCCAAACTGAATTTTGGGCCCCGTATCTCGGGGCCACTTGGTAATAGGAACCCCATCTTTGGATATGTTGTAGTGCTAGTTCGACTGAGTTTGCATACCAAAGTTGGGGTTCCTAGCACCAAGTGGCTCCAAGATACAGGCCCCCAAATCAACTGTGTCCATCTGCAGCAATGTTATTTCAGGACCCCTTTGGTCCAGAGACCAATTCTGGCTGCAGATAGGGGGCATTTAGGAACCCTTAACTACCAAGTTTGAAGTTTGGGGGACCTATGGCTGAAAATTGGCACAGTGAGGCATGCAAATGGGCACAGTGATGCTGCAAATGGGCATTATTGACCCTATTTTCCACTTACAGTAGCTGCGCATTTCTCACCCTAGGCTTATACTGGAGTCAATACGTTTTTAAATGTTTTTGTGGTAAAATTAGGTGCCTCGGCTTATATTCGGGTCGGCTTATACTCGAGTATATACGGTATATATTATATATATATGTATATATATATTTTTGCTATTTATTTATATATATATATATTAAACACCTTCATTTACAAATTGCATTTTGTGTTTACTTGTGTTGTCCTTGACTATTGTTTAAATTGTTTGATGTTCCGAAACACTTAAGTGTGACAAACATGCAAAGGAACAGGAAATGAGGAAGGGGGGCAAACACTTTTTCACACACTGTATATATAATATATTATTTTTTCTTTATTTGCTATTTATTTCCCATATGAAAGTGGGGTTACCTTTTAAATGTGATCATTTATCAACAACAGTCAGAAGGGTTGAAATTAAAGCTTCTGGAAAATAAAATTATAAACCGGAGGTTGTAGAAAAAGCATTTAGAGATGCTTTGGAGATGGACAGTAAAACCCTTTTGTGTGACAAAAGGGAGTGAATTAAGGAGGAGGAAACCCCTGCTTGTATTTTACCCTATTGTGAAAGCAAGGGGAGAGTTGTGAAGATTATTAAGCAACATTGGCCCTGCTTAGAAAGGATCCTGTACGTAAGACTATATTACCCCCAAAGTGGTCTTTACTAAAGCCCCCACCTTGAAGGATCTGTTAGTGAGGAGTTATATTGAAGATAAAAAATCCCTTTGCAAATTTTTTTACATGTGATAGCACCCAGGTAGTCTATCTGCTTGAGTGTGGTTGTGGTATGCAGTACATGGGCAGAACTAAAAGAACATTGGCAAAACGCATAGAAGAGCATATTTGAAATAACTTAAATGGCAAGAGGCAAGACAGATCACAACATACCACAACGTTTCAAAGTCTGTCAATGTGCTAACCCCCCAATTTTTTTTTTTCGTTTTTAGCGATACAAACAGTGATACTGAAATGGAGGGGAGGAGATTTAATCACTGCACTAGATCAACGGGAGGGAGAGTGGATATACGCCTCAACACTCTAGCCCCAAGAGGTTTAAATGTAGTTTTTAATTTAAACTGTTTTTATAAGTAATCTTTTATAAATAGGAGTGAGGTGAAAAGTATTTGTTCCAGAATGACCTAATAAGGGAAGTTGGATGTGGGAGATGTGTATTACATTTTTTTCAATTTTTATTGACTGATATATTGGGATTATTTATTCAGAGTTTTTTTACTATTGTTAATATATTTTTATGATATGTCTTTTAGCCCAACTCAAGCCAGAAAACCATCTGTACCCATTTCTGGCAGATTGATATTAACAATTGGGGCCCATAAACCCAATTGTTTGGTATAGTAAGAACATAGGAGATATTCTAAATGTGTATTTTAATTAGAAAGCAGGTTAATGTTGACTGACTGATACCTGCACCCTGTTTCAGAATTTTAGTTTAAGGGGATAATTTGCACACAGCCAGTGGGGGGGTGGGGGGTTTGGGGCTTATGAAATGGTAGTAGGGTATATAGTCAGAACTGCTCTGGGGCTGGCTCCCACCCCACTAATGAACACAGGTCATAGCCTTTGAAACATGTTGGGTTTTTTGTGGGAGCATGTGCAAAAGGAGCTTCTTCATTCGGTTATCTTTCTTCGGGTGCCTCGGATAGGAATATATACTGCATGTATCTCCCTTTAAATGCTCGAAATTCTAGTGGCTTTGTAAGTAGGATTTTATCTTTCTAATAAAAAGGTGTTTTTATACTGCCCAAGGAGAGTGCTCTGTCCCCTTATGTTTTTGTGATGAAAGTGGTGACCCCGACCTGACAGCTGAACAGCAATGAAGCTGCATCAGTCTAAGGGTGGAAGGAAGTTTGAGGGCAGGAGCTTATTGCAAGATGCAATGGCCCTGTGAGAGAGACAGGTTCCTGTGAGTCAGAAGGAACAACTCTGCCAGGGAGACAATGCTGGGATTTAGATTGCAGTGCAAGTGAGGAGGAGAGAGGAGAGCTCACCACTACTGCCCATTGACAGCAAGACTGGGAGATAAATTGTTACAGATTGCAGAGCCTGTGGGAGTCCAGCATTGGCTATTACCATCTGTGGTATGTGCTGTTTATCAGCCTACAGATCCCTGGAGTGTTGTCAAAACAGATAGCTGTTTATTAGTGAATACACCTGACTAGCTGTGCTGTTGAACAACAGAGCAATCACTGTTCAATAGAGTTTTTGATTTTACTTAGCAGAGGGGAATGACAGAGGAGTTCATCTCCATGAAAAGAATATGTAGCTGAGAATTGTCTATTAACCTTTTCAGCAGATTGCTAATACCAGAATTTTCTACATTGTCCACATGCCCTTTTTAATTTATTTATATATGTTTAAAAATTCTGGATATTTGGGATAAGTTGTGTCCCCTTGATTCAAGCAATGGATGGTTGCACACCGAGGTATTGATGAATCTTGTTATTGTAAAATCCGTAACATGAATAACACCACAGGACAGGCAAGCAGGTACACCTGTGTGAAACGCGTCTACCTGTACCTGTTTGCCTGTCCTGTGGTGTTATTCGTGTTACAGATTTTACAATAAAGAGATTTATCACTACCTCGGTGTGCAGCCATCCATTCCTTTTATCCAAATTGCATGGCCGGCGAGCCGAGGCTAGCACCCCTGGGAGGAGTCCATTCACCAACCTACCTGGTTCCATCACTCACCTGGAGCTGCATTTTCTTTTCCTATCCCTTGATTTAAGCATTTTTATGTGCAGGGGTTAATCAGTGCCGGCTAATTTAGGAATTATAGGCATATCAGGAAATTAGAAGTAAAGTCAGATCTCAGTGTGATCATAATTGTTGTAGAACTGTGGCAAGAAAATTAGCTTGGCAGCCAGAAGGGACCATCACTTATGGCAGCCTTCATGCTTCTCCCATGAGAGGGTTCTTGTTAAAATGTGTAGTGGCATAACCCAAATTTACCCTTAGTCCTCCCTGTCCTCTTCTAGATCATTTACCAGCATTATATTTTTTGTTTTAATTTATTCTATAGCCAGAAACACATTTTATTTTTTCCAGTGTAATCATTCCTAGGCTTGTAAATTCTTGCAATAGCAGCTTTTGGGAGCTCACTTGTTATTGACATTGACCCCAAAACTTCATCTCCCAAGAGTCCTCTCCCTAAAAAATGTGCAGGCAGGCTCTTTGGAGTCAGGTTATCAGCCTTGTTTTGCTAGGAAACAAATCAAGTCATACATGTAGAGTGGGACACAGAGAACATTTACAAGGTGCTGTGTTTCCAGCCTCAACAGGAATTTAGGAGCATGTTGGATTTCTATCAGATCAATATTTATTTCGGCAGCATTCTAAAGTGGTAAAACATAGGAAAAAAATGTACATGTATTGCAAAGATTATGTTTTATTTTGCCCTGACATACACTTTAAGGGAGTCTTTCTTTCACACCAAGACCTCTTCAATGCATAGTGGTTTTAGGAAAGTAAACATTTGACAGGTTTCACTGACACTGAGATGCCTAACAAAGAATGGGTATTCAGCCTTCAAGAAAGTCCCTTTGAATAATAACTTTATGGTAAAATGTTTTTCTCCAGTCCTTCCCCATTGCCCTCCACATCCCTCCTGTACAGACCTCAGGTTAGCCAGCAACCTTCTTCACCTGCCAAGGGTTCTGCCAATTCAAAAAAATTATTTCAGAACCATAGCTCCAAGGTTTTGCTGACTGCATTATAAAGAGACATAGCCTGCTTACCCCTCACATTCTTTATGCTAGTCTTGCTCATCTAGAGTTTCCCCAGAGGTTGCTAGTAGACTCCTTGAGAAATAGCAACTTCTGAATCTAACCACGGATGCCAATCACCTTTTTGGAATTAAGGAGGCATTCTTCCCACTGAGCACTATTGTAAGAATCATTCTTCCCAATGACCACCACCAATATAAAGAGCACTCTTCCCTCTGACCGCCATTGTAAAGGTATCCTTCTCCCAGTGACTACCAATGTAAAAGAGTCCTTCTTCCATTGACCACCAATCTAAGGAAGCCCTTCTCCACTAATTACCAATCTGTGAGGGCCCTTCTGCACCAATACTAGGGGGTACTTTTAAAACTGAACCCCAATATAGTGGAGCACTTCCCCTCTGACCACCAATGTGAGAGAACTCTTGCACTGTCTGCATTTTTTTTCAAGAAAATTATATTATTATTTGTTTCATCTTAGTATTATAACTAAAGATAATTATGTTGTATCACACAGTCCTGGGTGTCAAATATGCTAAGTATGCCACACTGTTTTTTTTCTTTTAATTATTCTTATATATCAACTTACTCTTCAAAATAATATACTGTCGGCTGTAGGTATAGTAATTATTACTGGGCTTCCCTAAGACCAGAAAGTTATTTCAAGTGTTCCTCCATGCTGAACAGTATTTGCGTTATCTAGATAGTAAGGTCTGCCAGTTTTACATTTTTTTCTTACTATAAGTAGGTAATAAATTCTAAATAGATTAAATGGAACAATTCTGAAAAGGGTCCAGTTTTATAAGAACTCCTTTTAATTTAAACATCGGTGCTGCTATATCATTTACCCAGATGTTGCCTGTGTTTATTTGCCACCAGTGTATTTTCATCTCTGTAATTACCAAGCAGGTGGAGGAAGCAACAGTTATAAATATCCTCTGCCTTGAAATATACTATATCTTTTCCTGTGTGCCCGGAACATAGACAGCAATTAGAATTTAACTTCGCTAAAGGAAAAAGGAGTTATGCAAACACAAAACATCACAAGTTAGGAGTTTTTTCTGGCATGCCAGCACCCGCACATAAATACAGTGAATCTATCAGTAGAAAATAGAAAACAAATTGGCACAACTTTCTACAGCCAACTTGCACAATATAGGTCCCCCAAGCCCAGGCTTATGTCATATTCAAATACACCAATCAGGGCTCAGACCCTGCATCACACAATGCAATTTGTGTGTGTTTCGAAAGGTGTTCCTGCTGAATCAGCTGAGATTCAAGTAATGGGCTGCCCTGTTGGCATACCCTGCTCAACAAAAGTCAATTCTCCAGTAGACTTTTGGTGAAGAAGCCCAGTGGGAAATTGTCAGCCGAACAGTGACTGCATCCAACAGGGGTGAGTCATCTATACATGCTGTTTAGCAATCTATTCAATCGCATGTTAAGAGTGCAGGCGTATTGAGAGAAATCTATACATGTATGGCTAGCTTTAGTATTTTTTTGCATAAGAACCACACCTTATACAAATGACTGCTTCATGTTAGCAAGTTATGAGAGTTGATTGTGTTTTCTCCTAATAAGCTTGTTTAAAGCAGAACATTCGTTTAGCTAAACCCTCGCTGTTCAACCCTCCACCCACGAAACACCCCTACCAGTATAAAATTCTAAACATAACTTTTTTCCCTGCAGGCTTCAGGCCCATGCAATGACATTATGGGTCCTTCTTTATCCTCCACAGTTGTGGTATATTTCTCCTCCTGAATAACATGGTGTTCATGTAGTGACATGTGAGTGCTGCTCAGTGCAGGAGTACTGTGAGCCCAGGGTGAGTGATGACACCAAACCAAGGGATGAGTCCATGGCAGACAGGGCTAACAGGAAATGAGCAGAATATATCTGTTCATCTTTCAATCCAGGAGACTGCTGGCCTAAGTGTGGAGAAAAGGTACTGTGGGGAACAGCTCTGGGTCACCTAAGCTTTTCACATACACATGATAAGGTAAGGAGCTCCAGGGTTTATAGATGATATGGGGAAAACAAGCTTTTTGTTTTCTTGGAATCCTTTTAAGTTCTTCTCTGAGCCCTGGAGCCCAAAGATTTTTTAGAGCTTTGGATGGGATAAAGCCTCTATTCCCATGTCCATAGGCCCTCTATATGTGCTATAACTAATGCTCAGGGCTTTTTCTCTTGTTGCTGAATGAAAAAGCTGAGTGCTGACAGTACACTAAAAAGGTACAAGAGCTGGCTGATTGTTTTTGGGAACCAATTAGAGGTAAAATTGACTTAAGTTTATTTAATGGCACAGACAAGCAGATGTTCTGTTTGTTTAATGCATTAGACATGCTGTAGCCCTTCTGCATTGAAACCGTGGTGCTTGTTTGCTGCATGCTGAATAAAAGTACAGGATAAACCTGTATGAACTGTTCCCAAGTGTCCCTTTTCTTGTGGTGCAATATTTACTTATGCAAATAACAGTTGAGCCTATCCCCCTTAATATATATATATAGATATATCTGTAGCGCTGGCTCCTGACGAGCATGCGCTATGTATTTTTCAAAAGTTAATATTCCTGAAACCACAGTTGGGTTTTGGGGCTAATTATGCCAAATTATGGTTTCAGTACCAGTCTAGCTGGAATTGCACTGAGTTCTCCTTGACCATAGGTGTCGCTGTCGGCAGGTATGAGAACGCTGTTTGGCTGGGCGTATTTGGTGCCATTCACACTTGGAACCAGCCCAGTGGGAGTGTCATCCTGCTGTGAATTCTGGGAGGGGGTACTTAAGGTACTGAGGTCACGTGCTTCTGGGTTCCGGTCCAGTCCAGAGGATATTTTCTGTCTGTTTGGTCCTGGTCCTCCTGACCAGCCCCCATGGCCCTCCTGGCCTGGGGTGCGGATCCATGCAATTCCGAGTCTCAGGGCTGGATAGCCCGAGGCGAAGCAACTGCAGGGACAGGCCTGAATGGATATCGGGGCCTAATCATCCAAAAGTGGTCAGGTGCCGTCTCGTCAAAGGAGAGGCCCAGCAACTGGAGAAGCATCCTGGGGAGGACACTTCGGGAGGAGGCCATGCACAAGGCTGGTTTCTCTGAAGGAGCCTGGAGGCTCAGTTGAAGGGCACTAAATGGATCTACACTCATACGGTATCGCCGGACCGGCTGAGAGATACTGGTACCGTATGATAGCTCTCTAAAATTTGTTAAAGTCCCTCAGTTACATTCAAGTCTGTGGCAGAGACTTTGCCACAGACTTGAAAGTAGAACACTTGAACAAAGTCTCTGCCACAGACTTGAATGTAGAACACCTGAACAGAGACTTTGTTCAAGTGTTCTACATTCAAGTCTGTGGCAGAGACTTTGTTCAAGTGTTCTGCATCCAAGTCTGTGGCAGAGACTTTCATTTACTTAGCACCTTGCCAGCTGCTAGGCCTAGTGAGAGGAGGTATAGTCGGGGGTGGCGAGAATCCAGCTGTGAAACAGTTAATTCTCTGGATTCCAACAATAAGAGACTTTCTAGTCTTGCAGTTCCAAAAGTACCTGAACTTTCTTCCTAACCCTCTACCCTATGTTAAGAGACTGAGTTTATCTTTTAAATAAATAACCCAAAAGGGAGGATAAAGTGTTTCTACATTTCTTTGGGCCATCTACCACGGGAAACCCTAGATGGAGACGAGGTGAAGAAGGTAACGGTAAGCCCAACAAAACCAGCAGCTCTTTCGGGGGTTAGTGCTAGATATCTATATATATATATATATATATATATATATATATATATATATATATATATATTATTATTAGTTTTATTAGTTTTTTTTTTTCTAATAACTTTTTCTGTTTCTAAAAATAATCTTTGGATTTCCCAGAAGAGGAAAATTGGCTTGGACATGTATTGCAGCCTACTAAGTTAGTATAGGGGTGCTATAGATGCTCACCTACTACATGCATTTGCAATCTCCTAATGTGGACATGCATGTTTGCACCACAATCTTTCATCAGAAGGGTCAGTCAATGGCCACCCTGCATGACCAGCTGAATCTCTGAAGTCTGAGCTGTGGCTCTAAGCATACAGAAAAATGGTTTCAGTAAGCTCAGCTAAACCAAACACTGTTGCATATCTCCTTTCTTCTGTAGGCTTGAAATGATGTGTGACACAAAAGAAGGCTTGTACAGTTCATTAAGTGCCTATCGGGCCTGCCATCAGCATTCTGAAAAGCAGGACAGCTGTTATTTTGTTCACTTGTTGAGAGTGTAGGTGTTCCTGCTGCCCCACAAAAGGATCTTGTGTATAGAATATGCCTCAGCTGCCTTTCTTTAAACTTGGATAACAAACAATGGAGTGTTGGGACCTTGTCAGATCTTTGAGGTTCGAGCCAACATTTAGCTTATGAAGTCATAAATCAAAAGATGCTAAGAAAGTTTTATGTGATAGATAAAAACATTGTCATGCTATTTTGAACAGTAACTATTAATGTCTTTACAATAAAAATGGAAAATTAGATTTAATTCTGCACTTTCAAATCATAAAACGAATAAAAAATAGCAATAATAGTATCCTAACCGCAGTGTGTATATATATATACATACATTTAGTGGACAATTTCCACTTGCAATATACAGTACATCTCTTAGCTCACAATATTTTAATTAAAGTGTAACTCCTCTACAAGAGTTACAATTAGGGGACTTTGATACGCTCAATGGTCACTGTTGGGTCCTGCTCCTCCCACTCATTTGAGTCAGTATCTCCCTTCATTTTAATTAATCTTTTACTGTTTTTGTCCTGCACGCATGTGAGTGGCAGAACCTAACAGTGAAGATTTTGAAGAACAGGATATGCTGCACAAAGCAAGCCACAAAGCGAAATCTGGGCAGAGCAGGGACAGGAAAATGTGTGACTTGTGAAGGTTATTCGGACAGAGTATTAAAGCCCACTAATGCCGCGTACACACGGTCGGACTTGCCAACGGGATAACCTCCGATGAAAAAATTTAGAACATGTTCTCTAAATCCGTCGGAAATTCTGACAGAAAAAGTCTGATGGGGCATACTCAAGGTCGGAATATCAGATCAAAAGCTCCCATCTGACTTTTTCGGTCGTAAATTCCGACCGTGTGTACCAGACCTAGACTATGCACCTGACTTTTTTTTAGCTGCTTTTAATATGAAGTTCTTTATTCTCAAATTTAACAACAAAAGCTCTAAAGTATATTTCTAGCTGGCAGTCTAACAAGATCTGCGCTCATAAAAAAAAAAAAGTGCCTGTGTTGTGAACATTGAAAATTAATTTCTCTACAATGCTTATAGACGCAGATGCAAATGAGAGTTTCTTCAAAATGTTTTTACCTTTATTTACAGAAAACTGTATGCAAACACTTTAGTGTGCATGATTTTGACACAGATTCATTTGAAAGTGAAATGACATTTTAAAGGAATCATGTTGCTAAAAAAATGTTTTTTAAATAGTACCTTGCAATAAAAGAAGATTAATACTTACCACTCCGGCAGGCTGTGCCCCTGTTGATCTTTCAGTTAAAGTGGTTGTAAAGGCACAAGGTTTTTTACCTTCTATGCATGAGGTAAGAAACTTTCTGTGTGCAGCAGCGCCCCCAGCCCCCCGAATTAAATCAGCTCGGGTGCGCCAATAGCAAGCTGCTTACTGTAGGGGCACCCGGCAGGAGGGAGGGGCTAGGAGTGCTGACGCGTGACCCGAAAAGAGGAGGATCTGGGCTGCTCTGTGCAAAACCACTTCACAGAGCAGGTAAGTATAACATGTTTTTTTTTTTTAATAAAAAAAACAAGACTTTAATATTACTTTAAGAAGCTTGTCATTGAAGATTCTTTTTCATTCACCAAATTTCTGTGTGTGTTGGATGCCTGATCCCTCTGCTGTGGTTTGTTCTGCCAGCCCCTATGTCACTACTTTAGCAGTCTGAAACTCCTGGAATGTTAGATGCAGAGAATTCCTAAGCACCTGTGGCTTCCTAACAGAGTAAAAATTGAGGAGCACAGTTTAATTGTAAAGACTGGATGACCTATCTTGAAACATGCGTGATGTAATTCCTTGTGATATAAAAATGCATAATCTGAGCCAAGGAATGTCATGCTAGTTTTCTCTGATTTATGTGATTTAGGAGGTGATGTAACCATGAGAGGACCTTCCACCAGCATTTAAAGGTAAATCGGTCGGCGATATTATTTAGGCTTTTACACCTACTCACACATTAAAAAATGGATAATAGTTATGGGAAAAAAGAATAAATCCATGTATGTGCTATGAGCCCTAATAGCATGTATTCACCTATAAATCCTTATATTGTAGTCCACTTACAGTATAATAAGACTACATGTCCTGCTGATAAATACGATTTTGCTTAGATAACCATTGAGGCACATCTTACAGCCAGCCACTGAGCCTGTTGCTCTAAGGTCCCTCTGCTCTGAATAGGACTTAAAGGAATTGTAAAGGCAGAAGGTATTTTATCATACTGCATTAAGATAAAAAGCCTTCTATGTGCAGTAGCCTCTCCTAATACTGGATCTAGGTACATCTAGATCCAGCGATGTTGTATGAGTATCTTTGCCGCCAGGGACTCCCCTCCTCATTGGCTGAGACAGCAGCGCAACAACATTAGCTCCCGCTGCTGTCAATCAAAATCAATTAGCCAATGAGGAGAGAAAAGGGGCAGGGCCGCTGTTCCATGTCTGAATGGACACATGGAGCTGTGGCTTGGCTCAGGTGCCCCCATAGCAAGCTGCTTGCTGTGGAGGCACTCAATAGGAGGGAGGGGCCAGGAGCACAGAAGAGGGACCCGAGAAAAGGAGAATCCAGGCTGCTCTGTGCAAAACCACTGCACAGGTCATGTTTTTTTTTTTTGCTTTAAAAATAATAAACAAGACTTTACAATCACTTTAAAGTATTACTGAACCCAGGACCCTGCACTCACTATATCTGGTCTCACACAGTACACAGAACATGGAAATGCAATTATTTTGGTGAATATAAACTGCTAAATACCTTTTCTCATCAGCAATATATAGCAGTCTTGTGACTTCTGTCAGTGTTCAGGCGAGCACTGGTTAAAGCTTGTAGGATGAGTTTTCATTCTTCTCTGACTGTCCTATGAGGCTGTAAGACCCCTGACTTTCTGTCTGAAGAGTGCTGATTGGCCCTGTGCTGACATGCTCCCTCCCCAAAAAAAACCTCTAGCAATACAGTTGCAGTATAGTTTCGATCCATGTATGGGTGGGCTGGTTGTACACAAGCCGATCTATCGATCGACTTGAGTACAACCAGCTTGTTGAAAATTTTCTCAGAATCAATGACGCCGGTGATAACCGGTGGTGCTGATCAGTGTACTCTGACTGTGAGGAAATATCCTAGCTGGCAGAATAGACTAGTTCAGGGGGAGGGATTCCCTCATCCACCTTAACTGTGTGGTTCAAGTCATTTTCTTTCGTTCAACCCACTGGTTGAAAAAAAAAAAAAGAAAAGACTCATGTATAGCCAGGCTTACTTGCATGTACAAGGTTCTATTGTTGACAGGGATGTATAAAATAATATAGTATTCATTTAGATACATTTTACATTACTGCAGGCTCAAAAAATAAACTGAAATGCACTCAGATGTATATCCCATACATTTTAGTGTGCCTTCACTGTTGACTGAAGTCAAAAGCTCTTCAAACTTGCGTTTGCTGTAAATGTGGTTAGTTTATAATGTGGTTAAAAGTGATGCTGGTTCAGTCAAGTTAAATAGCTTGTGGCATAAGAGTCGTGCAGCAGCCATTCCTATACAATTGAACCCTTCGCCCTATGGAAACAAAAAGCAACATCAACTTGGACGTTAATTGTATGGCACCTGAAGGCATTTTTTATTTTTTTTTGGACTCTGGGAATCCACCCCTTCACATCAAAGCATATTCCCTTTTTATCTTCTTCTCCTTTCATATTCACTGTAAGTCTAAATGAAAGACTGCTTTTGAAGTTGAAATATTTTGGAGAGCTGACAACACAAGTATAGCCGGAGAATGACCCATAAAGCATAAAAACAGGCTTCTGCAGTGAGATTTAATTGTTTTGTGCTTGCTAAATAATCATGTCTACATTATATTATGCCCCTTTTAGCTTCCTTTCCTACTTAATGAAAATCATTAAACTAGTTTATTTAAATAAAATATTGGTTCTGTGTTATTGTTTAATTTGTATCTGACATGAACAATTCTGCATTAAAGATACATAAAACAAATGCAAATATGCTCAAAAAAGGAAACGTTCACATGTACTAATTTACAGAAATGAAACACTGGAGGTGCTAACCTCAGCAATTGGATTAGTGCAAATACTTTAATAAATAATCTGATTGATTGCCAATGGTAACAATGCTTGTACATGTTGATGTCTATTCATTATATTGGGAATGGTCAGGATTTTAATGATCTTCCATGCAGCATGCATATCTAGTGGAACAGAGTGAACATTGCAATGTTGGACTAGTGCAAATGATTTTAATAAATAATCTGATTAATTGCCAGTGGTAACAATGCCTGTACATGTTTATGTCTATTCAAAGGTCATGAGGAATTATCTTCCATTCAACCTGTAAATCCATAACTCCCAAGTTTTTGAGATGGGAACGAGGGACACCTATCAGCAAAAGTATGTAGGAATAGGACACACACCCTATACCAAGCCACCTTAAAGGACATTTATGCAAAAAAAAATTATTAAACCCACAAGGGCCTTTTTTTCCCCACTACTATTCCTTTATATTGGCTTTTGAAATTTACAAATGCAACAATTTAGAAATTGGATAAAAGGTTTAGCACTGGGAAAAACTATTTGAAAGATAAAAAGTGCATTTAATATACAACTATACAGATCAGACCAAAATGAGGGACAAATAAGGAGGAAAGAGTTACAGAGGGACATTGCTCCAAATCAGGGACAGTCCCCCAAAGTCAGGGACAGTTGGGAACTATGTGTAAATCTAGCAGAGCAAAGTGTACATTTTAATATTGGCTTGGAAGTGATTGGCAAGATCAACACGTATTTTCTGTATTTGCTAAAAATGGTCTCAGCCTGAAAAATGAAAACCAATGCAGCCATCTAAGGATGAGTAAACTGCAATATAATACATTTTTGTTCTGGGGTTTAGGTATCTTTTAAGGTGAAAACTGCAATAAAAACTCAAAATAGGGGCTCACTGAAAATAAACTATACTTTCATTTTAAAAAGCAGACTTTTTGGGGTAGTAAGGAGGCCCATTTATTCAGAAGAGGAAACCAGACCCCTTCATGTTGGGACAGATGGGTACCATTGTAGACTGCCAGACGACCAGATTTCAGATGTCTTTCTATTGGTGTTTCCAAAATGTTTTGAAAAGCCACTTGGTAATTAAGTTATTGCCTTAGGGTGGACATACTACATGATTAATAAAGCTGAAATTCTGTAAGTAATTAAAGCACCAGTTAAAGAATCTCTGTACACAAGATATTATACATTTATGGCTAATGCAAAGTTACAGATCATAAAAGTCAATGCCCATGGAACGTTCACCAGCTTGGTTCTGAATTAACAAGCTAGATGTCTAAAAGGTCAAGTAAATCTTTTATGGACATTCATATGGCCTGGATTATTTGCGAAAAATCATTTGATGTTATAGTTACAATAGATGGGATCTTATCTATTTAGCAATTTTGTTTTTTGGCAGTAATGCAGCATTGTGCATACATATGGCCCAGCAAGAGCCAAAGATTTAGAGATGATGGATAGCAAAGATTAATTTACATATCAATCTCAAACCCCTGTAGTGATGGTCATTAGCATTCTAATTGGCAATAATTACAAGTAAATAATCCATCTATAGTAAAGAGACAAACGGCCCCCTGAGGTTGTCATTTAAAAGATCAGCAGCTAACCATTAAGTTCACAAAGGTAATGTTTTGTTGGATTCACAAGTACTGTAGAAAGGGTTACCGTGTCAGGTTCATTTTGCAGAGTGACCATCTAAGGTCTGATTTCATGGAAACATAGCCTTCTTTATAGAAAAATACACCAACAAAAGCTGCTCTTGAATTGACTGGAGTTTGATTTTAAGAGCCAAACACAATTTGTCACTAACTAAACAGGAATTTAGTACAATTCAAAAGAATATAAATATTTCATTTGTCAGAAATGCAAACACCTGAGTTGAAAGAGGTATTGTAGGGGTAGATATTCTTAAATGGAAAACAAATTACCTGTTCAGCAATTACTTTGAAGAACAACTGCTCAAGTAACAATGTAGATCAAATGAGAGACACCAATAATACTAGCCCATACGGACTGCATGTCATGTAATTGTTTCATGCAATCCAGGACCCTCTGTTCCAATTTATTTCTGTTTAATTTATTTATTAATACCTTTTCGATCATTTTCCTCCTTCTCCCTAGGTGGCGCCATCTGTTCCCTCGGTTGTGTCATGACAGTGGGCATTATCCGACCGTTGTGCCTTCCCAGCAAAGGTGAGGGAGTGGCCTTTTAATTTTGGTCCTCCCTCTATCCTCCCCCTACAGACGTCGAGGCTGGTCCTGGGCGTCTCTGGGGGGTTGGTCCTTTGCTGGCGGCGTCCTCTGGCATTTACGGACGTTGTGCGCATGTGCGGCGCCCCGTACGTGTGCGCACGGTCATGAGGGGGGAGGCCACACGAGGCCGACCCAATGGCCGCCATGACTGGCCTCGAGGATCCCTTCGGGGCGCCTGTGGGTGCCGGTACCGGGGGGAGGGGGGCGGGGTCGACGTGGCCCCTCACAGCATCAGACCAATCACCACTGGGAGCATGCATTTATAAGCCATGCGAGGTGGAGTATGGCACTCCACTTCCACAGAAGGCTACGCATGCACCAGGCACTTTTTGGGATCACAGTGAGTACCAATCTCTCCCTTAGGGGACCATTATCTTCATATAAGAGTCAAAAAGGGTTCTAAAAAGAACCCCCTCCCCTGTTTTTCTCGTCCTATAGATTATACCAGAGATCTTACTCTGCTCTCCTCAAAGGCTGTTGTGCTCAGGTCAAGAGCCCTGTGTCTCTCTACCTTGCGGCCTATGTGACCAAATCCAACATTGAAGGTAATGTCAATTCTTACTCTACCACACATTCCCGTCTCCTCATCCCCCCTGCTTTTTTCCTCCTCCCCTTCTCTGCCCTACAACTCTCTTCACATACACACATCTTACTTCACTCCCACCTTCCCAGTCCTGTCCCAGCCCTGTCTCCCCCCCTTCACCATCACATATCTCATTCTTACCCGGCCTAGTTTATCATTATTTGCCCCATACCCTCCCCCACCCTTCTTCCCCTCCCCCCCCCTCTCTTTTCCCTTCATCCCTTCTCTCCTTTCCCTTTTCACCTGTCCTTCACCCCTATTTTCACAATCCCATCTCCCTGAATATTCCCTCTCCCCCTCCCCCCCCCCCTCCCTTTCACTCTACCCGTCTCACATACCCTTCACACCCACATGTCTCACATCCTACACCGCATCCCATCGTCCTCACTTTTCCCCTCCCCCTTGCCTTTCCTCCTTTGTTGTCCCCCCCCCCCCCTGTCCCCCTCTCCCCCCCCCCTTCTCACTCTTTCCCCTACCCAAATGCCCTTCCTCTCACATCATATATATATTTTTTATCTTCATGTAATGTCCCACACCTTTTTGATCCATCACATTGTTTTCACATACACATTATCTATCTATCCCCCACTCCCCTTACCTCCATTCCTTCCCTCCTTTTCCCATCCCCTCTGTCTTTCTCCCCTTTTCTGCCTTCCCCCTCCCCTGCACTTCCCCTTCCCTCCCTTCCCTCTTTTCTAGCTTTCCAAACACCCCTTCTTCCAACCACGTACTGTCCTACATCCCTACTCTATCCCTATTCCCACATGTACTTCCTTCCTTTTCATACTCTCCCTCCCCCCCACTTCCCGTTCCATGCCCTTCCTCTCACATCATATATATATTTTTTATCTTCATGTAATGTCCCACACCTTTTTTGATCCATCACATTGTTTTCACATACACATTATCTATCTATCCCCCACTCCCCTTACCTCCATTCCTTCCCTCCTTTTCCCATCCCTCTGTCTTTCTCCCCTTTTCTGCCTTCATTTTTTAATCTTATTTTACCCCCCTCCCCTGCACTTCCCCTTCCCTCCTTCCCTCTTTTCTAGCTTTTCCAAACACCCCTTCTTCCAACCACGTAACTGTCCTACATCCCTACTCTATCCCTATACAATCCCACATGTACTTCCTTCCTTTCATACTCTCCCTCCCCCCCACTTCCCAATTATGGTGTAATAAGATGTGCATAAATAAATTTAATATTTACATTCCCTGGTATTTCTCAGTAGGGATGGGCCGAATGGACCCTTGTTCGGTTCGCACCAGAACTTTCGAACACCGCGAAAGTTCGGACCCGAATAACGAACCCTATTAAAGTCACTGGGGCCCGAACGTCAAAATTCTAAAGTGCCCATTTTGAAGGCTTATTTGCAAGTAATTGGGCATACAATGGTTATAGGGGTCCGGGTCCTGCCCTGGGGGACATGTATAAATAAAAAATTAAAAAATTGGGAAAAATTTCATTTTTAAATGAGCAGTGATTTTTTTGATTTTTAAAGTGAAAGCATAAAAATGAGTTAGTCTACCTGTAAAGTGGCAGATCTGTACCATGTCTAGAATCTGCTGCAGGGATAATTGCACTTATAAAGCCAAAAAAAAAGAAATTTTCCCTGCAAGCTGCCTTTATTTTGCTAAGCAACAGCTGGAAAGCCAGTGTGTATGATGAGGCCACAATGTAGTGCACTGGGAACAAGAATAGAGTTTTTTTGGATACATTCTGACTTTGGATAGAAGTAACGGGTGCGTAAAAATTGGTCTTTGGGTGTCGGTGGTGCCTTCCCACCGTAACCCTATAGCGGTACTCTTGATGAAAGCAAGAATTGCCTTGCTGTAAAAAATTGCAATGATATGCACCTCAAACAGGTGCAGAAAAAAAAAAATTGAAATGATATGCACCTGTCAAACTTTGGGTGTTAATTGTGCCCATGAAACCTATACCAAAAACATTCTTCCAGATGAAATGATTGAACACCCTCAAAGCTAGGCAGCCTCAAAGTCCTGCAGAGATTCCACATACCAAAAAGACCAAAGCAGTGACATCGGCATCAGGGGCTTCATAGCTGGTAATCCAGGACTGATTCATTTTATATAAAAGTCAAACGGTCCACGGAGTCTGTGGACAGACGCGTTCTATGATCAGTAAAGAAACCTCCTGCAGCGCTGAATGCCCGTTCTGAAAGCATGCTGAATGCAGGGCAGGCCAACAACTAAATAGCATACTGGGCAAGTTCTGGCCAGTGGTCTATTCTCATGACCCAGTAAGTCAGTGGATCGTCAGCTGGAAAGTTCTTCATCTCTGTTTTGGCCCTGAGGTAATCATCCACCATGTGATGCAGACGCTGCCGATGGGATGTGGAAGCTGACAGCCCTGGGTGGCGAGGACTAAAAAAATTCTGAAATGCCTCTCTTGACTGACAGAAGACTCAAAACCACGTTTTCCACAACACTGTAACCTACTGGAGTCAGGAACAACGTTCAATAAAATCCTCTTTAACGTGTCCTCAAGAGATTTTATCTTCTGCACTCTCTGTGGGGACGGGATGAGTTCTGAGACCTTCCCCTTATAACGGTGGTCATGGAGGGTTGCCAAACAGTAATCATCCTTCTCCTTTATGCCACATATTCTTGGGTCCTTTCCCAGGCTTTGAAGCATGAGGTTGCCCATGCACCTCAAATTTGCCAAGGCTTGAGAAGCAGACTTATCTGGGTCACTCAGGATGACAGCATCTGGAACTTCCTCCTCCCAGCCTCGTACCACTCCCAAGGGTCCTGGGGTTTGAAAGCAATCGCTTACAGATTGACGCATGTCTTCCTCTTTTTCGGAGCCTATGAAAGTGCCAGAATCCTCCTCCTCCTCCTCCTCCCCCTCTCTCCTCCTGTGTGTTCTGTGACATAGGAATGATTTATCCAGGTGTCTGGATAAAGTGGGCCTTGAGAGGAAAGGAAGTCATCCGCTTCCTCCTGCTGCTCTACCTCCAGTGCCCTGTCCATAATGCCATGCAGAGTCTGCTCCAGCAGGAACACAACAGGGATTGTGTCACTGATGCATGCACCGTCACTGCTCACCATCCTTGTGGCCTCCTCAAATGGTGACAATACAGTGCATGCATCCTTAATGATCAGCCATTGGTGTGGGGAAAAAGCTGAGGCAGCCTGAGCAGGCCGTACTGGCACAGGTACTCATTGATAGCCCTCTGCTGCATGTATAGTCGCTGCAGCATTCCCAAAGTTGAGTGCCACCTGGTGGGCATGTCACAAATCAGGCGTTTTACGGGCAGGTGGAATTCCCGCTGAATTTCAGCCAACCGAGGACTGGCTGTGTATGACTGCCTGAAATGGCTACAGACTCTTCTGGCCTGCTTTAGTACATCTTGCAACCCCCAAATTGAGGACATGTGCCAGGCATGGCACATGTGTCAACTTGCCCTGTCTAAGGGCGGACAGGAGGTTTGAGCCATTATCAGACACCACCATTCCTGACTCAAGCTGGCGTGGTGTGAACCACCTCTGGGCCTGTCCCTACAGAGCTGCAAGAATCTCTGCTCTGGTGTGGTTCCTGTCCCCTAAACACACCAGCTGAAGCACTGCGTGGCACCTTTTAGCCTGATTCTGGGAATAGCCCTTTGAACACTAAGGGGGTAACTGATGGTCATAGGACAATTCTGCAGAGGAGGGCATGGAGGTGGTGGAGGAGGAGGAATAGGGTTTAGAGTTCACAGGTCTGGCATCATCACCACCAGCTGTATGGAGAGGTGTGGGCACAACAAGCTGCATCACCGAGCCCTGCCCTGCATCCTTTCGAGTTGCAAGTAGCGTTACCCAGTGTGCTGTGAATGAAATATATCGTCCCTGCCCATGCTTGCTGGACCACGTGTCAGCAGTAAGGTGGATTTTACAGCTGACTGCCTTGCCCAACGATGCCAGAACATTCCCTTCCACGTGATGGTAGAGAGATGGAACGGCCTTACGTGAAAAGTAGTAGCGACTGGGAACCTGCCATTGTGGTACAGCACATTGTGCGAATTCACGGAAGGGGGCAGAATCCACCAGGCTGAAACGTAGAAGTTGTGCCAACAGCTTTGACAAGCTTGCATTCCATTCAGACACTGGGCATGTGGGTGGCAGGGACAGTATTTTTGTTTCCACTGCAGCAGATGGGGGAGAGAAATTTGCCGGCTACAGTCTACAGCTGGTGGTGTGCTGCTGGCAGATGTGCTGCTAGGACCTGGGACACCCGGTGCTATACCATCATCCCTGTCAGTGGAGGCTGCTGAAAGGTAATGACTTGGTATCGCAGGGGCAGACTGAAGTGGGTAAGGAGGAGGGACAGATTTTTGTGTGGCTTTTTGTGTGGCTTTTAGGTGCTCTTGCCAATGGGCTCAGTGGTTGGATGTTAAATGCCTTGTTAAGCATGTGGTATCCAAATGGTTAGTGTTTTTGCCACGATTGATGTGCCTGAGACACAGTTTGCAGATAGCAACAGTGCGATCTGCTGCAAGTGTGCAGAAAAAGGCCCAGACAGCTGAGCTTTTGGGAGTGGGTCGGGAGATAACAGCTGCAGAATGCGATGAAATATGGTGGGTGCTTTCTACTCTTTCTTGATGTCGGCCTCCTTGGGGTTGTGCAGCCTCACCTTCAGGTTCCTCCTCTGCTCTATCTGGCACCTAAGTCGCATCAGTGACCTCATCATCATCATCATCATCTCCTCCATCTTCATCATTACCACTGGAGACAACTTGGCAATACGCTGCGGCTTGGGGAACATGAATGCCAATTTGTCTACCAGTGTTCCTCCCTCTCTCTAGGCTCATGTTCCTGTCATCCTCAACCTCAGAACCAACATCTGAATCCAGTAATGGCTGGGCATCATCAAGGAGCAAGTGGCTGACTTTGTGGTCAAATAACTCAGCTGACTCCTCAATGGCTGATGTTGGGGCTATGGCAGGAATAGATGTGGACAAGGAGGCAGGTTTATCCACTCTGGCAACTGCAGGGGACTGCACACTTGTCTCTGCTTGCGTGACAGAGGATGAGGAGGATGAGGAGGGTTTAGTAAGCCAGTCCCTCACCTCCTCTGCATGCTGTGGCTGTGATAGCTGTGATAGCATGGGCAAACTCACTAAACAGAGGAAATTACGCCCTGCCTGAGTACTGACCACCACGTCCACCTTTGCCTGTGGACACATTTGTTGCTGGCCCCCTTACAGTGCCAAGGGAAACATCTGCATCTCCTTGTTGTCCTCCCAGATATTACTGGGAGGGAGGGGGCGGTGCTTATAAGCAAATGTAAAGAAGAAGTTGAAATCTGTACGTAGATGCACTTTAATCAATGTAAAGAGGTGTTTGGTGCACTTTAATTTGAGTACTCACACTACACAGACACACTCCATGGATACACTATAATATACTGCAATATAATGCGCCTAACGTACAGTGACACACAGAACTATATTGCGTTAAACTGGCAGTAACGCACATAAAATTATATGGCGTTAAACTGGCAGTAATGCACACAAAACTATAGGGCATTAAACTAGCAGTAAGGCACACAAAACTACATGGCTTTAAACTGGCAGTAACGCACAAAACTATATGGTGTTAAACTGGCGGTAACGCATACAGAACTATATGGTGTTAAACTGGCAGTAACGCACGCAAAACTATATGGGATGAATCCTGTTTAATTTGTTCATAAATGACCTGGAGAATCGGGTAATCAGTTCAATCTCTGTATTTGCAGACGATACTAAGCTAAGCAGGGCAATAACTCCACAGGATGTCGAAACCTTGCAATAAGATCTGAACAAATTAATGGGGTGGGCAACTACATGGCAAATGTAGAAAAAAGTAAAATAATGCATTTTTGTTTGGCAAAAATATGAATGCAATCTATACACTAGGGGGAGAACCTCTGGGGGAATCTAGGATGGAAAAGGACCTGAGGGTCCTAGTAGATGATAGGCTCAGCAATGGCATGCAATGCCAAGCTGCTGCTAACAAAGCAAACAGAATATTGTCATGCATTAAAAAGGGGATTAATTCCAGAGAAAAAACAATAATTATCCCGCTCTACAAGACTCTGGTCCGGCCGCACCTAGAGTATGCTGTCCAGTTCTGGGCATCAGTCCTCAGGAAGGATGTACTGGAAATGGAGCGAGTACAAAGAAGGGCAACAAAGCTAATAAAGGGTCTTGAGGATATTAGATATGAGGAAAGGTTGCGAGCACTGAACTTATTCTCTCTGGAGAAGAGACGCTTGAGAGGGGATATGATTTCAATATACAAATACCATACTGGTGACCTCACAATAGGGATAAAACTTTTTTGCGGAAGAGAGTTTAACAAGACCTTGTTAAATGTTGCACAGACCTTTCTGCAAGGACATTCCTTAAAATGAAGAAAAGAGGTTTAACCTTAAACTACGTAGAGGGTTCTTTACTGTAAGAGCGTCAATGATGTGGAATTCCCTTCCACTGGCAGTGGTCTCAGCGGGGGGCCTCGATAGTTTCAAGAAACTATTAGATAAGCACCTGAACGGCCGCAACATACAGGGATACAATGTATTACTGACATATAATCACACACTTAGGTTGAACTTAATGGACTTTTTTTGACCTCATCTACTATGTAACTATGCAACTATGTTAAACTGTCAATAATGCACAGAAAAAGATATAGCGTTAAACTGGCAGTAATGCTCACAAAACGATATGGCGTTAAACTGGCAGTAACGCACACAGAACTATATGACGTTAAACTGGCAGTAACGCATGCAAAACTGTATGGCGTTAAACTGGCAGTAACGCACACAAAATGATATGGCGTTAAACTGGCAGTAACGCACACAGAATTAAATGGCGTTAAACTGTCAATAACGCAAACAGAAGTAAATGACGTTAAACTGTCAGTAACGCAATCAAATAGACGTGTTCGACCATCACTACACTGACGCTATCTGAACTGTCCCTACTCTAGCTATACACTAATTTAAAGATTACAGACACGGTCTCACTACACTACACTGAAACTATATGAGCTGTTCCTACTCTACACTAATGTATGTATGAATGACACAGTCTCACTACGCTATACTGAAACTATCTAAACTGTCCCTACTCTAGCTGCACACTATGCAAAGCTGAATGATGGTCCTCCTCACTACACTCACACTATCCCTAGACTGACACTAAACTAATAATCTACACTGACAATTGAAATAGCACAGTATAGCACACTAACTAATAGCACTGAACAGAGCCCTGTTCTATCTCTCTCCACACCAAAATCACCCTGAAAATGGATGCCATTGAAAGAATACTTTTATACTGTGGGGCAGGAATGAGCCATGATTGGATAAAGTCATGATGACAGTGTTCAGTCATGACTCTGACAGTGCTCTGTGCCTTATTTGGCTGAAGCTTTCACTGCTTCAGCCAATCCGGGCTTGCAATGCACTGTTCAGCTCCGCAATGCATTGTGGTCGGTTCAGGGGGCCGAACAAACGTTCGAATGACCCAATTGTTCAGCTGTCTGTCGAACACCTGAACTACGAAAGTTCGACCCGAACTTATGCTCGGGCGGAACCGTTCGCCCATGCCTATTTCTCAGTAAATATACAAACATAATATCAAAGACATTCTACACTTTCATTAATAATAAGTGCCTTACAATAATTCAAATGTGCATATATAAACATAACTATAACATTATAAAATGTATAAAGTCCACTGTGCAAATGATTTGCAAAAAAACACAAACTTAAAACCAATCCATGCACCAGCAGTGTTAAATAGTCTAGCACCAATAGAAATAAATTATTGTATCTGAACCAAAATCTCTATGACTTTGTAGATGGGAGACACAGTGCTCACTTCAAACGCCACAAATGTAGGCTTACCAGAATATATGTGACTCTCAGTGAACCATACCCCTGATGCAGTCATTTGTGATCAAACGTGTAGGACAGAGTCTGCAGTTGTGACATCACCACGCAAGCGCAATCACAATAGGAAAAAAGCTGTAGTCTGGTGAATGCTGATTGCTGTATACACCTTTGTAAATGCTTTTAACTAAAATAAATAACGTTATTAAGGATTTTACACTGTGCAAGCATGGTGCCCTTTCTTTCTACTTTCTCAGCATATCAGAGCAACATGGTACATTTGAGCAGTAAAGCAGCAGCCGATCTGCATGGATAACTGATAGGAGGCTGTACATGTGCAAAGGTTTTTTGACTCTTTGTCCATATCTGAGTCATATATATTCTGGTAAGCCTATACGTGTGCCATTTGGAATGAGCACTGGTTGTCACATTTATGAATCAGACTAAGGTCTCGTACACACGATTGGATTTTCCGATGGGAATTGTGTGTTGACAGACTGTTGGCCTAAAATCCGACCATTTGTACGCTCCATCTGACAATTGTTGTTGGATTTTCCGCAGACAAATGTTGGATGGCAGGCTTATAAATTTTCGGTGGACAACGGCCTGTTGTCAGATTTTCTGATCGTGTGCACACAAGTCCATCAGACAAAAGTCCAAAGTACAAACACACATGCTCGGAATCAATGCTCACCAAACACAACATTAGCAGAAGGCGCCCAAAGGTGGCGCTAAAGAGCTGAAAAGCCACGTAGTACATCACTACGTTCATATTTGTTGGCCGACAATTGTGTACCGTTTGTATGCAAGACAAATTCATGGCCAACGTCCTTTGGACAAAAGTCTGACGTTTTGTCTGCGGAAAATCCAATCGTGTGTACAAGGCTTTAAAGTCATGGAGATTTTGGTTCAGATACAAGAATTCATTTGTTTGGTGCTGGAATATTTAATATGGTGCAAGGATCGGTTTAAAGTTTCCGTTGAAGACTTTTCAAATCTTTTGCACAGTTGACTTTATACATTTTATAATTTTATGTTTATATATGCACATTTGAATTATTATAAGGCACCTATTATTAATAAAACAGCGGCATGTCTTTAATATTATGATTTATGGCATGTGTTATCCTTTGCATATTCTTGCCGCAGCTTAACTACCTGAGATCCGCGCTATAGCCAAATGACGGCTACAGCGCGGATCTAGTGTGCCGGGACGACGTCTATTGACGTCGTCCCGGCCACGAGCTGCCTGCGCGCCCCCTGAAGGGGGCGCGCGCGGCGCGCTCTGTGATCAGCGAGTCTGTGAGACTCGCTGGATCACAGATCCGAGTAAGGGGTCGATCCCGACCCCTTACCACGTGATCAGTTGTCAGCCAATGACAGCTGATCATGTGATAATAACAGAAAAAAAAAAAGCCGATCCCTCTCACTGCAATGTGCCCAATCAAGTGTGCCCACCTTTGCCCCATTAAAGTGCCACCTACCAGTGCCCACAGTGCCATCTCTCAGTGCCCACAGTGCCATCTCTCAGTGCCCACAGTGCCAGTGCTGCACATCTGTGTCACCTGCCAGTGCTCATCTGTGTCACCTACCAGTGCTCATCTGTGTCACCTACCAGTGCCCATCAGTGCCCATCAGTGCCACCTATCAGTGCCCATCAGTGCCACCCATCAGTGCCCATCAGTGTCATCCATCAGTGCCCATCGGTGCCACCCATCCGTGCCACCCATCCGTGCCATCCATCCGTGCCACCCATCCGTGCCACCCATCCGTGCCCATCAGTGCCATCTTTGCTGTCCCCATCAGTACCGACTTATCTGTCCCCACCAGTGCAGCCTATCAGTGCCCACCAGTGCAGCCTATCAGTGCCCACCAGTGCAGCCTATCAGTGCCCACCAGTGCCGCCTCATCAGCGCATATCAATGAAGCAGAAAAATTACCTGTTTGCTAAATTTTATAACAAACTATTAAACATGATTTTTTTTTTTTTTAATTTTCCATCTTTTTTTGTTTGTTTAGCAAAAAAATAAAAACCCCAGCTGTGATTAAATACCACCAAAAGAAAGCTCTATTTGTGGGAAAAAAATGATAAAAATTTCATTTGGGTACAGTGTTGTATGACCGCGCAATTGTCATTCAAAGTGCGTCAGCGCCAAAAGCTGAAAATTGGTCTGGTCACGAGGGGGGTTTAAGAGCAAAGTAATCAGGGTCAGTTGTGCGGTATGTTTTGCTTATTTTAAATATATAAACTTGGTCCATATTACCATAACATTACTAATTAGGATGACATCCTAAAGAGATATTTGTTTTCATTATCCTGACAGTTTTAGAGCCTCTAGACAATATTACTAGAGACACAAATAAAGACATATGTTAAAAGTAGACTATTATGAAAAAAAAGAACTATAGTTTTCCTTTCAGAGTGTAGTTGCTGTTTTTTGCTTCGTATTACTTCTGAGAGATTACAGAATCTGATGTGATTGACCTAGCGATATACGTCGCCAAGACTGGGGTGTAAAGGCCTTATGGAATGATCATGTTTGCATGCCCAAAAGCAAACTTGCTGGCAAGAAGATACATAAAAGAAGAGGTGTTTTAGTTTAAATCTACTTATCAACCATTGTCTGCCTCTGTATATGGCTAATGCTGCATTGTGTAGCAGTGAATGCTCTATAGCAGTTTGTCATGAATAAAAATGAAAAATATTACATGCATTCTATTAACTACAGTCCATGACTATACTTTGTAGTAAAAAAGTATTTGTCATTTTAATTCATTGCTGCCATAGGCATTGACTTTACACCTGGATTTTATGCACAAGTTCAAACTTCAAAGTTCAAATTTTCTTTCAAAGACAGAAGTTTATTCTAATAATTGCATTCATTATTTTAGCTTTTATGTCATAATTTTTTGCAAGTTTATTGTAAAATGCACCAGACCTAACTAGTTATTGTTGCTCTTGTAAAGATAACATTTGCACAATTTGGCCTCAGAACCATCTACCACCAAAATGTTATTGCAATAAAATCACATTATTTTTTAAGCAAAATCCATCCTCAGAAGGTGTTTATATTTGGTCTTTGTTAGATTGGCTACACATGGGACGATTTTTAATTATGATGAACGCAGAATAACAGGTTTATACAATCCACAAAATCCAGCTTCGATCTGCTTTAGGGCCCCACAGCCACGCTCCAGTACTGGGCTTCTACTTTGCCTTCCACAGTCCACACCCCTCTGTTCCCATTGGCTGGAGAGAAGCTGTGAGCCATTTCCTGAATGGAGAGGAGCTCGAGGTGAGAACAGCCCAAGAAGGGGAAGTGTCTGTGCTGTGTGCTGGCAACATGGAATGGTAACCGAGATCAGGCAAGAGGAGGAGAGTGCCGTCCTGTAGCCACAATGGGACCGATGTCACTGGTGAGGTATGACACTGCTCAGTGTCTCCTAGTCACCAGCTGGGATTCTCTGTACCCCCCCCCCCCCCCCCCCCCGGGGATGTCTACTTACCCCACTTCCCTGACAACTGGGGAAAAGACACACACCTCCGGGAGGTGTCCTTTCCCCAACACCTGCCAACACATATAAGCAGGCACAGGAAGCTTTTGTACTGTGTTATGGCCAAATACACAGCACTAAACATAAAAAACAAACCTTTAAAATGTAAGCTGGCGTTTTTTTCATATCAGAGATGTGGGAAAAATAAGTAGAAAGTTTTTTTGATGAGAGTTTAGGTGGACTTTAAAAATAAAACAGGATTTCCCTTGTTGAGCAAAGGATGAATCCCATGAAGCCGCACATCAATGCAGACCCACTGGTATTGGAATCAATGACAACCTTAATGGAGAATCAAGACTGCCATTCATTCCAATACCTGTGGGTCTGCATTGATGTGAGACTTCATGGGATCCATCCTTTGCTCAACAGTTGTTTGGAGCCGAGACATGCTCTTTCCCTGGACTGTATTCACAGTGATGGACACAGGATTGCTTCCCCTTGTAGCCTGAGCAGCACACATTTTTCTATGACCGATTCACAGCGATTTCCCTTCTGCATGATTTGATAATGGAAGTTAAGAAAGCTTCAGTAAGATAACTGAAAATGTGGCTTCTTCAGTAGATTAACTTCCCAGAATCCAAGTTCAGTAGTACAGAGTGTGCAAAGCTTAAAATGTATTGAATAACGCCACCTAATGGAATTATTTAGTACCAGCAGGTTAAGCTGGAAAATTATCTGAAATGTATTGAAAGCTATCATAAATAACTGTTGCAAAACTAGTATTGTTGGATAATATATAAAATATATAATGTAAAGCTGGGGTGGGGAAGTGGATTTCTACAGAATACAGAAAAGGATTTTTCCTTCATTGTAATTTTCAATGGCACAGCTGCAGACTTTGCAGCGTGCAGATTACTTGCTTTTTCTTGTAAACTGATACAAACCATCAACACAATAGGGAATGTTTCACACAATTTAGTAAATTAAGAAAAGCTGCATTTATTTCAGTAATCCAATCATGTGCAAGGCAAAATCCTGTTTTATTTTTAAATTCCCCAACACTGATTTCACTATTCCTTTTCTCAATCAATCCTTATCTCTCTGTCCTCTGCTTATCCATTTATTAATCTCCACTACAATTTAATTCTTGTTAAATTGCATCCATCCCTCCATCCATCCATCACACCTGCGTGTCCTCCAGTTTGTCTGTCTGTCTCAAAGACCTTTGTTTAATGACCTAAGTCAGATTAGTCATTCTGAAAATTCCCAAGGGAAAGCGCTGTTTACATACCAAGCGTGTTTGTTGCCTGATTTCGTGTGACTTTATCATGTAGCCTTCTAGAGGTAACATGTTAGCACAAGTGAAAAGTGAAATGACTGTAAATGACTTCAGTTGTTATGAATCAGCATATGCACAGGTCATATTAGAAGTTTTGCTTAGGTCTAGCTTATGTGAGATGAAAGTCTGGCAAAAAGTAAAATGTAATGCCAGTGGAATGGGACTAAACCCCCAGACATTTGTTCCTCTAAACTTTGCATCAAAAGATAAAAGTCTTCTAGTGTGAACAATGAAGTCATGAATAAAAAGTGTCAAAGCCAGTATGTGTCATTGCCTTCCTATATAGCCTTATGTTGCGCATATACTGTAATATACTGTATATATATCAAAAATGATGCATAAAATTACATACGTAACAAAACCAGTAATATTATCACGATAGATGCATCCAACATGGCACAATCTATAGACAAAGTAAAGTCATAGCATGTGTCAGTTCACTGTAGTTAGATCATTATATGATAAAGTCATATACGTTGTTTTGCATATGGTCACTGAACCTACAGTGTATCTGAAGCTGAAACCATTTTTTTATGTTTGAGTTGAGTGGTGAAGGGTTTAAAACACTGTCAAGTTTTTATTGTTATCTGTGTCCCCACTGGAGTGATTTACAATCTTTTGGTTCTGGAGTCTCCTTACTGGGAGTGAAAGTGAGGGGTTTACCAGAGCAGGAAAAGGGAAAATCCTCCAATTGCATACATATTTCCATGAAAACTGTCAACTTATCTTGGCAGGAAACACTAGAAAAAAAATACAAGTTTTCTGATTGTTTCAGAACTAAGACCAAACTGTGATGTCACTCTCTTCCTGGAGTTAGTGTTTAGGTTATTATAAACTGTACATGTAGCCAGGTGCTTGGCTAAAAATGGAAAGTGAGAGAGACACTGGCTGCAGCTGCTCTCTGTGAATGCTGCCCTGCGGTGCTGAACTGGTTAACAGCTATATAAACAATTGCAGGAGCTGCTGAGCAGGAAGAGTTCAAAAGACTGAGTGAGACAGCACTGCACTGTGGGAACTGTTGTCCAGAGGTGAGAGGCTCTACTGTAATCAAGAGCTTTTGAACTGCATTTCCCAGAGAGAGAGATTGCCAGGAGGAGAGGAAAGAGCTGCATTTTCCCAGGCTGTGAAGGAAACAACTTCCGTTTCCTGTGAGGAAGACCGGGTAGTACACATCGTTGTCCAGTGTGCACCATCACTGCTGCATATTGGCGGCCTGAGTGAGATCCAACACACTAGGTTTGGGGATATAGACAGCCAGAGTCACCTGGATGCAGAGCAGAGAGTGGAATAATTGATGTGTGTGACTGGATGGTGAGCTGCAATATCGCTGGGACTGGTGGGCTGCTGCTGCGAGAAAATTACTATATGCGGCTAGAGAGACTGAACCCCTTTGGAACTGACCATACAACCATGTAGTAGCCTTATTGCTGCCTGAACACTTGACTGGTTCCATTTTCATTTGCACCAATGTTACAATTGGGCCCAAACGCTGGCCGACTGAAGAGGTATGACTAAATACTGCTCCTTTACAGCTGCTACACAGAGGCCTTTACTTATTGCCTATGCTAAGAAGTACCTCTCATGGAACAATTGCACCATATACTAGCCATTCTCCTATGTGCACTCTAGACTACTAGTTATAGTATTATTAGTCACATTGCAGTTAATGCTTATATGCACTGTTTATTGCTGACTTTGCAGATTCATGAGTTAATTCCAGTCTAATGGTACAGAATTCTATTGCAATTTTGTTTTGGCTTTGTAATTATACTGTCTAGCAGCCTATGTCTGAAACTACTGTCTGTATGCTCATTTATGCTCAAACCACCATTAACTCTAACCCATACCAATACACTGAGTCAACTTACCACTACACAATCTTGTGTCTATTTCCTAATACTAATTTACAGTCGAGTTAAACGTAGCCACACTTGTGTTCCTATAAGTGTGTGCATTAACTTTCACTCCACCTGGAGAGCCAGAGGGGCTGAAGTTGTTCTTGGAGTCGAGGAGCAGAAGAGTTTAATAAAAGACCACATAGATGAGTGAAGTATTTAAACAACAGACAGCATGGATTCATGAATGACAGAAGTTGAAGGTAAGTAAAACCCATGACAGAGGGGTGGATGTGGTATGCTTGGGTTTTGCAAAAGCATTTGACACAGTCCCCCACACACGACTAATGTGTAAGGTAAAATCTACAGGCTTGGAAAAATCAGTTTGTGAATGGATAGAAAACTGGCTAAAAGACCAAATTCAGAGAGTAGTGGTTAATGATTCTTACTCTGAATGGTCTAAGGTTATCAGTTGTGTACCCCAAGGTTCAGTGTTGGGACCCTTACTTTTTAATATATTTATAAATGATATAGGGTCTGGAAATAAAAGTACCATTTCAGTCTTTAGAAATGACACCAAGCTATGCATTGGAATAACGTCCTTACATGGTGTCTCTGACTTACAAGTCAACCTTAATGCACTGTTTAATTGGGCAACTATGTGACAAATAAGATTTATTGTTGATAAATGTAAAGTTATGCCCTTGGGGGTTAAGAATATGCATGCATGATACATACTAGGGGGAGTACAACTTGGGGAATCAATGGTGGAAAAGGATCTGGGGGTTTTAGTAGATCATAGGCTTAATTATAGCATGCTGCTATTTCCAAAGCGAACAAAGACCTTTCTTGTACTGAGAGAGTTATGGACTCCAGAGAGAGAGATATCATTTTGCCCTTGTACAAATCATTAGTAAGACCTCAGCTTGAATATGCAGTTCAGTTATGGGCCCCAGTTCACAAAAAGGATATCTGGGGAACTGGAGACAGTGCAGAGAAGGGCAACCAAACTGATAAGAAGCATGGAGGAGATTGGCTATGAGGATAGATTAGAGGAACAGAATGTATTCTCTCTGGAGAAGAGGAGATATGATCAACATGTATAAATATATACAGTAAGTGGCCCATACAGGCATACCCCACTTTTAAGTACACAATGGGGTTTATTTACTGAAGCTGGAAAGTGCAAAATCAGACTCACTTCTGCATAGAAACCAATGAGCTTCCACGTTTTATTACCAAAGCTTAATTGAACAAGCTGGGGTTAGAAGCTCATTGGTTTCTATGCTGAAGTGAGCCTGATTTTGCACTTTCCAGCTTTAGTAAATAAACCCCATTGCAAGATCATCACCGAAGACAGGGGGCACTCTTTAGGTCTGGAGGAAAAGAGATTTATTTTCCAAATACAGAAGGGTTCCTTCACAGTAAGAGCTGTGAAAATGTGGAATAGACTGGAATAGAGCTGGTTCTGGCTAGCTCAGTAGCTTGCTTTAAAAAACTGGGTACTAACATTCATAGGTAAAGTTCATCCAGGGAATATCTGATTACCTCTCGGAGGTAAGAATTATAATTTTTCCCCTGCTGGAGCAAATTGGGTCATGCTTTGCTGGAGTTTGTTACCTTCTTCTGGATCAACTGTGGGTATAGGATTGTGTATATGGGATAGTATGACCCCCCCCCCCCCCTCTTTATTGGTTGAACTAGATGGACTTGTGTCTTTATTCAACCTGACTAACTATGTAACTAAGATACAAAATATCTGAATCTCTAGCTTTAAAAAAAAACATTCAGTAAAGTTACTGACTTTGAATAACCATGCAGAATAAAAAGTCAGAGTGCACTTAAAACGTCTAATTTCCTTGACTGTTCCAACTCAGCAAGTACTGAATACATTGGATTAGAATGGAAGTCAGGCAACTCAAAAACAAAGGCAAACAATAATAGCCTCCATATTCTCTCAATACAGGTTTCCTTTAACTACTGAAATGTTACATTCAGCCAAACACATGCCTCTCTCAGTAATAATGTTGTTACAAATGAATTATACAGTCATTTGCTCCAATCAGACACCCATAAAATAGGCTAAAAAGATTCTTAAAGTGTCTTTCCACTTTTGCGGTCAAAGGCATATCTAAATTATTTTTTTTAATATGTTTTACCTTTTAGATGTTTCTCAGGAGAAAATGTCATGGCTGACTGCAAGTTTTTTTGAACAATGTTAGAGTGAGCCTGTCCTGAGTCTGTCCTCATTAGCATGCAATGCAAGAAGCCCAGCTCTACACCTTTAACACTTGTTATAAAAGGCAGTTTTCAAATCTAGTTACAATTTGTAAAGAAGATCTGCCTGCACAGTACACACAGAGCTAATGATGGCAAACACAGCTGCTCAGCCCCTCATAAACTAAAAGAAATGCCTAGGATTTTCCTAACTGAAGGGTTCAGAATACAGCATTGTTAAAGGTAAGATGCAATTTTTATTTTTTTAAGCTATGCTATGTGAATGGGGACATGTACAAGTAGGATGTGTATACCACTCATGTGTGTACTGAATAGCAGTTCAGTGTGGGTACCCGCCCCGGCTCGCCACTGCAAACATCAAAGAAGATGAAAAACTGTCTGCATACCAGCACAGAGTTTATGCAAAATTAATCCCTTTAATGTCTTCATAGTCAGAGAAGCAAAACAGGACAAGTTGTTAATGCGTTTCACACTAACATCTCGTGCTTAATCATGAGCTGTTAGTGTGAAACGTGTTAACAAATTGTCCTGTTTTGCTTCTCTGGTTTCTTCCCTGTTTTCTGAAAAGTGAAAACTACAGTAAATAAAATACTCTAGGCTTGATCAAACTCAAAATTCAATATGACTAAAATGTAGATATATTATAGATATATAACCCTAGTGGCTGTCTCTCTCTTTTAAAAAATAAATAAATATACATATATGTAGTGCTCAACACCGGAGGGGCCGCTGAATTTGATCCAGATTCTCCTAGTACAGAATCTGCCAGTCACAAGCACAGTTCCATGCACACTGACAATACAGGCTTAGTCTAAAGCAGGGGCGTCCAAACTTTCAAAACAAGTTTATTGTCCTTCAGATTTTAGGGGGCCGGACTGTGGTTCCAACGTCAGCTGGGATAGTGCCCCACCATTTGTTTCAGTGGGAATAACTATGCCTCATCGTTAGTGTCAGTGGGAGGAATTGTGCCCCATTGTTGGTGTCATTGGGCCCATTGTGGGTGTCATTGGGAGAAACTGTGCCCTATCGTTGGTGTCATTGGGAGTAATAGTGCCCCTTCATTGGTGTCAATGGGGGGGAATTATGTCCAATTGTTGGTATCAGTGGATGAAATAGTGCCCCAAGGGCCAGATAAAGGCAGGCAAAGGGCAGCATCTGGCCCCTGGGCCGCAGTTTGGAGACCACTGGTCTAGGGGATGTCTTTATAGAATTTATTGCTGAATAAGTTAAAACAGGAGATGTGTTCAGGGAGCAGGATACTTCAATCAATATTAGAATCAATAAGAGGACAGACTTCTTAGCACAAATCCCTATAGTATCAGGTAGACATGTGCACAAAAAAAAATTTGTTTATTTTCGTTTCGTTTTTTTTTTAGTTTCCGAAAAAAATCGTTTTTTTTTTTCGTTTCGTTTTTTTTCGTTTCCGTTGATTCGTAACGATTCGTACATTCGTAAGTCGTAGGTGTTCGTATTCGTAATGATTCGTACATTCGTAAGAGTTATTTTTTCGTTGATTCGTTTTTTCATTAGTTTAATTTTCGGACGCATTCGTATTTATTCATACATTCGTAACATTCGTAGATTCGAAAAAAAGTTACGAATCGAAAAAAAGTTACGAATGTACGAATTTTTGTGTTCAATAGAGATATGGAAATTGCAAATCGAAAAAAAAAAAAAAAAAATAAATAAAATTTTACGAATCGAAAAAAAAAGTTACGAATCGAAAAAAAAAAAAAGTTACGAATCGAAAAAAAAAAAAGTTACGAATCGAAAAAAAAAAAAAAGTTACGAATCGAAAAAAAAGTTACGAATGTACGAATTTTTTTGTTCAATAGAGATACGGAAATTGCAAATCGAAAAAAAAAATAAAAAAATTACGAATCGAAAAAAAAAAGTTACGAATCGAAAAAAAAAAAAGTTACGTATCGAAAAAAAAGTTACGAATGTACGAATTTTTTTGTTCAATAGAGATACGGAAATTACAAATCGAAAAAAAAAAAAAAAAAAAAGTTACGAATCGAAAAAAAAAGTTACGAATGTACGAATTTTTTTGTTCAATCCATTCGAAGCACGTTTAGCAGCACCATTGTAAGGGACATGGAAAATTACCAATTCAACCAAAAAAAAAAGTTACGAATGTACGAATTTTTTTGTTCGTTTTTGTTTTTCGGATTTTCTTCATTAGTACATTCGTTGTTTCTAATTAGTTTTTTTCGGATTTTCGTTGTTTTTCGGATTCGTTCGATTCGAATGATTCGTTAATCAGATTCGTACGATTCGAACGATTCGTTACGATTCGTTATTCGGATTCGTACGATTCGAACGATTCGTTCATTCGTACGAAAACGAACGAACGAAAATAACGAAAAAAAACGAAAAACGAAACGAATTGCACATGTCTAGTATCAGGCATGCATGAAAGTCCGAAGGCCAGGTCTACTTATAATGTCCCAGGAGCTGTGTGACACCGAGCTTGCACAGGTAGTTCCTCATTGAGGGAGAAAAAAGATCCTTCTGCAGACCAAGGCTTCAGTAAAGTGCCCTCCAGCAAAAATCCTTTAACATTCATCTCTAGGCCCTCAGCCCAGGACTTGCTGGGGCCCAAACTGCAATTCTTCAGTGCCCTCTAGCTGCCTCCCAGGTGAAACAGCCACAGGAGAAGAGGAGCCTTCCTATCCAAGAAAGAACACTCTCTAGCCAGGCTTTCTAAACATGTATCACTCTCTCATCTACCTTCTAGACTCCCCCTTTAAGTGATTGGCTGAGGCATTATAAATATTCATAACTGCATATTTGATCTCCCTGCCATATATTCTGGAAGCTTCTCCCAGAAGCAGGTAAGAAAATCAAACACCCTTAGGCAGCCCTAACTAGACAAAAAACAATAGATCACTGTTCTTTTTGTTTCAGTTTTAAAAGTTAGAATGTTATATTATACATATTTTAGAATTTTATGATGTTTGGTCTTTTTTACCAGATGGGAGAAAGCAGTTTGGTTTATCCTCTATAGCTGGATACTGGACATCTATGAATATATAAGGATTCTGTAATTTTGAATGAAATTCTATGAAATTCTATGAAATGCGGGGGGTTAAAATATGTGCTTTCCCTTTGTTTATTTAATTTTGGTTTTCATTTCATTTCTTTGAACCATTGCTAGTTGTTTCAGTGAAAAATACTGATGGGTTCATTGTATAATGAATGATATGAGTTATAGCTGTTGAACTCTGTTTCTATTTGAATAACTCTGATCAGTAGAAGGTTACACATACAGTTAGTTCCATATATATTTGGACACAGGCACAATTTTAGCCTTTTTCAGGTATTTACATATTCAAGCTATAGTTATATAAAGGATATGGGATGAACGTGCACACTCTAACGTTTAATTTGAGGGTATGTACATCCAAATCGGAGGAAGGGTTTAGGAATTACAGCTCTTAAGATTAGTCATCCCCCCTTTTTCAAGGAACCAAAAGTAATTGGACAATTGAATCAAAAGCTGTTTCATGGCCAGGTGTGAGCTACTCCTTCATTATATCTTAAGCAATTGAGCAGGTAAAAGGTTTGGAGTTGATTCTATATGTGGTATTTGACGTTGGAATCTATTGCTGTGAACCTACATCATGCGTTCAAAGGAGCTGTCCATCCAAGTGAAACAGGCCATTGTAAGGCTTCAAAAACGAAACAAATCCATCAGAGAGATAGCAGCGACATTAGGAGTGGCCAAATCAACAGTTTGGTACATTCTAAGGAAAGAAGAATGCACTGGTGATCTCAGCAACCTAAAAAAGGCTGGACTTCCACGGAAGACAACAGTGGTGGATGATCGCAGGATCCTCTCTATGGTAAAGAAAAACCTGTTCACAACATCCAGACAAGTGAAGGACACTTCACCCAGCTCCAGGAGGTGGGTGTATGATTGTCAAGAATCAAGAGATGACTTAACAAGAGCAAATACAGAGGGTTCACCACAAGGTGCAAACCATTCATAAGCCTGAAGAATAGAAAAGTCAGGCTAGACTTTGCCAAAAAACATGTAAAAAAGCCAGACCAAAGCATTCTTTAGATGGATGAAACTAAGATTAATCTGTACCAGAATGACAGGAAGAAAAAAGTGTGGAGAAGGCTTGGAACAGCTCATGATCCAAAGCACACAACGTCATCTGTAAAACATGGTGGAGGCTTTGTGATTTGGTGTTTATTGATGATGTGACAGAAGACAGAAGCAGCCGGATGAATTCTGCAGTGTTTAGAGATATACTGTCAGCCTAGATTCAGCCAAATGCAGCAAAGTTGATTGGACAGCACTTCACAGTACAGATGGACAATGATCTAGAGCACACTGCAAAAGCCAAAAACCCAGGAGCTTTTCAAGGAAAATAAGTGAAATATTCTGCAATGCCCAAGTCAATCACCTGATCTCAACCCAATTGAGAATGCATTTCACTTGCTGAAGGCAAAACTAAAGGCAGAAAGACCCACAAACAAAGAACAATTGAAGACAGCTGCAGTTAGAGCCCGGAAAAGCATCAGAAAGCAGGAAACACAGTCTTTGGTAATGTTCATGGGTTTCAGACTTCAGGCAGTCATTGCCAGTAAAGGATTCTCAACAAAATATTAAAAATGAACATTTTATTATATTTATTTGTTACATTTACATTACTACATTTCAGCCCCTGAAAATGGGGGGACTGTGTATAAAAATGGTTGCAGCTCCTAAAATTTGTACTTGATATTTATGTTTAACCCCCTGAATTAAAGCTGAAAGTCTGCACTTCAAATTAATTTGTATTGTTTCATTTTGATTTTATTCTGGTGGCATACAGAGCAAAAGTATGAAAATTGTGCCTGTGTCCAAATATATATGGACCTAACTGTAGCTTAAGAAAGAGCATAGTTTTTTGCTTGAGCCTCGGCTCACATACAGGGTATATGTGATGAGGGAAATGCAGTGATCTGTTGCAGGTGTCAATGTCAACACCCCAAAACAGCTTGCAAAATGCAGTGTGATTGCCTGAATCGGAACGCATGCGATCTGATTCTGGTGCGGCCAAAAAAAGGGTCCTGCACCATTTTGGTGAGGATGCAGTGCAATTTGAGCCATACAAAATGAATGACTCAAATTGCACCGCATAGACATTGCATGTAATTTGCACAGGAATGTGCCGCATCCCAGCAGTGTGAACCTAGGCTAAAACTGTACAGTTGCTTGGTGCTTTGACTTTTTGTACATTATGGATATTACTTTTTTGAAGTAAAGGAGTTTGTATTTTTTGGATATCTCATCCTGGCAGGGAAGGGTTTATCACAAGGGGGCGATCAAGGGGTTAACTGTGTTCCCTGGGTGTGTTCTAACTGTGTGGAGGCTGGGCTCACTGGAACACCACAGAGATCGCTGTTCCCGATCACTGGGAACAGCAGATCTCCATGATGTCTTCTGTCTTATTTACATAGGCAGATCCCTGTTCTGCTTCTGTGTACCACGATTGTGGGTTGCTGGCGGACATCGAGTCCGCGGGACCCCAAAGCGCACCCAAAGTGTCACATGCATGGTACAGCGGTTTGCGCAATCAAGTCGACCTGCCGCGTGTATATACAGTGGCTGGTCGGCAAGTGGTTAATGGCTGTGTGTTGACTTATTATTTCGAGAAGACAGCTAATTTACTCTGTTATACAAGCTGTACACTCACTACTTTACATTGTAGCAAAGTGTCATTTCTTCAGTGTTTTCACATGAAAAGATATAATAAAATATTTATAAAAAATGTTAGGGGTGTACTCACTTTTGTGAGATACTGATATATATATATATCAGTATATACCCAGAGCACAATAGGCTAGCTAAAGTGCTAGCACAGCAATGATAAGTCATGCTGCATAAAGGAAACCCATTAATTTTCAATGGCACCATAATGCAAGATAAAATTAATATGACCCTTTTTCAGCCCCGGTTCACACTGGTACGATTTGACATGCGATTTGACATGTCAAATCAGCTGCAATTCCCGGCAATGGCACCGTCCTAATCGGTGCAACGCTGCATATGTGGCGCCGCACCGATTTCAAAAAGTCATTTCTGTACCACTTTTTGCGATTTCGGGCTGCGATTTACATTGACATCTGTGCAGAAACCTGCACAGATGTCTCTGAAATCGTGCAGCCGAAATCGGGACTAACATGCCGGAATGAAATAATGCGAGTTCAGCTGAACTCACACGGCTTTATTCCCGCAGCTCAGTGCGAGCCTGGGCTAATGCAGTTAATCACAGCACGTGGCATGTACATTGTGGTGAAAAAGGACCAAGTTATGCAATAAACAACATACCACATGTGTTTTGTGGTACACCACAGCACAAGTGTGTTGCCCGCTATTGTAATTGTTTATTTTGGGAGCCATCCTAAATGAATTGCACTATGGTGCACGGCACCATAACACACATATCAGGTTTGAAGTAGCCCTTAAAAATAAACATTTCATAAATGATATTATCTGCTGTAGAAAGCACTGTTCAGAAAGACTGCACTACATTCAACAGCCTTTTTTTTTTTTCTTAGTGGATATACTAGCTAAAAATATGTGTGAAAATATTCCTCCTTTTTCCAGAGAAAATGAACATGGTGTGGCCTTCTGGGGTTTTAATCTCATTCGCTGTTTCATTCGTTATTGTACGTTTTATCTAATGCCATTTTCAACAGTACTCAATTCCAAAACACAGTGGTAGTAAACTGAACAGCTTCCAGGCATTTCCAATATTCAGGGGGGCCATGTGACTTATTTCAACAGCTGAGCTGGGAATTAACTCCGCAGCTGTGTCTGAAAAGCAATACTTTTTTAAAAAATGGTCTATTTGCAGAAGATCTGTGATTTGAATAGGCCATTTTTTCCTTTGTGTAAAATGTTGATGTTTTCAGTAAGGATGTACTGTACATTCAAAATGTGTAATGTTCCTTAGCTGTTTATAAATTTCTTATTTAGCATATTTAATATCGAAGGTATATATATATATATATATATATATATATATATATATATATATATGTGTATATATATATATATATATGTATGTATGGCATGTGCAACCAACAGAGACAGTTGAAGACAACCCCTTAATGACTTGTTTTCCCATTGGACATTATAAAATATGGATCCTGCGGGGCATAAACACAGCTTGTTTGTTTCAAGGTCACACATTGTTGGTCTTGAAATTTGGTTATCCCCAGCTGACAATGACATTGCCAGTGGTCCTGAGCCTCATTGTGATAAAAAGTCTGTTATTTTAAATAGTATATCCCTGTTCTCTTCATCAAAATGTTCAAAACATGCAGGTAAGCCTGTCATAGACTGAGAACTAGAATGTGGTTTTTAGAGAATATGCATTTAAATGAATTATTTTGCATAATAGTTTAAAGGCACACTGTGATTGCAAATGAAATTCTAAAATGTGTATAGGGAAACCAAGCTACCTGTTCAAGGCCTCGGTTATTCCTCCAGGTAATGCACCACTCCCTCCTATTCCTTTTTGTCAATAATCTGGGAACCCTCTTAACTTCTTGGTTGTAATAGGAATGTTCACATTCATACTCACTAAAGCCTCCTTGCTTTCTCTCGTATGCAGAAAATCTGGGAATTGCCAACCACAGCTGCCTGCTCTGGTTTACTGCAGCCCAGTGAGGCTCAGTACGAAGCATGCCCATGTAGGACAAGGCGATGGTTTTGCTCTAATAGCAGCCCCATAGACAGCATATACCTAGCCTCTCTTCACTACACTTGATTTGCTGATTTTGCATATGTGTGACCTTGAGACAAGCATGTTGTGTGTATGCCCTGCAGGGTCCAAATTTTATTATGTACAATGGGGAAAAAAAAGTCACTAAGGGGCTGTCTTCCTCTTCCTTTGTTGTACATGCCTGATATACATTTTTAATGTTCTATAATAACTCAGTTAAATGTAAAAATATTTCTAAAAAGATAAGAAACATTAATCATTTTTAGATATAAATCCCTAATATAAACCTTTACAGACAGGAAAATTGCATATTCAAATCATAAATCTTCTGCAAATTGACAATATTTAAAAAGTATTGCTGTTCCATTCAACTGCTGGGTGCAAAGACACTCTTGGGGTCATAGGCAGTATTCCTCCTCCTCCAAACACGGCGAGTTGTGTTGATGGCAAAGAACTCGATTTTGGTCTCATCTGACCACAACACTTTCACCCAGTTGAATCATTCAGATGCTCATTAGCAAACTTCAGACAGGCCTGTACATGTACTTTCTTGAGCAGGGGGACCTTACGGGCACTGCAGGGTTTCAGTCCTTCATGGCGTAGTGTGTTACCAACTGTTTTCTTGGTGACTATGGTCCCAGCTGCCTTGAGATCATTGACAAGATTCTCCAATGTAGTTCTGGGCTGATTCCTCAGTGTTCTCATGATCATTGAAACTCCACAAGATGAGAACTTGCATGGAGTCCCAGACCGAGGGAGATTGACAGTTATTTTGTGTTTCTTCTATTTGCGAATAATTGTACCGGTTGTTGTCACCCTCTCACCAAGCTGCTTGGCGATGGGCTTTTAGCCCATTCCAGCCTTGTCTAAGTCTACAATCTTGTCCCAGACATACCTGGACAGCTCTTTGGTCTTGGCCATGGAGGTGAGATTTAAATCTGATTGATTGATTGATTGCTTCTGTGGACTGGTGTTTTATACAGGTAACAAGCTGAGATTAGGAGCGAGAAATCTTGCTGATTGATAGGGGATCAAATACGTATTTCACTCATTAAAATGTAAATCAATTTATAACTTTGTTGAAATGCGTTTTTCTGGATATTTTTGTTGTTATTCTGTCTCTCACTTGTAAAATAAACCTACCATTAAAATTATAGACTGATCATTTTTTTGTCAGTAGGCTAATGTACAAAATCAGCAGGGGATCGAATACTTTTTTCCCTCACTGTATAGTATACCTGGCTGATGTCCCTGGAAGCTGGAAATCACTGTAGTAGATAGTGTTACCCCAGTGATCTCCATTTGCTCCTGTATCCGATCCGACTTGATGCAATGGGAACACAGCAGGTTGCTTCCTTGGCACAGGCACCATTAAGCGAGTTTATTGCATTTTCTGAATGAATGCATACCCTTCTTTGATTGGATGAGATGGAGAGTGCTACGTCACTACCCCACCACTCCACATCATCCAATAAGAGAGCGCTTTGCATTCATTCAGAATATTCAAATCATCCTTGAAATAGAGCCAGTGCGGAGCAGCTGACCTCCTGGGTTTAGAATGTATTAGAGTACCCGTACAGCATGGGAGCAAGTGTAAATCACTGAAGTAGTTGTGTTTATTTTAGTGACTTCCAGCTTCCAGAAAGAGTGCCCAGGTATAGTATATACATAGTCAGGCCTCTTGCACATGATACTCCTGTTTGAGCATCTACTTTTTGAGAATGTTTTTTTTTTGTATTTGCACGCATTTTCGCGCATATATACGTTTGTGCAATTTTCTCTCAATTCCAATCGCTAAAACCTATTCTCGTGTTTTTGTTCTGCACAGTACCTAAGTACTTATTTGCATGCACTTGCGCGCATAAGCCGTAAATTATTGACCAAAAATGCAGATTTTTGTATTTTATTTTTAATTACCGAAGAAGTAATGTGTGCATAGGCACATTACAATTAATGGGCTGTATTTTAGCTCAGTAAAAAAAAAAGAAAAGCTGTACTGAGCTTTTTAAGCTGCAGTGTGCAAGAGGCTTTACATTGGTCCAAGCTATAACTATGTATAAAATATCCATACCTGGAAAAAGAAATAACTGAAATGTCCTAGGGCAGGGATCCTCAAACTACGGCCCTCCAGCTGTTGCGGAACTACACGTCCCATGAGGCATTGTAAAACTCTGACATTCTCAGACATAACTAGGCATGATGGGAATTGTAGTTTCTGAACAACTGGAGGGCCATAGTTTGAAGACCTCTGTCCTAGGGACATGGTATATGCAGCTCAATAAGGGGTCTAAATGCTCAACTGAGTGTAGAGTGGAGACATTACCATTGTGATATATACAGACATATTCGTACTTCCAAATAAGCAGAGGCTCAGCTTTCAGTTACCATACAGGCAGGGCCGCTGATAGAAATCATGGGGCCCCGTACAGCCTACCTGACGGGACCCCCTTCAGCCCCACTCCTGGCCCCTCCATAATGCCATTGGCAGCATGGGTGGCACTGTCTGCAGCACATTACGGCATTGGCGGCATTGGTGGCACTGTCTCTGCAGGCAGCACATGCGTTATGGGCCATAATGCATGTGCTACCTGCAGACAGTGCCACCCATGCCATATTGTGCTGCAGACAGTGCCAGCCATGCTGCCAATGCCATATTGTGCTGCAGACAGTGCAACCCATACCGCCAATGGCATAATGCCATTGGCAGCATGGGTGGCACTGTCTCTGCAGGCAGCATATGCGTTAATGTCATGGGTCGCACTGTCATGGGGGTGTGTGTCGGTATTTAGGACTCTGATCAGTCATGGCTGAAGGATTTTTAACAGGGCCAGTTGTACTGGCCTATCAGCGGCCCTGCATACAGGTAGAAAATATGTTAGTAGTCATGCAAGAGTGTTTCATTGGGCTACCAAGAGGGCTCCAAATACGTTTCAGGTGTTATACTTGTCAGTTTAATTTTTTCTTCACAATTTCATTACAAAAGTCGTTTAGATGCAAACAAATGCATGTCTGTGCTTAAGCTGTCAAATATAGACATTTTAAATGCTAACCAACCCGCTGAACAGTCATCTAATGATTTTCGCTGCTGTCTTTACTGTGTGGGTAACTGTATGTTGAAATGATAACACTTTAAACAATGAGAAATCATAACTTTGCTAAACTTAGCAGCATGTTTTTTTTTTTCTTGGCCTGCTGCCAAAAAATTCAAAATATGCATTAAAAATAGGCAGAATGTGAATATATTAGGATAAAACAGATGCTTCCACAGTGAATCCATAGTGAATGACAGCAGGGGTATTAAGATGCATGACTACAGGGAACAACATCAAGATAAGACCTACCTATTCAAATACCTGTAGTTAATTAGTATACAAAATGTTGAACAAATTGTTAATTTTAGAGCTCTAGCTGCAGGAAATAATTCAGATCGGGAAGATACTGTCAGGACTGTGCGACTGAAGGAGACAAGGTCTTGCTGCAGCAATGAACTATATGGTGCATTTAATAATAGCTAGACAGCTTATTCTATCTAATAGGACACCCGTAATAAATAAATAACCCAGGCACACCGAGATTCAAAGCCTAACAAGGTCACTTTTGTCTTCTACAATGTCAGCACACACCTTCTACTACAGAGTGGAAAGGATTAATAATAAAACCAATAACATAATTTGCAGGCTTAATTCAGTAAAAGTGTTTTTTTTTTTTCCTTAGAACATTTTTTCCTTTTTTTTCCCCATACATCCAAGCAACATGAATTCAGAAACCAGTTCAAGCAACACAAAGCAATTGAAAACACCTTCTCCTGCCCGCTGCTCTCTGAATTGATATTATGCTGCCCCACTTTTATGTATTTTTCTGTGTGGTATTGAACTTCATTAGGTTGTTTTTATTTTGTACTATGCAAATATCTAATGGTGGTTTTGGGACAGTACAATTTGTTTATTAATGTGATTATGGTATCTTCATCTGTCCTCACCTCCTATTTAGTGCTAGTTGGTTTAGTCCTGGCTAGACCCTTCTCTGATCTTCCATGTTCCTTCAGTCAGTTGTGACAAGTTGGGAATTTTGTAGCTCATTGGTAGTACCAAACAGTGAGTTTACTTCATGCCAGAAGTGTCTTTTCAGGGCTTTTTTTGCCCACTTTTATTAAAAAAAAGAAAAGTTGACAAATAAGCATCTTCCCGTGCAGGGGGTTCTCACCACCAATACAACAATACATAGAATTCAGCCTCCTGGCTCTTTATCAGCCCCGCGACTCAGGTCTTGTCTCTTGGTCCTCCTGACTGTCAAACACACATCCCAGTGCTCGTGCATCACACACTGTACCTCTGTCAGCTTGGCTTTCCTGTAGCTTCCCAACTACTCTGTCGCTCATAGAATGTCTCTCTCTCTCAGGCTTGGGCCTTGGTCTGTCCTGAACTGGGCAGTACGGTGCAGACATGCACCTCTCACTGCTCCCTTCACACACTGACCCCCTCTGGAAGATGGGGCCTGAGCTATAACTCCAAGATGAATGCAGCACGCACCTGCATCATTAATGTACCTGTTTCCCACAATTTCTGGCCCAGACTGCTTTCTTAGACAATGGCATGGGCTTAACACGCCACACAGTTTTAGTTATTCATAGAGACAGGGCTCAAGAAAGCCATTGTCTTCTTCAAAAGACTGTAAAACACCCTCAATACTGCAATTAGCAAGTAAAATTGTGTTGGATTCAACTTCTGTGTCTTACTGAAGGGTTAAACTGCCTGTGGATGGTGCCAAGTCAGCGGGTGACTATACTGTCAATGCAAAAAGTGGCATTTGAAACAGAACAGATATTACTGCCTCCAGTGCTGAAACCCTGTCTGTGTTAGCTGCAGTGTCTGGGAAGGAGAGCATGTGAGACACAATTGAAGAAGGATTTGGCTCAGTCATGGATGGTAAAGGAAACAATTGTGTTTACTGTAGTAAGCTTGTATATCACATTGTAACTGGATTTGGTACTTGTTCAGACTGTCATACTGGATATTTTAGTTATACCTAAAAGGAATGCATAGCAGCTTTTTACATTATTTGTTATGAGCAGAACTGAAAAAGATTATATTTGTAAGCGTTTTCTTTTTTTTCAAGTAAATATGAAATAATGTATATAGATTTCATATAGTCTTCTATGCAACCAGCAAGGAGAGCTTTAGGCTACTTTTCACGTTTTACATTGACTCGGTTGCTGTTAAAAAAAATAACTATTGTTTATAGAGCTCAATAGTTTAGGATAACATTCTTACACACAAAAGAATATGTGACTTTTCCCTTACCAAATTACTCCATCTAAGGACCCAGTAAGACAAAGCAATCCTCAGGGCAGACAGCTTCTGCTGTGCCATCTCTTTAGCTAACTTATACTGCTCAAGGACTTCTTTGTGTTCTTAAAGGGTTTGTAAAGGTTCAATATTTTTTTAAATAACAAATAAGTTATACTTACTTATTCTCTTCTCTGATCCCCTGCCGGCGCTCCTGACCCCTCCCCCTGCTGACTTCCCCTTCTATGGGGGGCACTTGTGCATGCTCGCTGCAGAACTGCCTTTGTGTGTCTATAAGACACATAGAGCGCGGCTCGGCCCCACCCCCCCACTCCCTCCTCACTGGCTCCCGCTACTGTGTCTCAGCCAATGAGGAGGCAGAAAGCCAGGAGAGCTTCTGCTCTCATGCACATCTCTGGATCATGCTCAAGTAAGTATTTGGGGGGCTCAGGGGGGAGCAGCACACTAAAGGTTTTTTTACCTTCATGCATAGAATGCATGAAGGTAAAAAATCTTCAGCCTTTACAACCGCTTTAAGACCGCATTTGCATCTGTTCCTATTTGTAGCTTGAAGCTCCAAAATGTTCAACATCCAAAATCCTATGTATTTCAATGGTGGGTGTATGAACGCTCAGCACATATTAAAATACAGTTAAAAAATGTAGTATCACTATTAGGAGCTGAGTTGAGACATACAGGAGTACTGACTTTCTGCTTTGCTTGAAACATGTGAATTTTATTATTTAGCGAGCTGCTGCTATAATATTGACATGGCATACCTAAGTGGGCCTTGTCAGAACAGAAGGCACAAAGCAGTACTATTTAGATGTTTGATGCACACAGCATCGTAGAACCTCATCATGCTCATTTAATTGAACATACCATTTATGAGATTGCTATACCATAGCTCCTGTTCATTTGCTCAATTAGTCAATATCTACATTCCACCTGTAATTGTGGAATGATATTTCTTTAAAACTGTAATCACATGTAATTTGAATATGTAAATATCACCAGAAGAGTTGATATATTGAATATCTTAAGAACGTAAAAATTTCCCTGCCTCTAAAAAGGACCTGCCTCAATAAATGTAAACCCTGACAAAATCTTAATTTAGCTACAAATCATGTAGTGCCTACTGCTCTTTACAAATATTTATACAGAAGAGTCCCACAGAGACTTTTAAATTTATTCATTATGCAGACATATGTTAATTTGCTATTCCCCACTCTGACACATTTAAAAATGCACAGGCTGTGAGGTTATTTGTGCAGTTGTTATTTTTTACTTTTAGATTGGACATTTAGTATGGTTAGAACCTTTGACCAGTGTTATTGTTGTTTGTGAAGAGGTTCTCTACTTTTTCACCTTTTAGAAAAAAACTCCAACCCGTCCCAGGTATTTTTTTTTTTATTATTTAATTCCCCCTTACCTTTTTAATTTGGTTATTCTCAAGAAACATACTCGCACTGCAAATCCAACATTGACCCGTTATGAACGGCTTTTCCGTTGCTATACCGAGGTCCCTCACCTGCATTCCTCTCCAATGTTATTGGGAGCTGACTGTCTCTTCTGGGTTTGTGCAGCATGTAGGTGGGGCACAGTGTGGTGCAGCGGAATAACACACTTAGAACCAGTTTAATGAAAGAGCTCATTTTGAAATAATCCAGAAACAGTTAACAAATATCCTGTCGGGAAGGCAACCCAAAAGGGAACCTTCACAGTTCCAACAGCGTGTAGAGAACATAATGTAGATGACTGTCAATGTCTGTATAGAGGGGAAGAATGCAGTCAGCTCGTCTTGTGCCAAACAGGCAGGTATCCAAAGAAGTTGCAAGCCCTACACTCTAACCTCCTTGTCAGGAATCTTTCCCTGCTGTCCCTAACAGGTGGGGTACCTGTCCCTATTCACAAATGCATGCCAAACCTAGAAGCCAGGGCCTTAAATATGCTCTGCCTGACCCAAGGTGGCTACCAGAGTCACATGGCATGGCAGCATCCAATTGGATGCTTCCCTAGAGACCTAGGAAGCCATAAAGGAACTATGTTCCTCTTGATTTCCTCTCCAACTGCATGCCGTTGCGGAGAGCGCCACCTGCAGTAGATAAAGTAGACTGCACCTGCCTGCAAGCAGGCCCCTTGATGCAGAGCCGAGTCCTTCCTTCAGCACTGTTTTATTTCTCAGCTGATGCCTCCTGAGATATTTGATGTGGATATCCCAGGAAGCTAGGCTGACATCATTTTTGCTTAGAATACACAAAAAAAAAAAAAAGGCAAAAGAAGCACAAAAAATGGGTCAGCTTTTTTGTATTAAAGAGAGGAAAGGGTTACAATTAAATAAAGTGGTATTTTGTTCTGAAGGATAACAGGAATTATGGAGAATAGATGTTATTGGGACAGGAAAACAGATGGCAATTTAAAAAATACCTACAGAGGTTCTAACTTTCTCTCACTTTACTGAAATATGTCTTTACTCCTGAGTCCTGACTATAACTGGCAAATGTTTTGGCTGGAGTTGGGCTTTAAACCTGTATAAAATCCAAAAGCAAACATTTATTATATTGCAGCTTACCCATTCTTAAACGTGATGGCTGCATTTGTTTTCTCTTTTAGGCTTTTTTTTTTTTTTAATCTGGACAGTAAATCTGCTATTTTTCAGAAGAACAAGTTTTTTCCAGATGTATCAGTTACAGGGATGAGACAAATCATTCAACAGTAACAGGGGTGCTTAAAGTCATTGTTTTTTTTATTTTTTTATTAAAATAATAAACTCATGCACTGCTATATAACTCAAAAAACATATTCTTAAATGTGCTTGGAACTGCCACAAACCGCCCCCCTAGTGTTCTCAATCCCTTTAAAAAAACTAAAGAAATAGAAAATTAAAGTGGTGCACTGACCCTTTAAATTGCTTGAATCTATATTACTATAAAGTATTCACCTTATTGCAGTATAGTCTTAAAACTTAGTGATAAATACATAAAAACTTGCAATGCAAAATTCATTAAATAATTATTTGTGCTCCCAAATAAAGATTTTTTTAAGTGTCCATAATGTAATAACTGTGCTAAAGTAAAGTCTGCAATTAAATATGTAGCAAAAAAGTGAATCTCCCAATTGTGCTTCCAATCGCCAGTCACCTCCAGGTGAAATGCTCGCTCATATTGACCATAAAGGTCAGTATGCGCAGATAAAAAGGCAAGGGAAGATTCCTGCAAAGTGAACATGCTATTTGGATTTGCTAAATCAAATTTCTTTCAACTGTTAATATAATAATATGTATATTGAGTGAAAAGAATAAAACAGTCCATTTTAGAGTATATGTGGAAATAAAATGATATTATCAATGAGCCATTAAAAAACAATTATTGTACAAAGGTGAGCAAATGTATTTTTATAGTTTTATTTGATGTGACACATACTCACATAATGACTATACCAATGATGCTTATAACCCTCATGGCAGCAAAAGATATTTCCATTGTAACCATGTTATGTTTAATTCATTGTCACCTTATCAATAAAACAAAAGCTTCCTTTTTTCCTGTTTGTGCCCCAATTAGAGTCTGTTAGGGGCATTTCTTACGTAGGAGCACAGATTAGGGCTGATTTACTAAAGGCAAATAGGCTGTTGACTTTGCAAGGGAAGTTTCACTATGCAAGGACATGAATAAGGTGAAGCTCTGGTGGCTTCCATCATTCAATCATGTGCAAGCAAAAACAACTTTTTTTTTTCCTTGCACCTGATTGGGTATTCTTTGCAAAGTGTTACCTCACCACATTTACTCAGCTCTGAGGAAGATTCCCTTGCAAATTAAACAGACTATTTGCCTTTATTAAATCAACCCTTTGTCTCAAATTGAAGGCAAGTACATGAACTAACAATGCATTTCAGATGCTTCTCAGCTGAATCTAATAACCATGATTAGCCTTGGGGAGAATCACCATTGCAGCTTGATACCCACAGTCTTTTACCATTAAAAATGTATAACATTATTGTGATGGAGTCCATAGATTACAAAAGCTAACTTGTTTTAGTAAATATCAGAATATCAGAATCCAACAGCACTTTTATCTGCTAACTTTTATCTGCTAACAGAACTTTGTGTTGAATTAAGACAAAAAAAAGCATTTAATCAAAGGTCCAGTGAAGTCAATGTAATAATATACTGTATCAGCATAGTGTACTGTATTACAGCTCAAGATGAATGGCTGAACCACAAATGGCAATGTGTGTTCATCCTGTGAAGACATGATTCATTGGCAAGGAGTAAAGTTTATTGCCCAATTCCAATGGAAGAGTGGGTTTAAATTTACATGGCCAAATTCAGTAAATACATTTGCCTAAAATACATATACCAAGGGACCATTGCGTTTTAAAGTTTATTTAACAAATTAAAATAAATATTTAACAGAGTCAAGCAACTGAAACCACACAGCAATCCTGGTACAGTAGGTCCTCCACATACCAACCGTTAAATTTCGAACATGTGTTTGCAAAGTTTTTTTTTCATTCAACCTAGTGGACTGAATGAAAAAAAAACTGACGGATCGCCGAAACAACACATGCAATGTTGGTGCAGTGACCTCAGCCTTCGTCTGCAAGTACTGATCTTTTTTGGACTTACAAACAAGTTGGACTTATAAACGCACTCCCGGAATGAAACTCTTTGGTAAGTAAGGGGATTGCTGTAAACCATATTCCAAGTAAAGTATTACTAAAAAGCAAGGGTTGATTTACTAAAACTGGAGAGTGCAAAAACTGATGCAGCTGTCCAATTTTAGTAAATAAACCCCAATGTGTGTAACCTCTTGCCACCTACGTAGTGCATGTATGCAATGGCAAAAAGGGTGGGCTTTAAAGTGGATGTACTCCCACTCTCATCATTTCTAAATGACTTCCATAGTACTGATCTATAAGGATATACAGTACATGCCTCCTGCATGTAACCTTACCTGTCAAATATCTCTACTTTAGCTGTTTGGAGTCCTGCAATACTCCAAATTCTGTGGGCAGGTCTGTTGTCCAGGGCTCGGTGGGTAGAGTCGTGATGTCAGTAGACTCCCCACCCACCTCTACACTCCCCTTGGCCAGGCATCGATATTTCTTTCACTGAACTTCTGCTGGTCTCGTGGATTATGCCCCATGATCACTAACATTCAGTCAAAACCCAGGAAAGTCACCACATGACTTTAGCATGTCCAATCATGCTGAGGTGTGGAGCAGCCAATCCTGGGAGAGATGGAGAATAAAGGAGGGGGATGTGAAGTACACAGAATGCCTCTCTCCCTCTCTTGCATGAGATAAGGAAATCACCTGTCTGTCACAGCAAGGGGGAAGAAATGGACACCTATTTCTCTGTGTGTCTGTTTTTATCTCACTGAAAAAACATAAGAGGAGTGCTGGATTAACTCTTTGTAGCAAGACTGGGCACAGATGAAATTACATCCTCTGCTGTAACAGATATGAGTCTTAATTTAAAAAAAAAAAAATGTTTTGGGTTTACATCCACTTAAATGCCCTCACACCACACATATGCAAGATGCTCCCAGCACAGTGACCAAGGTATCAAAGACAGTCCTCAGTCTCTAGTCATGATCCAACCCCCGATCATGTGACCACGGTGACAGGCAAAAATGTGGTCATATTATTGGGCAGCCCTTCCTGCCCCCTGGCCATAAAGACCCAGTAAGAGGGATGCCGGGGCTAGGCTGGCAAGGTTTGAAGTATACACTAGTTGTTAAAAATATTTGCAAATAAATAGCTGCACATTTTAGGACATTTTTTTTACAGAACCTGCTGTGAGAAGCATTTCCTACCAGTTTTGTCTCGCATAGTGACTTCTCAACGGTTAAGGTGCTGAATATGGTTGTCTGAAAGAAAGCAGAAGAAAAACATGAATGTATATACAGTACATTCAAATATGATACAGATAAAGAATGAAAACTGCTTTTAAAATACTGTTTTTTTTTTTATTTGGAATAAAGGAAATAAAGTATTTAAGTGGTAGTAAAGTCGTTTTGTTTATCTTTTACCTACAGGTACGCCTATAATAAGGCCTAACTGTAGGTACTGTAAATATTTCCTAAACATGCATTGTTTAGGAGATAGTTACTTGTGTAGCAGCCGGTAATGTCACTGGTGCATGCGCAGTGCAGTGAAGGAATGGCATATTTGTGCCATTGCTTCAAAGCTCTGTGCACATACGCGATAGTGATGTCATCGTGGCTTGGCCATTTAAAACTGCTAGAACCCGTGAACCCGGAAGGAACACTGAAGATGAAAGCCCTGCACATTTTAACATTGCCTTGCAGGGGGGAAGGTTTTTTTTTTTCTTCACTCAGTTTACTACCACTTCAAGGAATCTATTCTTTGGTTAGATCCAACCAGTGATTACATATCATTTAGGGGCGATGTCTGAGCCTGGATACATCTGTCCCTAATGGCATGTAGCCGCTGAGGATGAGCTGAGCTACATGAGAACAGCGAATGCCTCTCTTAGGCTGAGCGGCCGCCGCTGTTCTCATCCAAAGAATGTGAAATGATCTGGTATGCATGTAATCATCCATGTGAAGGCATTATCATTTTTTTGTTTTTTTTTTATTTCATGTTATTAAGTTCCCCGTTGGACAAAGTACATGTAGTATTTTGTCCCATCTTCCTAGGTGCCCTTTAATACTAGCTGTACCCTATAACACCAGCCTCACTTCCTTCGGCCCAAGGGAGGACTAGAAACATTCAGCCTGGTAGGCAAACACACCAACCATCAACTCTATGACTAAAGGTAGGCCATAGACGGTGCAAATGTCTTTTCAGAATTCCCCCATCAACACAGACAGCACTGACAGTGAAATCCCTCCTGCAGAGCCATTGTCTGCTCTCGATAGGGGCGAGTGGGTAAGCCATCCCCGCGAGGAGAAGACAGTGATAGCCGGTAGCGATGTTTGCAAGTAAACCCGGCAGTTTGATTGTACCCAAGTTGATCGAAAGTTCAACTTGGTACATTCAGCCTGCCCACACACGGTTAAAATTTTGGTTGGTTCCTGTTGAACTGGTCGAGAGTCAAACCGTCTATGGTCGGCCTAAGTCCTGTTGGGTGAAACTTGATAGAGAAGGTGGTCTCTGGGCAAGGACTACATATTGTGGTTTCTTGTGGAATCAAATGCAGAGTTTTATAAAGTCATTGGAGTGTGGCTGTCTTTCATTTTTTATCTTTATATTTACTGGATACATATATACAGTTTATATATATATACACAGTATTTTACAAAAAGTGAGTACACCCCTCACATTTTTGTAAATATTTTATTATATCTTTTCTTGTGACAACACTGAAGAAATTACACTTTGCTACAATGTAAATTAGTGAGTGTACAGCTTGTATAACAGTGTACATTTGCTGTTCCCTCAAAATAACTCAACACACAGCCATTAATGTCTAAACTGCTGGCAACAAAAGTGAATACACCCCTAAGTGAAAATTTCCAAATTGGACCCGATTAGCCATTTTCCCTCCCCGGTGTCATGTGACTCGTTAGTGTTACAAGGTCTTTAGGTGTGAATGGGGAGCAGGTGTGTTAAATTTGGTGTTATCGCTCTCACTCTCTCATACTGGTCACTGGAAGTTCAACATGGCACCTCATGGCAAAGAACTCTCTGAGGATCTGAAAAAACTATTTCTTTAGTGTTGTCACATGAAAAGATTTAATAAAATATTTACAAAAATATGAGGGGTGTACTCACTTTTGTGAGAGACTGTATGTATGTACCATATTTATCTGTATATAACACGCACAGACGTATAACACGCACCCCAATTTTAGGAGGAAAGTTTAAGGAAAAAAACGTACATTTTAAATAATTAGGGTCACAGCTCATCAATGCTCCCTGCTCAGTGCCCATCTGCAGTCTCTAAATTGCCCATCAGGGCACCCTGCTCAGTGCCCATCTGCAGCCATTAAATTGCCCAACAATGCTCCCTGCTCAGTACCCATCTGCAGCCATTAATTTGCCCAACAATGCAGCCTGTTCAGTGCCAATCTGCAGCCTATAAATTGACCAACAATGCAGCCTGCTCAGTGCCCATCTGCAGCCATTAAATTGCTCAACAATGCAGCCTGTTCAGTGCCCATCTGCAGCCATTAAATTGCCCAACAATGCAGCCTGTTCAGTGCCAATCTGCAGCCTATAAATTGACCAACAATGCAGCCTGCTTAGTGCCCATCTGCAGCATATAAATTGACCAAAAATACAGCCTGTTCAGTGCCCATTTGCAGCCTCACCTTTCCCATCATTGCCTCTTCACCAGTGTTGGATTATCCCTGCTGTCTTCGAGGGAAGAGAAGGAGCGAGCGCCACTGAATTACACAGAGCCGCGATCTCCTGTGTACCCGGCGCTCCATCACTCACAGCCACGCCTCCTGGCCCTGCTCATATGATAAACAGAACAGTGGCCCAATGCGGGGCCAGGAGGCGTGGCTGTGGGTGATGGAGCGCCAGGTACACAGGAGATCGCGGCTCTATGTCTTCAGCGGCGCTCGCTCCTTTTCCCTCAGAGACAGCAGGGATCGGTGCATAACACGCATCCACGATTTCCCCCTGATTTTAAGGGGGAAAAAAGGTGCGTGTTATACGCCGATAAATATGGCATATATAGGAAAGGTAGTCAACAAGATAAATCCCCCCTAATGCTTTGTAATTTCACTCCAACAATAGATTTTACTTTATAAAATTCTCCCCATAATTTCCTTTTTTTTTCTGCTCCACCTAATTAGGCAAGAATGTCATCTCTGCTGCTTCCAGGGAAATCACAAAACCCAGGAGGCATCAGTACAGTGACCTTGAGGTGCATCATCAGGGGTCCAGATGTCAGAACCAGGAAGAGACAGCAGGCGGCATGTGCAGTACTAAGTGGTGGATCCAAGCAGGCAATGCTGGATTCACAGTTCATGTTTATATGTTTTTTTTAAGACAATCAATCTTAAAGGCTAAGGGAGGATTAAAAAAATTGGGGAGTGAAGTTCCTTTTTTAGATGGGAAGGGACATGTAAATTCCACTTTCTGTACATTAGTATCCCCATGGCCACAATCCCCATTTCAAAGTCCTGCTGAGAATGTTTGTCTCCAGTGTGTTCTAGTGCACTGAACTCTTTCTGAAAATGCTGGTTGCCTTGCTGTAAGCTGATCTAAAGGCTTCAGTGGTTTCTGAGTCTCTGACCTGGACCAACAATGCAATCTGGAGTTATGATTTTCTTGACAACTGCATGCTTGTTCTGAGTCAATAGCTTAAAGTAATGAGGCCCAAAAACACCAGCGAACTAGCATATTAAGGAGGGCAAAAATGGCAGCCCCGTATTTCCCTTATTGTAGCTTTCATCTGAGTGTAAATATGCACTTATGAGCAAGCGGAGCTCAATATTTAAATTTCCCTGCACTTGATTGGATGTTTGTGTTCATTTCACCTCACTCCACACTTTATTATCAGTCGCTGCATGTCAAAATATTTCCATATTTAGTTTAACTTAGGGGGTGCACTATGTTCAGTAATGTGAAATTAGCCGATCATTAGAACCAAGAATAGATGCATGTAAATATCTAACTCCTTCCACCCAAACTGCTTTAATTGTATTTAACATTGATTACGCTGGCATGAAATACAAGTCTAGTTAATTAAATTACACTTGCTTCCTCGTTTACATTTTATAGTTAATTATAATTTACTGCATACTTCTTGATAGTCTTGTAGCTGAATTAAATTATAAATTATCTGTCACCCTTTCTGGGAACATAAAAACAGACATTGTAAACTCTTTCTTATGGTGACACTAAACCAGTGGTCTTCAAACTCTGGCCCACAGGGTGTTTGCTCACCTTTATCTGGATCTTGGGGCACTATTCCTCCCACTAATATGGTATGATTGAGCACTATTCCTTCCACTGACACGAAATATGGAGCACTGTTCCTTCTACTGCAACCAACAATGGGGCACTATTGCTCTTATTGACATTAAAACTGGGGCACTATTCCTCCCACTGACACCAGAGATGGGGCACTATCCCTCCCACTGACACCAAAGATGGGGCACTATCCCTCCCACTGACACCAAAGATGGGGCACTATCCCTCCCACTGACACCAAAGATGGGGCACTATCCCTCCCACTGGCACCAAAGATGGGGTACTATTCCTCCCACCAAGTCTGAGCCATTGTTCACTCCCACTGATGCTGGAGCATTTTCTACTTCCAGTGGCCACAATCCTATCTTGAATATCCTTTTTTTAAACCAGAGTTTAGTGTCATTTCAAAGCTAAACTCTGGACAAAAGTGATCAGTCATTTTTTAAAAGGTAATTGTTTGCCTATATGCAATATCTGCCTGTTTTTTCTACACAATCCACACATAAATGATTCATAAAACTGACTCTGTACCTGAGAGGTGTAAGAAGAGGAAAGTTTTCAAAAAAAAAAAAGAAGAGGAAAGTTTTTGACAGCCCCTTTACTACCTGCTGCAAGATGCGCCACTAGCGGGGTGAGAAAAAACAGCTCCCCAAAACCTCTCCTCATGCAATAATCATTTTGTAAGAGGAAAAGGTGAAGGAGGAAGGAAGGAGGAGGCAGAGGTGAAGGAGGAACGCAAGGAAGAGGTCACATTCACAAAACTTACCACTTACTACCTCCATGTGGCAGCATCTCTACTAGTGATGGTCGAACAGTTCGGGCCGAACATCAGTTCGGCTCTGAACATCGCGAACACCCGAATAGTGCATTCTAAGCCCTGATTGGCTGAAGCAATGCACCTGACCCACCTGCCCAATCAGGGCACAGTGAATAGCTGGTTGTTAAGGAGTGGGCCAGGAAGCTGGCAGCCACGTCCTTAACAACAGATGAGTCATCAGCTGTCAGCGGGCTTCCCCGATGACAGCTGAAAGAAAAACATTGCTAGCAATACAAAAATGTGAAAAAATATTATCCTTATCCATACCAGGCCCTTTGGATCTGTTATGGAACACCACACCAAAATGTATTTAAAAAAAAACATAATCCATACCAGACCCTTATCTGAGCATACAGCCTGGAAGGCCAGGAAGGAGGGGGGGGCGCCCCCCTCCTGGACCACACCAGGACACATACCCTCAACATGGGGGAGTGCTTTTCCTTAATTATCAGTGTAGATATCCCTTTCACACAAGCTGGTTATCGCCTCTCCTCTCCTCACGCTGTCAAGAAAGAAATGCCAATAACTGGCTTGTGTATACATTGTGATCAGCTGTCATTGAACACAGCTGATCATGTGGTAAAGGGCTGGTGTGATTGGTGTTTTACCCTGATCTGTGATCAGCTGTGTCCTAAGGGCAGCACGATCACGGGAGGACCTCCATGGATGCCCTCCCAGCAATGTAAGCGCAGGATGTAGCCATCTTTCTGCTACAGCACAGGCAGGAACTGGTTAAAGTAGGACTAAATGTAAAACTTTTTTCTTCTCTTCTTTTTTTCTATATTGGTTATAGTAGGGGGAGGGTCATAACCCCTGTAAGTTATATTTTTGCCATCTGTATCCCATTGGGGAGATGTCCCATGGCAAAAACAGGAAGTGAGACAGCAGCTCTAAAATGAAGGAATCCTTAGATGTCACCGGGGGCCACCACAACTAGTGTCTCCAGTGGAAGATATCCTCAGTAATAATGTTCTGGGGACACCCCAAAATTTGGGATTTTTTTTTTTTTACTTTCACTTTTGCTGATAATGGTAAACAGGATAGCCAGAGAGGGTGAATCTCCATAGCGGGAGCACAGACAGCAATAACACACCTGGCTTTATTCAATAAAATGTTGTTATGCTTTATTAGTAGTTTTAATGCAACACATGGGTAATGGTGTCTATAATAAAGATGTTGGAGCTTATATATTCAGTCCACCCAAAAATTATAGATTTAAACTATAAAAATTATAGATTTAAATTATCAATTTTACTTATTTGTAGCCACTGGTGGGCTGGATTAACCACTGGTTTCTTCTGTCTCTCAGGGACATTAGCCATAAGCTCCTTGCTACCAGTACATAGCAAAATGATCCTCCATACAGTCAGCATCCCTACATTAAAGATACAATAATGATGGATAATTACAGGTGCAAGAAAAGTGTGGAGAAACATCACTAAGTATATTTTCCTGAATTTTCAAGATTTAAAGCCTCTTGTTTGATGATGGCTAGGGACCATTAATTTGCTGCATAGTAAATTGTAAAAAGGATGTACATATGTGCAAATGTTAAAATTGGCCTGATATTTAAAATACAGTTCCATCCTTAAAATTCCCACCCAACCTCAGACCAGTTGTTACCCACATCCTACTGGAGACATGAATACTGATACTTCGTAATTGGAAAAACAACACATAAACCTATCAGATGTTACAAGAGCAGTCCACAGAAACTATACGTTCGAGCGTCTCATAGCAATTAACAAACATTGGTCTATAAGGCCCAAAAAGCAACAACAATAAGTAAAGCTTCCTTGATTCGTTGATTTTCACATGCTTAAGCTTCGCTCTATTGATTAGCTAATGATTTGTTATTAGTAACAACTCAAAAGTTCTTATACAGATTTATACTGTGTATATCGAAATACCTTACCTTATTTGTACTCTGTTTATTTCTGAAATACTCAATAAAAAAAAATATTAAAAACTATGCTAGTACAAGAAATGGGCATCTGTACAGTATCCTTGCATTCTATAAAACCTTGCCATGTCCAACTCTCCCACCTCTGACAATGACCCACACGTCCAAAATTTCCAGCCCCCCATAAACTCCAGATGTCCTGAACTCAATCCTCCACCCACATTGCACCCATATTCCTTGCCCTCACCCTCCTTCTCTGAATGTAGAATCTCACTGATGTCAGACACGAGAGGTATATGGTGCATTTCATTTACAAAATAGATTTTGGAATGAAACACATGATGATCATTTATTATCATCTCAAATCTTTGATTATCTAATAGCAACAAGGCAATTTAGCACACCAGAAGTGTCTGACTGCAACTGGCCCTTTTTTGGAAAAAAAAAAAATCCTTATGATGTTTTTCCTGTTACCATCAATCGCAAAACACATGCCATTTTTTCTGGCCACAAAAATACCAGCCAGGTGCCAGAAATTCTAACATCAGCCCATCTCTTCTTGCTGTTCGCTGGTAACTCCACTCCCTTTCCTAACTGTCTTGTAAAAGCAAACTTTTTTTTTCTGCTGAGCAACTGATACTTGCATGGAAATATAATAAGGCATTTGATATCATCGGGAAAGTAAGCCGATTGTTACAAACATTTACATTTAAATAATTTTTGGTGAAAGATCTGACTTGATTTTGACTCGTACTATGGTGGTATGTTTACCATGCTTTTCTAAGACTTTGGATACAAAATGCATTCTAATTTTTGCTTTGGACACCACATAATGTATATACATTTAAAGTGACACTAAACAATATGCCTTTTCCCCAAAAAGAATCCATACACATCCACTACCTAATGGTCCTGTAGTCTATTATTCGTGATGTCATTTCTTATGGGCCGTACACACGACAGGATTTTACGACAACAAATGTTGGATGTGAGCTTGTTGTCGGAAAGTCCGACCGTGTGTATGCTCCATAGAACATTTGTTGTCAGAATTTCCGCCAACAAATCTTTGAGAGCAGGTTCCCAAATTTTCCGACAACAAGACTTGTTGTCGGAAATTCTGAGCGTGTACACAATTCCGACGCACAAAAGTCCACGCATGCTCGGAATCAAGCAGAAGAGCCGCACTGGCTATTGAACTTAATTTTTCTCGGCCCGACGTAAGTGTTGTACCTCACCGCGCTCTTGACGTTCAGAATTTCCGACAACATTTGTGTGACCATGTGTATGCAAGACAAGTTTGAGCCAACATCCTTCGGAAAAAAATCCACGGTTTTGTTGTCGGAAAATCCTATAGTGTGTACATAGCCTTATGCCCCGTACACATGGTCGGACTTTCCAACGGCAAATGTGCAATCGGAGCTTGTTGTCGGAAATTCTGACTGTGTGTAGGCTCCATCGGACATTTTCCATCGAATTTCCGTCACACAAAATTTGAGAGCTGGTTCTCAAATTTTCGGACAACAAAATCCGTTGTCGTAAATTCCGATCGTGTGTACACAATTCCGACGTACAAAGTTCCACGCATGCTCGGAATAAAGCAGAAGAGCCGCATTGGCTATTGAACTTAATTTTTCTCGGCTCGTCGTATGTCTTGTACGTCACCGAGTTCTTGACGTTAGGAATTTCCGACAACATTTGTGCGACCGTGTGTATGCAAGACAAGTTTGAGCCAACATCCATGTACACGGCATTACTGTGTTTTTCTGCCTCCCTGACTACCATTTGTGTGGAATAAGCCAGGAGCAGTGCATGTCAGTTGAAGTCATGTGTACTGCTCTATGCACACTACAAATCTCATAGTGCATCTCGGCGAGAGGGTGGCATTCCTACATACAGTGGGACAAAGGTAACCAAACATAGCCATCCTCTAATAGGAGGAGTTGGATCACAGCAGCATAAAAAAATTAAAAAATAAATAAAACTAATTTTGGAAATTTGAAGGAGGCTGAGAGCAAAAGGAGGTACTTTTTTGATTTACAAAAGTTAAGAATAAATGCTTAAATTAGTTTTTTTTTTTTTTTAAACAAGAGTTTAGTGTCACTTTAAGCCAGTGATGGAGAACCTTGGCACCCCAGATGTTTTGGAACTACATTTTCCATGATGCTAAACTACACCGCAGCGTGCATGAGCATCATGGGAAATGTAGTTCCAAAACATCTGGGGTGCCAAGGTTCGCCATCACTGCTTTAAGCTAACCAAACTTTGACCACACTATGGCTTCATCAATACTTGTTTTTTTGTTTTGCATATACTACAGACTATGGGGTTGATTTGCTAAAGACAAATAGGATGTGCAATTTTTCAAAGTGCAGTTGCATCCTGCAAGTGCAGTTGCCCCAGAGCTTAGCAAATGAGGTAAGGCTTCAGTTTGCAAAGAATTCCCAATCTTGTGCAAGGAAAAAAAAAAAAAAAGTGGTATGTATACACTTTAAAGCATTCGCCGTGCAGCTCCTTTTGGTAATGGTAAAAGAGCAGCATTTGTTCAGATTGTCTACACAGATAAGTCTTCTATGAATATAAAATTTAGTTTCCCATTATGTATTATTTGCTTAAAGTGGGGTGCCCCCTAAAAAAAAAAATGTAAAAGTCAGCAGCTACAAATACTGCAGCTGCTGACTTTTAATAATCGGACACTTATGCCTCGTACACACGTACGGACTTTTCCCGGCGGACCTAAGTCCAGCGGACAATCCGCTGGACTTTCCAGCTGGGTCCGCTGGACTAAAAAGCGAACGGACTTGACCACACACGATCACGCAAAAAGTCCGACGGTTCACGCGATGACGTACAGCACGTACGACGGGACTAGTAAACGAAAAATACTAGAAAAATACTTGCTACTGAGCATGCGTCCTTTTTGGTACGCCGGACCATACTACACACGACCGGATTATCCGCTGGACTGCCAAGTCCAGCGGATAATTTGAAAACAAAACTTGAAACTTTAGTCCGCCGTACTTTGGCCAAAAAAGTCCGCCGGCGCCCACACACGAGGGATTATCCGCTGGACTTCGGTTCAGCGGATAATCCCGCGGGATAGTCCCTTCGTGTGTACGCGGCATTACCTGTCCCAGGGTCCAGCGATGCGGGGGAACAAAGTAATCGGGGACCTGTCACATGTCCCAGATGACTGACTGCGCCAAGGGGAAGTGATGTCAGTGCCCAGGCACTGAAGGAGGCAGACTACGAGGGACCCCCTAGCAACAGGCATTTAGAGGTGAGTAAAAAAAATATTTTTTCAAATTATTATTTATTTATTCTTTTTTAATGAATTTTAAGCAATTTTTTATTTTTTGGTGGAAACACCACTTTAATGATAGGTTGCTTGGGCACTGAGCTCTGCATTGTTGGTGAAAGGAGAGAGTCAAGTGTTTTCTTGGAAATATCAGGTATTTCTATTGGTTCTAACATGCTAAAATGGAAGGAAGGCAGAGAAGCATGCAGAGGACAAGTATCAGCAGACTAAAACTACTTAATTTTTTTGTTCAACAAGTAAGCAATATATGTTAAAGCTGAACTCCAGAACAATAACTAAATGCACAGGTAAAATAGGGAGGGAAGGGAGTTATTTTGCCTGCCAAAGAATTTTTATTTTTGTTTACATTGCTCTGCCACACAGCACAAGCCTGTCTGCCAGGATGGCAATTTTTTTTTTTCTCAGCTGTAGTTCAGTAACACTAATATGTCTTCTCTCTACCCACAGTCTGTGACTGGACACTGACAGAAGAATAGTTAATCTCTATGTAGCTGTAGTTATCTCCTTCTGTCAGTATGCCCCTTCTTAGCACAATAAGCCTGGATTCACACTTGTGCCAACACAGACATCGCATGTGATTCACATCCGCGCGTCGGTGACGATCGCATGGAATGACTGTGCAATGCGAGTTCAGCCATAGAGTTGTATGTATATGAGTTGTATGTTATATGTATGGCTGAACTCGTATTGGATTTGCAGGAAAATAGTGCTGGGACTTTTTTATTCCTGCACTGGAATCGGATCGATTGGGTGTTCTCACCCATGCAATATGATTCCTGTGCGAGAACTGCATCAATATCGGTCTTTTACATCTGCCTGGAATTTAGCTTTATTAAGCTGTAAAGTGTATGAACATTAAAATGCACATTATGTCTCCCAACCTTGACGCAGAAAAGTTACTACTGTCTTTGTCTCCCCTAGGGGATTCCATACCTTTTTCCCCTTCCCGCCCTTCCCTTGTTTCTTTACTCCTTAGTTCCCCCTTCCCTCCTTTCTTTTTTTTTAGCCTTCTCTGTAACTTCCCTGCACTTCCTTATTTTTGGCGCATTTTTTTTCCTAACGCTTTTTCGGTGCACTCTTTTGGATGTTGCACCAGTTTGCAGCCCTTGCATTTACTGTTGGGCTTCTTGTCTGTGTATCCTAACCTGTGTGTGCTGCCTTGCCCCCCTACCCTCTATGCCAACTCCTACAATACACTTTGACTATCAACTAACTTGGGATCATCCCTCCTGAGGCTTGTCCTCCTATGTCACTTGCTGTTTATACTGTGTACATGCATTGTTGTTCCCATGCTTATTGTAGTTTCTGCTACGTTGTACCTGCTGAAGGCTCATAATTGCTGACTTTTTAAAATATAGCAAATGTAGCACCATAAACCCCTTGGGGCGGCTGTTGTTTTATGGGCTTACCAATTACCTCCTCCTTGTAGCTCGTCGTTCTTGTCTAGGGGTTCCCAGGGTTGATACCCAGTAACTGCGGGGACTGACACTTGAATTCTTTTTAGGATTTTTATTTGCTTAAAACGTTGAACAGAAACACAGTCTCTCAGTTGGGAATAGAGGGTAAGGGTATAGAAGCGCAGGCACTTTGAAACTGCTGACATTCAATAAATGTCTCTCTAGAAGATCCAGGGAGTAGCCACTCGCATCTGAATAACTGTTGGATAAATCCTTGTTTGTAGATCTAGCAGCCAACAAGTAATTTTAGATTAGCAAAGTCTCTGCCACAGACTTGGTTGTGAAACTTTAAATGAACACACAAAAGTCTCTCACAGGAACTTGGTTGCAACTGAAGGATAAGGTTAGGAACTTTTCTTACAGCACCAGTATCTTGCAGCCGGTCCGGCGATAGCGTAAGAAATGCGGATTCAATCAGTGTCCATACAGCTCAGCTTCCAGGCTCTTATCGAGCAGCCAGCCTCGTGCGTGGCCCTCCTCCAAAGAGTCCTTTCCCTGGTTGCATGTAGAGTTGCTGGGCTTTTCCAAACCTGAGATGGCACCGGAACACTTTAGAATCCCCCTTCAGTTACTGCGCCTCAAACTAGCCAGTTCCGAGGCTTGGAAACGGATGGATCCACACCCCAGGCCATGAGAGCCTCTTGGGGCTGGTTAGGAGGACCAGAACCCTGGAGTCAGTAACAACTTCTGGACCGGAACGGACCCCAGGCCAGAACCCAGAACCACGTGACTTCAGCACCTTAAGTACACAGCGGGACAAACGCGCCCACTGATTGGCTCCGGGGAGAGATTGGTACCCAATGCGTCCAACCAGACTGCGTTCTAAGTCACAGATGCTCACCCACCTATGAACAGGCAGAACCTCAATACAGCCCAGCCAAACTGATGCCAAAGCATATCCTAAAACAATTAACCCCAAAACTCAACTATAGTTTTGAGCAAAAACTAAATTTACATACATAGCGCGTACTTTAAAAAAGTACCGGCGCTACACAAAGAAAAAACTGCGCTGGACAGTAAGTGGAATGAATAGCAGCAACACCAAGTGAGATACACACAAAATACAACAAAAATCAAAAAAGGTTGCGCTACAAAATAAACCATAAGTATACTCAGTGAGAGTATATTGTGACCAAAAATATGTAATCTGGAATTCTGAAACTAAAACAGCAGCTTCCTGTGAAAAAATCCAGTGATATTACATAAATGTCTAAAAAAAATTTACATAAAAACAGTGTCCAAAATCTAAAAATTATATTGTGACAGCTTGTTATGAAATCCACAGTTGAAGTGACTTTGCTGAGTAAGTCCCACCACCAAGTGAAGTGTGCGCTTACCAGCTGAAAGAAAGAAGATGCGTTACAGGTTTTACCTATGGCCGCTTCATTTCTCTTTCTTTGAGCCAAATTGCATCGTCAATCTTTTTGCAACATTTCGGCAGCCAGTGGAAGATTGATGTGCGGACTCAACTCAGACCGGCGGACCCTTCCATAGAGGTGACGACCAGATCGTTCGTTGAAATCAACCGAGGAAAAGGCCCTGGCTGGGTAATAGCCACAGGCATTCAATTTCTTTCAGCTGGTAAGCGCACACTTCACTTGGTGATGGGACTTAAAGTCACTTCAACTGTGGATTTCATCACAAGCTGTCACAATATCATTTATAGATTTTGGACACTGTTTTTATGTAATTTTTTTGGACATTTATGTAATATCACTGGATTTTTTCACAGGAAGCTGCTGTTTTAGTTTCAGAATACCAGATTACATATTTTTGGTCACAATATACTCTCACTGAGTATACTTATGGTTTATTTTGTGGCACAACATTTTTTGATCTTTATCTAATAAAATACCTGAACAAGAAAATGCACAATAATGATTGCTTAATGGGATGTTCATGATTAATAAGATGAAAGACATCAAAAACACAGTATATCCTTGTAAAATGTACATGGCTTTAAAAGCATGCCAATGTTGCTTGGAACATGCTAGAGAAGACCCCATGATATAATTATTTCTGATGTTTAATTCCAGAGATACCATTGAATGTTAGCAATTTCAAATAGGTCAGTGCAGGCACATCAAGTAGATATGCCATGCATTGCAATTCCAGAGGCTAAAAAAATAAAAAGGACGGGGGGGGGGAGGGATAGAGGGAAAAAAAATAAACGGAGGAGGGAAGAAGGGAGGTTTGAGGTGGTACATTGCAACAAAGGCGGCCAGAAAAAAGCTTTAATTGGGAGAAAAGTTATGTCCTGAAGAGACGAAGAGAGCTTTCCGGTCTTCAGAGAGGCCAAGTCTTGGTGTACTTTTCACATTTGTGTTGTACCGTGTGTATTAAGTCTTCCAACTTATTTTCCTACTTCCACTTTATTAAGCCAACAACTGATGGTCTATATATATTCCCGAAGCTCCATAAATCATTAGTCAATCCCCCGGGCAGACCTATAGTGTGAGCTATAAAGGGCCCCCTTGAAAGATTAGGGAAATTTACTGATGTCCTTATTAAAGAACTTGTACGGGATTTACCTTCCTTTGTTCAAGACACCAGCTATAAACCATCACTCTTCCAAACGGAGCCATTCTTGTTGGGATTGACAGGGAATCTCTATACACGTCAATCCCCCATGAATGGGAACTACAAGGAGTGAAGTACTTTCTGGAAAATACATTTCCACTCCTGGGTGCACAAAACAAATTCATAGTTGACACTGTGGAATTTATGTTGGAACACAACTGTTTCCAATTCCTGGTGGTCAACTATCAGCAACTAAGAGGGACATCGATGGGGGCCCCTTGGGCTCCATCTTATGCCTGCCTCCATCTGGGTCTCTGGGAGGAGGATATTGTTTATCGATCGTCTCTGTACCTCAGCCACAGTACTACTTGGCTAAGTGAGGTACATTGATGACGTGCTCATAATCTGGGGGGGCACAGTACAACAACTTTCCCAGTTCATTGACGAACTAAACTGTAACAACTGGAACATCAAGCTCACCTTTTCCTACCATCATCAAACCTTACCCTTTCTAGATGTAATTATAGGTGTGAAGGATGACAAATTTTTCACCAAAATGTATCGCAAGGAGACAGCAGCTAATACATTATAGGAGGCTACTAGTCATCACTAACGCTCAATTATTCAGGGGATACCCATTGGCCAATTCCTTAGAATTAAAAGGAATTGTTCACAGGAAAAAGACTTCCGTGTTGAAGCAACAGACATGTACAGAAGATTTAAGGAAAGGGGTTACGTGCACAAATGTATCAAAAGGACTAAAAAAAGAGCTATAAATGCTGATAGGCGAGACCTCTTAGACATAACTCAATGAACTATATATGAACTTCTACAACAAACCCCAATTAGGATTATCACTTGATTTGGGGCCCAATGGGATCAGGTTAGGAATATCCTGAGCCATCACTGGCATATCTTGACAGGGTCACTGATCCTGGGTGAGATTGTGGGGGATCTGCCTTTACTCATTCTGAATATCAGAGATCCCCAAAAACGAACTGGTTGACTGATCTTCCCCCATTAAACGGTATGTACCTCTGTGGGAGATGTACAATTTGCAAACATGTGGAAAAACGGATGTGTTCAACTGTTCTGATGGTAAAAGAAATGTAATATTAATAATTTTATTAACTGCTCAACCACACAGGTTATTTACATGCTAACTTGCCCCTGTGGTAAAATATATGTTGGCAATACTAAGAAACAGCTGAAGATCAGAATTGGTGGGCACATCCAAAGTATCATTAAGATAAACGTCATTTCTTTTTTTGTGGAGTATCACACTGAAATCATATTGAGTGGTTGGCTCTCTTAATCTTGTGATAAATCCTTTATTAGAGCCAGCCCCTGTGGATTTAGTGGTCCATGAATTATGTGTGCCTTCAGACAATGTTGTCTATTTTTAATTGAATGTGGTGGAGGTTATACAGTGGAACCTCGGATTACGAGCATATTCCGTTCCAGGAGTATGCTCGTAATCCAAAGTACTATCAAAGCGAGTTTTCCCATTGAAGTGGAAACGAAAATAATTAGTTCCGCATTGACTTCAATGGGATGCAATAACGCATGCGGCCAGAGGCGGGGGCGCCGGAGAGCCTCGGAAACGGCCGAAATGGCCAGAGCACACTTCAGCTGACCTTAGCAAACCTCGGAAAGACTCCGTTCCCGAGCTGCCCTCTGCCCTTTTCGTGCATTCCAAAACGGCGCCGATCGGCACTGTTTGGCTCCGGCGTCCCCCACCTCAGGCCAAAAGTGGTACTGCACACCGCTTTTGGCCTGAATCCTGCTCGTGTTGCAAGACAACACTCGCAAACCGAGTTAGGATGTTTAAAAATACAGTGCTTGTTTTGCGAAACGCTCATTAACCGCGTTACTTGCAAACCAAGATTTCATTGTAACTATTTTTACCAGTGTTTATGTAGGATTGTTCAATAAAGATATACATTTTTTGATAATACCAGATGTTTCTCTCTGAAGAAATTCTTGGGATCTCTTTCACCTTTTTTCTAACAACAACTGGTGGTCGGTGGGTGTGAGAGTTTCCAACTGAGGGGAATACATGACTTGGCAACATTCAGGTGACGTACAATCAATTTTTTTGTAAACTCTTGCCGAAATGATCGAAACGTGCAATAAGAAAGGGCAGGATCGCCAGGAATCTCATAATCAGTGAATTTTTGGAGGATCTTCTTGACCTCTTTCCAGAAGTGGTCAAGTTTTCCTTTTTCTATTCCTCTAAACTTTATTTAATTTTTTCCATATACAAATAGGCAAAAACTAAAAGATACAGTTAACATCTGTATCTGATTTACAAAATACAATACTTTCCATACCTATTTCTCCCTCCTCCCTCCCATTCCACCCTCCGTACTCCCTATCTGGTTTGCCATCGCCTGTCCCTCCTATTTCAAGCCCTGCTTTCCTCCTCCATCATCCTTTCCACACATTTCACCGAAGACTTAAAATCTATCCATCTTCCCCAGATACTGTTATATCTTTCTTCCTGGCTTATGTCTCTACTGCTTAAATATTACATTTTACAGATGTAATCTACTCTTTCAAACCACTCCTTTATATCTGGTTTTCCAAAAGTTAACCATTTCTTTGGTATTAGCCCTTATGCAGTGTTTAACAGAAATGGGGTCAATGTTTTCCTATAGTGCTTTTTTGTATCTTTTGTATCGTGAAACAGACACGTCTGTGGATTGTTTAATATCTTTTCACCAGTCATCTCTCCTATATAATCTTGAAATTCCTGCCACTAATCTTTTATTTTTGGACAATCCCACCAGATGTGTTTCATTGTACCGATTTGTTTACATTCCCTCCAACATTGTGGGGATTTATCCTGTTGATATTTATGAATTTTCTCTGGCGTTATGCACCATCTTACCAAAAACTTGTAGTTCATTTCTATTGTGTTTATGTCCGTTGCGTAGTTATATACTTCTCCTATCATCCTCTCTACTTGTTGTTCATCCAATTTTATACCCATTTCTTTTTCCCATTTTCCTATATAAGGGAGCAGCCCATGTCCTTCTAGATCTGTCAGGATTTCGTATACTTGTGATATCCCATGTCTTAGTGGTGTTTGTGTACAACAAAGTTTTTCTAGTGGATTAAGTTTCTTTCCATCTCTAATTGGTTGGGGTAGTGTACTTACCAAATGTTTTAATTGCAAATATTCCCACTCAATAACCTTACACCCATTTATGTACTTTAAATCCTATAATGTTCTTATCTTCCCTTGTTCAGTAATATCCTTTAATTGTGCATTTCCCATTTGGCTACCAAAAAGTGTCTCCTTCCCTCGAGTAAAAAAAATGTGTTCCTGTCAGTGAGATTAATGGTGTATTTCCATTTTTTTCCTGTCTATAAATGAAATCCCATATTTTAAATGTTTCCAGTCAGGTCATGTGCTTCTAAGTCTAGTGTTCTATACTTCCGTGGTACCCATATATTCTTGTGCAGTAGTGTCCTACTTAACCATTAACCAAAAGACAGCTACAGCGCTGCTCCCAATTGCCGGGAGGGCGTCCCTGGACGGCCTCCTGTTTACTTCCACAATGCACGCCACCGCGGGCACACATCAGGGAAATTCTGTGTTGGCCATGTCCCTTGGACACAGCCAATCACAGATTGTGCTAAATAGCCAATCACAGCGGCCATTTAGCACTCGATCGCAGTGTCCAATGGGAGATGATCTCATATGTAAACATATGAGATCATCTCTCATCGCCAGCTTTCCCTCCTCACACAGAGACAGCGTGTGAGGAGGGAGAGCGACCTGCAGCTGCAGCGTCAGTAAGTGTACACAAAAAATATCTAAAATACAGTGCCCACAGTACCTGTCAGTGCCACCTGTCCCCAGTGCCACCTGTCTGTGCCATCTGTCCCCAGTGCCACCTATCAGTGCCAACTGTCCCCAGTACCATGTATAAGTGCCAACTGTCACCAGTGCCACATCAGTGTCACATGTCATCAGTGCCACCTATTAGTGCCATCTGTCATCAGTGCCACGTATTAGTGCCATCTGTCATCAGTGCCACGTATCAGTGCCATCTTTCATCAGTGCCACCTGACAGTGTCACGTGCCATCTGTTATCAGTGTCACGTGTCATCAGTGCCACGTATCAGTGCCCTCTGTCATCAGTGTCATGTGTCATCAGTGCCACATATTAGTGCCATCTATCATCAGTGCCACGTATTAGTGCCACCTGTCATCAGTGTCATGTATTAGTGCCACCTGTCATCAGTGCCACACATTAGTGCCATCTGTCATCAGTGTCACGTGTCATCAGTGCCACGTATTAGTGCCATCTGTCATCAGTGCCACATCAGTGTCATGTGCCATCAGTGCCACATATCAGTGCCATCTGTCATCAGTGCCACATCAGTGTCACATGTCATTGTCCTGGTGCTCCAGGGCCTTCAAAAGTGTAATAGGTAGTCAACAAGTTAGATATGTAATTTATGCTCCTAGAACACGTGATGGTGCTCCCTGCATGTTGGGACTCTCTATGTGGCTAGGCTGTGAAAAAGTCCCACACATGTGGTATCGTAGTACTCAGGAGGAGTAGCAGAATGTATTTTGGGGTGTCATTTGTGGTATACACATGCCATGTGAGATAAATAACCTATTACAATGACAATTTTGTGGAAAAAAATAAATAAAATCTTAATTTTGCAAAGAATTGTGGGGAAAAAATTACAACATTAAAAACCTCCTCCTCCTTACTAAATAGCTTGGGAAGTCTACTTTTAAAAAAAAAGGGGTCATTTGGGGGTATTTGTACTTTCCTGGCTTGTTAGGGTCGCAAAAAATTAGATAGGCCACCAGTACTTCATTTTTTATGATTTGCACCACAGCTTTTAGACTCTCTAACTTTCACACAGACCAAATAATATACACTAATTTGGGTTGTTTTTACCAAAGATATGTAGCAGTATAAATTGTGGACAAAATTTATGAAGAAAAATTTATAATTCTTATAAATTCTTTTTTTTTTCAAAATTTCCGGTCTTTTTTCATTTATATCGCAAAAAAAAACAACCCAGAGGTGATCAAATACCACCAAAAGAAAGCTCTATATGTATGAAAAAAGGACAAAAAATTTATTTGGGTACAGTATTACATGACTGAGTAATTGTCATTCACAGTGTGAGGGCACTAAAAGCTGAAAATTGGTCTGGTCACGAGGGGGGTTTAAGTGCCCAGTTGTCAAGTGGTTTTCCATCTTAACCCCCTTTTTCGCGTTTTTCGTTCCCTCATTCTACTATTCGTGAAATAACTGCTTTGCAGTATCTATTTATAGCTGGTGATGCTAAACCTCTGTGGTTTTTTTTTTACTGGTGATTAATGCAATTTTTACTCTCAACTTTTAACTTATATTTTAACAACATTGTTTTTATTGTTCTAAAAAAACTTTGTGATATTGCTATTGGTAATTAACTTATATATTATTTTTGGAAGAATCACCATTTTTAACATATTTATCCTTCCCATCCAGGATAAAGGTCCCATCGTTATTTTCTGAAATTCCGTTTTGATTTCATTCAGTAATGGGATATAATTAGCCAAGTATAACTTCTCTAATGCAGGTATCAGCTTAACCGCATGCTGACCAGCCGCCGCAGTTGTACTGCAGCAACATGGCTCGGCTGCGCAAATCGCTGTTATGGTACGTCGGTACCATAAACGGCCCCTAGGGGAATAAAAAAAAAAGCCATAAAACTATCCCCTATTTTGTAGACTCTATAACGTTTGCGCAAACCAATCAATAAACGCTTATTGCAATTTTTTTTACCAAAAATATGTAGAAGAATTCGTATTGGCCTAAACTGAGGAAAAAAACGTTTTTTTATATCTCTTTGGTGATATTTATTATAGCAAAAAGTAAAAAATAATGCATTTTTTTCAAAATTGTCGCTCTTTTTTTGTTTTTAGCGCAAAAAATAAAAACTGCAGAGGTGATCAAATACCACCAAAAGAAAGGACGTCAATTTGTTTAGGAGCCACATCGCATGACCGCGCAATTGTCAGTTAAAGCGACGCAATGCCAAATCGCAAAAAGTGGTCTGGTCTTTGGCCAGCCAAGTGGTCTGGGGCTTAAGTGGTTAATTCCTAAGTATGATAGTTCTCTTCCCACCCACGTGAATGGGAATTCCCTTTATAGTGCAAGTTCTTTTTTTTTTCTACGCCTATATTTAGTATTTCTGTTTTTATGGGATTGATCTTAAAGTTCGAGAGTTCCCCATATTGTTTTTATTTCTCTCATTATATTTGGCAATGTCACCCTTGGTTTAGTTGCAAACAGTAAGATATCATCTGCGTATGCTGTATGTTCCTCCTCTCCCACTCTCGCCCCTCCTATATGAACACTGTTCCGCAAAGTTGCCAGGAGTGGTTCTAATGACAGTACATACAGGAGTGGCGAGAGCGGGCACCCCTGTCTTGTGCCGTTGAACATTTCAAAAGGCGGCGACACCCTCTCTACCAGGTATAAACCCTGTTTGGTCTGCGTTCGCCTATTCTGGCATCAAAGTTTTTAGTCTCGATGCCAGAATTTTTGCGTATAACTTTGTATCTGCGTTCAAAAACGCTATAGGCCTATAGTTAGAACAGATAGTTTTATTCTTTCCCTCTTTGGGGATTATTGTAATATGGGGTAGTAATGTCTCTCTTCTTAATTCTTAATTTTCCCCTATTTTATTCAGATAGTCGCATATTTTTGGTATTAATTGATTTTGACATTTTTTATAGTATTTAATAGTAAACCTGTAGAGTCCTGGGCTTTTCCCTATAGGTGTTTCTTTCAATGCCTTTCTGATTTCATCTTGTGTGATTGGTTCATTTAGTTCCTTCAGTCTGTCAAATGGAATTTTTGGTAGTTTGACATCTATTAGATATTCTTGTGTTTTTATTTTTTCTTCTTCCTTTTGTGTCTCTTTGTTTCTGATTGAGTATAATGCACTATAGTATGTTTGAAAGGCCTTTGCGATATCAGTTGTTTTATATACCATCTCTCCTCTCTCGTTTTTTATCCTTTCTATATAATTTAAAGTCTTCTTATTTCTTAAGATTTTTGCAAGGTGTTTCCCTAGTTTATTTCCCTATTTGTATCTCTCGTTTACTACTCTGTTAAATACCTTTCTTGTTTCCTGTTCCTTCAAATCTTTTAGTTGATCTCTTTTTATAATTAAAGTCTGGTGTATTTCGACTTCCGCTTGCTTTTTATGCCTTTTGTTCTAATTCATATATTTCTTTTACCATTTTTCCCATAGTATTTGCTCGCTCCTTCTTTTTTTGCCTCGATAGAGAGATCCACTTCCCCCTAATAAAAACTGTATGGGCTTCCCATATGGCTGTCTTTGTTAATTCTGGTGTCTCTTTCAGCAAGAAATATTGGTTGATTTAATTTATTACAGTCTTCTCTACATCTTCTATTAAGTCTTCATTTAAACTCCATGGGCCTTACCCCTGTTCTTCCAATATCGATGTTATTCCAATTGAGGTTTCTATTACAGCCACCAGGACTCTATGCTCCACCATTATTTAATCCAGCCTATAGTACGTGTCATGCACTGCCGAGTAGTATGTATAAACTTTTGTGCTCGGATGCTAAATTCTCCAAACATCAACCAATTGATGGTTGTATATTTTTTTCTTTACCAATCTTAATTGTTTATTTTCTTTATCCAGTGCACCAGACATACTATCCATCCAGTTTATGGTCCATGGAAAAGTTAAAGTCTCTGGCCAATATTAAGTAACCCTGCTTAAATTCCATCAAATCATTTAAAATTTCTTTCAGGGTATTTATTGGGGCAATATATATTTGCAACTGTGTACTTCATACCCTGTAAGGTCCCCTTCAAAAAAAGGAAGCAACCTTCTGGGTCTTCTTTTCTCTCCTCTAAGATGAAACTGACCTTTTTCCCGAACCCTATTGCTACACCTTTTGCCCTTCTACTTGGAGAGTCTCCATAATACCATATTGGGATGGCCTTTGAGTATAATTTGATGTTTGAATCCTGCGTAATATGTGTCTCTTGTAGAAATATTATTTCTGCAGTATATCTTTCCAATTCCCTTAATACCATATGTCCCTTTTCTGGGGAATTTAAACCTCTTATGCCTCGTACACACACTCTGACTTTCCGGCGGGATTGTCCGCCGGACCTAGTCCAGCGGACAAACAGCCGGACATTCCGAGCGTGTGGACTTGCCCACACACGCCCGGACTTCTCCGGCGGACAATCCGCTGGAAAAAGTCTGCGGGACTTTTGAAAATGAACGGACTTGCCCACACACGGAGCAAAGTCAGTTCATTTAGAACGTAACTGCAGGTAGACGGGGCTAGCGAAGGCAGTGAATGCCGCCGCGCTTGCCCCGCCACCTGGCATGGATGTAAAGGGAATCCCTATGCCGAAAAAACGGCGTGGGGGTCCCCCCAAATCCATCTCAGACCCTTATCCGAGCACGCAGCCCGGCCGGCCAGGAAAGGGGTGGGGACGAGCGAGCGCCCCCCCCCCCCCCTCCTGAGCCGTACCAGGCCGCGTGCCGTCAACATGACGAAGAAGGAAGCCAGGCTCCTCCGCTCGGTAAAAGAGCTAGGTAAAATAGCGGAGGAGTCCGGCGAGAAGACCCCCCAAGACGGAAGAAGACCCCCGGAGCAGTGCAATAAAATATTTTTAAAAAATTGTGTGGTTTTTTTTTATTTACACTTTACACCGTAGGTGAATGGGTAGGGGTACATCGTACCCCATACTCATTCACATAGGGTGGGGGGCCGGGATCTGGGGCCCCCTTTATTAAAGCCCCCCCGCCCGCAGACCCCGACAACCAACGGCCAGGGTTGTCGGGAAGAGGCCCTTGTCCTCATCAACATGGGGACAAGGTGCTTTGGGGTGGGGGGGCCGCATGGCCCCCCTTTCCCCAGGGCACCCCCCATGTTGAGGCCACGCGGCCTGGTACGGCTCAGGAGGGGGGAGGCGCTCGCTCGTCCCCACCCCTTTCCTGGCCAGCCGGGCTGCGTGCTCGGATAAGGGCCTGAGATGGATTTGGGGAGACCCCCACGCCGTTTTTTCGGCATAGGGATTCCCTTTAAATCCATGCCAGGTGACGGGGCTAGCGTGGCGGCATTCACTGCCTTCGCTAGCCCCGTCTACCTGAAGTCACGTTCTAAATGAACGGACTTTCCGATGATCGGCAAGTCCGTTCATTTCCAAAAGTCCGGCGGACTTTTGGATTGTGGCGGGATTGTCCGCCGGACTGCCGAGTTCAGCGGACAATTTTAAAACAAAACTTAAAACCTAAGGTCCAGCGGACATTCCCGCGGGAAAGTCTGCTCGTGTGTACGAGGCATTACATTATATGTCAAAAACTTTGTACTATTAATATTTATTTTTTCCTCTCCATCTCCCCCGGCCCCTTTGCACCCCCTTCCCCTCAAGCACAGGCCAAAGCGGGGAGAACTCCCCCCATATCAAAACCTGAAGGGCAGCAAAACACTTGAAAATTCGCAAACCATATCCTCCATCCTCCCCCGGGCCCCCTTCCCTCCTCCCTCCCTCCCCTCCCAACCCCTTCCCTTTTGGTGTTTAGACCTCATGGTCTTCCAGTAGGTTTATATTTATTTCTTTGGGGCCTCCCTCGCCCCCCTGCTATCCTCAGCCTGAGGTGGTGTTCTATCTGGCGATGTGGCTCAACCGCCCCAACTTTTAGAGAGATGGCTACGGAACTCGCCGGGTATCCAAATCTCCCTCCCATATGTGTATCCTTTTTCCTTTCTTCTATCCTCAGACTAACACAGGGTGATTTTACCACTGCCCCCCCCCCTTTCCGACTTCCCCCTCATGTTTTCCCCTTTGTTCTTGCTACCCCCACATTATGAGAAAAAAAGGAAAAAGAAATGCGGAGGTGTAACAATACAGCGTTCCAATAAGGTGGTGCTGTGGTGGGGTGGTAAGTTTCAAGAAATTAAAAATTATTTTCTACTAATGGTCTTTATGGACCTACACCCTCTTCTGAGAGTCCTTTACACTTTTACGTCTCCTCCTCCAATCAATTCCTTCATGTGTCCAGACCTTTACTTCTACAAATAACTAGACACACCTAACACAGAGTACTCTGCAAAATACATTGTGTTACCCGTTAAACAAAAATACAATCTTGTATCAGAAATAACCTATGGCGTATATGTAAACAGCATATATGTAACAAAAAAAAAATTCAGGTCTTTGCTAGTTGACCGGTATACGCCGGTTATGTTATGTATATGCAGTCTATGTGGGTTTATCAGGCATGCAATGTATGCAGCAAAAAAAAAAAAAAGAATAGGAACACAACATTTTTTTTTTTAAATTAATAAAAAAGAAAAAGAAAATACACTCACAACTCCCCCTTTCTTCTTTTCTTTTCCCTTCTTCTTTCCCCCCTTTCTTCTTCCCTTCTTTTCTTCTCCTCTCTCCCTTCCTCCAAACCTTAATCAGACAGGGGGACTATACAGCTCTACCCCGTAAGGTATCCGCGGTTCACTCTCTGCCTCAGGTTCGGGAAACCTTGGGGGGGTCCTCACTTCGGCTCCACTCGGCTATTTTTGGCTGTCCTAGGTCTCTGCCAATCTCTACCGCTATTCTCAGAGTGCCTACGTCTCCTCCTGCCATCCCCGAGTACCTCTGAGCACCGGCTCTGGATATCCGGCAGGTATCCACGGGTATCCACAGGTATCCACGGCTGCCTCTTACGCCAATAGCCCCCTACGCTTCTCCCGATCTAACCCCTCCACCCCAAAAAAGGAAGGGTTGGGGGGGCACTTCTCCACCGCCTCTATACTCCTTCCGGGCACTCTCCACCCCCCACGGTCTCCATGCTCACATCGGCGGATGTCCCCGCAAGAGAGTGGCAGAACAAACCAGCAGGGCCAGCGAAGGAGAGCCTCCTCTCCGATCCACAGCAGACGCCGGTTCACAGGGACAAAGGAGAGGTAAGCCAAGAAGGGGGAATTGAGACAGGCGTGCATGACGGGGGTTCAAGCCAGGCAGGGGTATGGGAGGCACTGTTCTACTCAATAAGGGGGCTTTGGAGACCTGGAGCTCCTACGGCATGCACCTGTCCAGCGCCATTACTAGACTCCTCCCTCTTGTGGATTGATGTGAATCCCAAGCGCACTTTTTCATATTCGTTTTTAATAAACTGATCACTTGACATAGGCAACAATTAAAAAAAAAAACTATAGACATTCCAACCATTCTCCAGCCTCCCAAGCAAAAAAATGTTTTGGCTTTAAATGCACATAATGATGATTCGGAATACCTCAATAACTTTTCAGTAGAATATTTTATGGAACATCAGTGTTTGTGCCTTATGAATTGCATTCAATACTATAGCAAAAAATGTATTCCTAGTATAATATTACAGAAAATGCTTCACATACCTTCCTCTTGGTGCTCTGATTTAGGCTTATACGGGACTGACTCTTTATCTGCAATTTAAAGGAAAAAATAGAAGAACTTCAATCAACATATCATCACACAATAGAGTATTATCCAGTCTTTAAACAATAAACAAAAATATATTCATAACATCAGAGGGTAAAAGAATTTCATTCAATTGCCAGGCACCTGAGTCAGTTATATGGCCAAGAGCAGCCAATAACTGGTAGATTTCCACCTGATAACATGACTTTTCCACAGTTGGATTTATACCTTCAGCCCCCCTAGACTAACTGTTGTGTGCCTTCCCCTTCGTAGTAAAATGGATGACCTTAATATCACATTAAAATATTGGATGTGAGAGCTACACATAGATACTAAGATCAAAGATGGGGTGACTGAGAGCGATAGTTTTTTATTTTTTTAAGAGAAACAATATGTGTTGGGTCAGCACCCAGGATATACGTGAATCGTGCACTCTGAAAAAATATAAAATGACAGCTGCAGTTGTAATGTGTACCAATGCAAACACAACTTAAATATTAGTTAATAGTCTGCCTCGCTAGTCATTAATACCATTCTATACAATAGACAAAGTATATTATTTACTTAAGCCCACTGTGCTAGTGCAGGTGCTCTGTATAATTATTATACTTTAGTGCTTGATCTGACCAACTATAGCTAGTATGGTCAAAAGCGCTTGTGGGACATGTCCCCTTTATATCCAGTATCTCCTGTGCTATGTTTGCCCAATGTTGCTGATCCATTCATACCACTCAGAGGGAAATAATAAGAAGGAGGCCCATAGTGTAATAATGTTTTGTATCTCTAACCTTTATTTAAAAAATCTTGACAAAACCTTATTACACTATGGGCCTTCTTGTTATTTGGTGGTATGAACAGTTTAGCAACAGCGGGCAAACATAGCACAGGAGATACTGCATATAAAGGGGACATTATGTATCAAACCATATTACATAGGTGTAAAAAAAAAAATTTTTTTCATATGGCATAATTAAAAACGGTATTAAGATTGGGCTTATGTAAGCATCTAAACATTGAATCTTAAAGGCTTAACCATAAAAGATATTTTTACCTTCTAATGTTACTTTACTTAAGAGGACCTCTGAACTTATTGTTGCTGCTCTGTCAAATGCCTCAGTGCCACTTTTATTGGGTAGACTTATGGCACGTACACACGATCGGATTTTCCAACAACAAATGTTGGATGTGAGCTTGTTGGCGGAAAGTCCGACCGTGTGTATGCTCCATCGGACATTTGTTGTCGGACTTCCCGCCAACAAATGTTGGCTAGCAGGTTCTCAAATTTTCCACCAACAGATGTTTGTTGTCGGAAAGTCCGATCGTGTGTACACAAGTCCGTTGGACAAAAGTCCATGCATGCTCGGAATCAAGTACAAGGCGGAAGCGCTCGGTCTTGTAAAACTAGCGCTCGTAATGGAGATATCACGTACGTCTTGTACGTCACTACGTTCGTAATTGTTGGCCAACATTTGTGTGACCGTTTGTATGCAAGACAAGTTGGAGCCAACATCCTTCGAACAAAAATCCACGGTTTTGTTGTCGGAAAGTCCGATCGCGTGTACGGGACGTAAGAATCATTATTTGACTCTCATTATGGCAAATCTCATTCATTACAACTTAATCAATTTAGTCTCAATTCACAAGCTCTTACACAATGATAAGGACCTTTTTTTTTATTCAAGTAACAGTAATGCTTTGTACACACGAAGGGACTTTCCCGCGGGATTGTCCGCTGGACTCGAGTCCGCCAGACAATCCCCCCGTGTGTGGGCGCCGGCGGACTTTTTGGCGCCAAAAGTCCGGCGGACTAGGTTTTAAGTTTTGTTTTAAAATTATCCGCTGGACTTGGCAGTCCGGCGGACAATCCCGCCGTTAGTATGCTAGTCCGCCGGACTTTTGAAAATGAACGGACTTGCCGATCATTGGAAAGTCCGTTCATTTAGCACGTGACTTCAGGTAGACGGAGCTAGCGAAGGCAGTGAATGCCGCCGCGCTAGCCCCGTCACCTGGCATGGATTTAAAGGGAATCCCCACGCCGAAAAAACGGCGTGGAGGTTCCCCCCAAATCCATCTCAGACCCTTATCTGAGCACGCAGCCCGGCAGGCCAGGAAAGGGGTGGGGACGAGCGAGTCCCCCCCCCTCCTGAGCCATACCAGGCCGCGTGCCCTCAACATGGGGGGCCCCCCACCCCAAAGCACCTTGTCCCCATGTTGATGAGGACAAGGCCTCTTCCCGACAACCCTGGCCGTTGGTTGTCGGGGTCTGCGGGGGGCTTATCGGAATCCGGGAGCCCCCTTTAATAAGGGGGCCCCCAGATCCCGGCCCCCCACCCTATGTGAATGAGTATGGGGTACGATGTACCCCTACCCATTCACCTAAGGTGTAAAGTGTAAAGAAAAAAAACACACAGTTTTTAAAAAATATTTTATTGCACTGCTCCGGGGGTCTTCTTCCGTCTTGGGGGGTCTTCTCGCCGGACTCCTCCGCTATTTACCTAGCTCTTTTACCGAGCAGAGGAGGCCGGCTACCTTCTTCGTCGTGGACGCCGTCGTCTGGGGGTCTCGATCCGCCTTCGGGGGTCTTCCGGGGTCTCTTCTGTTCTTGCCGCTGTCGTTGTTTTCTGCGCCGCCGCCGCCTTGTTCTTCTTCTTCTTCTTCCTCTTCCGATGTTGACCCGTCGCTCTCTCTGGCCGGAATGCCAGAGCCGCGCTGTTCTGGGACTTATATAGGGACAGGGTCACATGCTCATGTCACATGGTGACCCCACCCCCCTGTGATGTCACAGTCCCGGAGGATGCCAAATTAAAGACTTGTTTGTTACAAAAAAAGAAAAAAAAACATATATGTGTTTATTTGGTATCATAGGTATTAATGACCAAATTATTGCCAAAAGAATAGGTCCATTGTGAAAATATAGAAATTGCTCTGGCTTAAAGGGGTATACAAGTAGGTAAGTGGGTAATGCCAGCTTCTGTTGATGTCTTGTTAAAGGACTGAACAAAGATAATAAATATTTAAAGTTATTCATATTAATTGGGCAAGCCAATCACTCGTGATCTATTCCAGTAGGTTGAGTCTGTTAACTGATGTATGTTTGGGTAAATAAGAAACTGCCCAGGCCAACCATGCAACCAGGAACCTTCAGTTGCCCTCCTGGGCAACTCAAGTATGGCTCAGTAGAATTTAAAAACAACAATACATACAGAAGTGCCCTGACTCCACAGCTGCAAATCATGCACAAGAATATTTGCAGGTAAAACAACTCAGAGGTGTAGATGATAGGGGGTGATAAGGGGGTCCTAACCCCCCAAAAGTGTTGCAGCTAGTGCTAACAGTTGTCGCTCAGCTGAAGTACTGCAGCCACTGCTCCTGTATCTGCTGTCTGTAAGGGGGGCGTCTATACTGATGGCGGGTCTGCACTGAGGGGAGGGGTGTCTGTACTGCTGGGGGGTCTGCACTGAGGGGGGTGTCTGTACTGCTGGGGGTGTCTGTACTGGGGGGCCTGTACTGGGGGGGGTCTGCACTGGGGGCGTGTCTGCACTGAGGGGTCTGCATGGAGGGGGGTGTCTGTACTGAAGGGTGTCTGTACTGAGGGGGGTCTGCACTGAGGGGGTGTCTCTACTGCTGGGGGTGTTTGTACTGGGGGGGTCTGCACTGGGGGGTGTCTGCACTGGGGGTGTCTGCACCCAGGGGGTGTCTGTACTGAGGGGGGGTCTGCACTAAGGGGGGTGTCTGTACTGAGGGGGGTGTCTGTACTGCTGGGGGGTCTGCACTGAGGGGGGTCTGCACTGAGAGGGGGTGTCTGTACTGAGGGGGGTCTGCACCGGGGGGTCTGCATTGGGGAGGTGTCTGTAATGCTAGGGGGGTCTGCACTGAGGTGGCGGTGTCTGTACTGATGGAGGGGTCTGCACTGAAGGGGTGTCTGTACTGAGGGGGGAGGTTTATACTGAGGGAGGGGGGTCTATATTGATGGAGGGTGGTCTGTACTGCGGGAGGGGGGTCTGTACTGAGGGGGGACTATAGTTGGTGGGGGGGGTGACACCATTTTTTTTCGCACCGGGTGACACCAACCCTAGTGACCCCACTGGCATTACACATTCTTCAACCCTGCGTTTAGTGTGATACACACTCTTGACCTTTGCACTTAGTGTATTACACACTCTTGACCCCTGCACTCTGTGCATTACATATGCATGACTCCTGCACTCTGCATGTTACACTCTTCTAAACCCCGTACTCTGTGAGTTATGCACTTCTGACCCCTGTGCACTGTGCATTATGCACTAATGACTCTTGTGCTCAGTGCATAATGCACTCCTGATTCCTGTGCTCTGTGCGGTGTATTACGCACTCCTAATTCCTGTGCTCTGTGTGTTATGCATTCCTGGCCTGCGCTGTGCATTATTCTCTGCAGACCCCTGCATAATGTGCTTTGTGTGCTCATCTACCCTGCGCTATATACAGCATGCTGTGTAGTTCATACTCTCGACCTCTGCACTCTATTGTACAGTGGTGTGAAAAAGTGTTTGCCCCCTTCCTCATTTCCTGTTCCTTTGCATGTTTGTCACACTTAAGTGTTTCGGAACATCAAACCAATTTAAACAATAGTCAAGGACAACACAAGTAAACACAAATGCAATTTGTAAATGAAGGTGTTTATTATTAAAGGTGAAAAAAAATCCAAACCATCATGGCCCTGTGTGAAAAAGTGATTGACCCCTTGTTAAAACATACTATAACTGTGGTTGTCCACACCTGAGTTCAATTTCTCTAGCCACACCCAGGCCTGATTATTGCCACACCTGTTCACAATCAAGGCATCACTTAAATAGGAGCTGCTTGACACAGTAAGGTCCACCAGAAGATCCTTAAAAGCTACACATCATGCCGAGACCCAAAGAAATTAAGGAACAATTGAGAAAGAAAGTAATTGAGATCTATCAGTCTGGAAAGGGTTAAAAAGCCATTTCCAAAGCTTTGGGAATCCAGCGAACCACAGTGTGAGAGCCATTATCCACAAATGGCGAAGACATGGAACAGTGGTGAACCTTCCCAGGAGTGGCCGGCTGCCCAAAATTACCCCAAGAGCGCAGCGACGACTCATCCAAGAGGTCACAAAAGACCCCACAACAAGGTCCAAGGAACTGCAGGCCTCACTTGCCTCAGTTAAGGTCAGCGTTCATGCCTCCACCATCAGGAAAAGACTGGGCAAAAATGGCCTGCATGGCAGAGTTCCAAGGAGAAAACCACTGCTGAGCAAAAAGAACATCAAAGCTCGTCTCAATTTCTCCACAACACATCTTGATGATCCCCAAGACTTTTGGGACAACATTCTGTGGACCGATGAGACAAAAGTGGAAGGTGTGTGTCCAAGTATATCTGGCGTAGAAGGAACACTGCATTTCAGAAAAAGAACATTATACCAACAGTAAAATATGGTGGTAAAATATGGTGGTGGTAGTGTGATGGTCTGGGGCTGTTTTGCTGCTTCAGGACCTGGAAGACTTGCCGTGATAAAAGGAACTATGAATTCTGCTGTCTACCAAGAGATCCTGAAGGAGAATGTCCGACCATCTGTTCGTGTACTCAAGCTGAAACGAACTTGGGTTCTGCAGCAGGACAATGATCCTAAACACACCAGCAAGTCCACCACCGAATGGCTGAAGAAAAACAAAATGAAGACTTTGGAGTGGCCTAGCCAAAGTCCTGACCTGAATCCTATTGAGATGTTGTGGTATGACCTTAAAAAGGCCGTTCATGCTCGAAAACCCTCTAATGTAACTTAATTAGGACAATTCTGCAAAGATGAGTGGGCCAAAATTCCTCCAGGACGCTGTAAAAGCCTCATTGCACGTTATCGCAAACGCTTGGTTGCAGTTGTTGCTGCTAAGGGTGGCCCAACCAGTTATTAGGTTTAGGGGGCAATCACTTTTTCACACAGGGCCATGATGGTTTGGATTTTTTTTCACCTTTAATAATAAACACCTTCATTTACAAATTGCATTTTGTGTTTACTTGTGTTGTCCTTGACTATTGTTTAAATTGGTTTGATGTTCCGAAACACTTAACTGTGACAAACATGCAAAGGAACAGGAAATGAGGAAGGGGGCAAACACTTTTTCACACCATTGTATATACTTGGCTGTGTATGACATATTCCTGAGCACTGCACTCTATACTAAAATGTAAAACATTTGCTTGCTGCTCAGTAGTGACTATGTTAATAAAGTTCTTCTTTAAGGTGGGCTGTAAACAGAAAATCATGTATAATAGAAAATAGAAAAGTTTCATTTCTTTTTAAAAAATGATTGTGCTGAGCCCCCCCCCCCCCCCCCCCCCCCCACCACCACCTTTCCCAAGCCATCACCACTGATATTCCTTCTCTGGCTCCCCAGAGGACTTCGTACTAGATAGACATTATTAGGCAGTGTCCATGTCAAGCAGGCAATATATAACATATGAAATATAACTTTAAAAATTCATAAACTCTTAATAAAAAATTAAAAAAATGGACCTAAAACCATTATATCCATGTGCTTCATATACAGAGATTATCAGCAGCCAAGGTCTAAAGTGATCTAACAAACCACCATGCTTAAAATCATATATTGCCACCTTTGGTACAAAGTTAGGGTGCCCATATAATGTAACTATCGATAGATAATAAAGGATAAAATTATACTTTAAATGAAAAGTGGTTTACAAAGTAATAACTATGAAGATTATTTTCTTGACTAACACATCATTTATTTAAAATGTAAACGTACTTAGCCATCGGCATTTTTGTGAATGTCTAAATAACATTCCTTTTAGTGTAAAACTATGGACATAATGGCATTGTGTTACTGCACATGGGTGTTATTAAGGCATCTGTTTTAGAAAACACGGCGTACAGTTAGACAGCTTAAGTAGCATCCATGCCATATACTTAATCAGAAGTTTGTCATGCATACTATTCCTAATTTCATTATGAGCAATTTAACGATACACTCTCAGCAGAATGTTGAAACCGCTGAGCCTCTATGCCTGAACACATACCGACTAATTAAAGCATGCCAAAATGGTTATAAATAAACACTCAAGTATTTATTTCTTTTTTACACACAAGCCATACAATTTCAACTCAAGACGAATGTTAAATCCTTAATGATACCATTATTAATATTTTAAAGCTGAACTTCAGCAAATTTTGTGTAAATACAAGAGACATGTGATTCCTGTGTATCTTGTGTATTTCTTTCTGAGTTAAATGTTGCCTTTGTGCAGGAGCTTCCTGTAATAAAGACTGGTCATTGCTGCTCTCTCCTTGTGCAGGGTGACTGGTCTTGTCTTCACCCCTTCTGTAGTTTTCTTCAGCCAGCCCGTAGTAGGTGAGGTCTGCTGGGCCTTTCCCACAGCCAGGGGCATTGCTAGGTCTACAAAAGATCTTGGGCTAGAGCCCATAGCAGCGTAGTAAAGAAAGTCATACGCTTGGGCAGGCATACACATGTATATAATATATGTGTGTGTGTATATATATCCCCAGAGAGCCCCCCCTTACATCAGGGTCCCCAGAGAGTCCCCCACTTACATCAGGGTTCCCAGAGAGTCCCCCTTCCATTAGGTTCCCCAGAGAGCCCCCCTTACATCAAGGTTCCCAGAGAGCCCCTTCCTTACATCAGGGTTCCCAGAGAGAACCCCTTCCATTAGGGTCCCCAGAGAGCCTCCCCTTAAATCAGGGTCCCCAGGGAGCCTCCCCGTAAATCAGGGTCCCCAGAGAGCCTCCCCCTGCATCAGGGTCCCCAGAGAGCCCCCCCACTTACATCAGGGTCCCCAGAGAGCCTCCCCTCCCCTTGGGGATCCCTGCAGAGACTCTGTGCTATAGCCCCAAAAGCCACCCCCTAGCGACGCCCCTGCCCACAGCTCTGCTCTCTACACAGGCTCAGTGATGATGTCACTGCTACGTTTAAAAGGTAATATCTAGGCTTTCAAAGGCATTTGTTCCTCACAAAGTGGATTTATATCTTCCGTTGTCATTGAGGAATATATTTAAATGAAAGTGTTCCTGGAATTCAGTTTTAAAGAATGCATGCATTGTTTAATATTTATAATGTTAGAGGCAAAGTATGGGTAAATTATCGCTGCAGTTAATATGTAGAGGGGTGGCACTGACTAAATGAAATTTTTAAAGAAAACTAATAAACAGGTACAAACAATTCATGCAAATTCACTCTATCTATGAAATGGAACTGAGAAAGAGCTTTACATTGTTGCAACAAGGCACAGTTCAAATTTCAGCTCCGTTCAGGCATACAGGAATAGAATAGGTGATTAATCTAATATTTGAAAAGTTGATTAGCTTGCTGCCCTGGCTTAGATTAGTCATTTGGCAGGACATGTTTACAATAAGAATTACTCTTTGATTCCCTTCTACAGAACCATATGTAAATTAAATATTAAGAAAGATATCTTAGAAAAAATTGCCTAATAAGGTTTGTCTTTAAAGGTGTTTTTTAAAACATGTAAATTCTTTAAAAGTTACGGAAACACAAGCAACTTCTCTTATTTACTCCCTTTGGTCAGGTAAATATACCATTGTGTTTTGTTATATTGGCTCAACAAATACACAAAATACCTGTTGATCCTACCAGAAATCCAGAGATGTTCTGTGCACTCTGCAGTCTTATCTCGAACTATATTATCAGGATATGTTAAAGTAGAACTATAGGCAAAACTTTTTTTTTTTCATTTTGAATAGAGCAAGGGAGGGTAATAACCCCTGTCAGTTGTTGTTTTTTCGCCATCTGTGTCCCATTGCAAAGATTTCCCCTCAGTTCCTGTCCCATAGCCAAACCGAACGTGAGAGGAAATCCCTGCAAATTAAGGGAATACCTTAGGAACTCCCAGGTCACCAGAAGTAGTGTCCTCATTGGAAGATTTCCCCTCCATTACTTTTCTGGGTACTTTCATTTTTCAATGATAATGGTAAACAGAATAAATAGAGAGGGTAACTCCCCATAACAGGGGCACAGAGAGTAATAAAAACAAAAATAAAATAAAAATAAAAAATGTTTGCCTTGAGTAATACTTTAAGACTACAGAACTACTCCTATGTTATAGAAAGGAGGAAAGGGGAGGATGTTTGGTGGTCCTAACACCCTTCCTGTCCTTGGGTTTAAATACACTAATTGCAGTTAGAAGGAAGCAGAACGACTATTTCAGAGTTATGATTTAAAACTTTATTTACTGGGAGTATGGTGCTTGTTTATTAATATTATTATCATTTGTGTTGGGGCGTTGGGATAACCCAAATTTAGTGCAAAGTACAACAGTGTAAAACCCCTCTTGAGACTAATGGTAGGTGAATACAGCTCAGGAAATTCCAATGCATGAGCAGACCTGAGCCAACAGCTCTGGAAAAGTCTCTCCAAGGGTTGACAAGGACTGTCACTAGGATCTCTCTCTCTCATGCCTTTACTCACTGTGCCCTGGGTACTTGAATGCTTTCTTGCAGTACCCGCCAGCTTCCATACTGTGAGCCTCCAGGCCAGAACTTACTAGAACTTACTAGAAACTAGGGGGTAGCAGTTGAGCCTTCAGAGAAGCCAAAAAACGAAAGCCTTGGTATCTCCCTCTCTTTTAAGCAATCTCCTTTCCTCTGTATCCCGTCAGTACTCTCTCTCTCTTTTACCTCAGTACTTCCCTCTCTTCTGTCCCCTCAATACTTCCTGAAACTCCCCTTTTTCCAGTGTTCTCTCTCTCAGTTTTCTAGAAGGACCAGTCAGCATCTCTCTGACTCCCTCTTGTGGGCAAAAGGAGATATTGCATTACAACATGCCTGCTACAAATTTAGACATGGATCCTTCAGCTCTTCCACAGCTGAAACCCCAATGGCCTCCTGCAAACTTTAGATAAGTTGGGTTTTCTCCCACAGGACAAAGACACTGCTGTTTCAGGCCCCAGCCTATTTATACACCCCCAGCCCCCCTGCTGGTCATTCTTCCTTCCTGGGATAGGCTAAGGCTGTATGAATCTACAAGTCCAGGTTCTGCTTCTTCCAACCAACTAAATTCTAGAACTTACTAGAAACCAGGGGGAAGCAGTTGAGCCTGCAGCTAGCGGAATCCAGAACAGTAAAAAGAAATCAAACTTTGCTCCACTGGCTTCAGAGAAGCCAAAAAAGAATTTGCCTTAATCCTACTATCAACGTAACTAGGAGGGTGCTACATATGCAGAGGTTACTTCCCCCCACTACCACCACCTTTCCTATTGAACAACAAAAATTCCTATCACATTAAATGGTCTTTCTGCCCAGGAGTCAGTATGGGATGGGGCTAAACTTAAAGCAGAGATCCTAGATAAAGCTAACTAATTTTAGAAATTATCCTCATACTCCTAATAGGGATGGGCAAACTCATGCTTGGGCCGAACATTTGCCTGTTCGGCCGTTCGTTGACAACACCTGAATTTGCAGGGTGTTTGCGCCGAAGAACATCTTGCAATGAACTGAGCTTTGCCAATCAGGGTGCAGTGTAAGCTGGTTGTTAAGGAGCGGGGCCGGGAAGCCAGCAGCGGCGTCCTTAACAACTGATGAGTCATCAGCTGTCAATGGGTTACCCCGCTGACAACTGAACAGTGAGAAAAAAAAAGTGTCTGTAAAAAAAAAAAAAAATACCCTTGCTCATATGAGAGCTTGACTGACATCTCTCTCTTTTCCTTTCTGGACGTACAACACTTTCTCTCTACACAGTCCTTATCATCAACATGGACAAGACAACTCACACCCTTTGAGTCCCTTTGCACATGGAAATCACCTCAAAGGCACTTAATATCCTCTATATACGCTTTGCTCTTGGAAGAGTCCAACACCTTCCAGAATACCACACGTATAGCGTGGGAAAAGGTAATGCAGGCTTCCTTCTCTGACAAAGATTGGGAAGCTATTCACAAATACACACACAAGTGCTCCCTGAAAGTAGCCACCCAAGAAAACTGCTACAAAATTGAAACCCGATGGTATAGAACTCCATCTCTCCTCCACAAATTCTTGCCATCTATATCCAATACCTGCTGGAGGTGTGGTAAAGCAGAAGGGATTATGCTCCATATTTAGTGGGATTGTAAATCTCTCCAGCCTTTCTGGAAAGAAGTGCACGACATCATTGCACATGTTACCACATTTACCTTAGATTACACTTCAGCACAATACCTATTATCACAAATCCTTGGCTATGCACATGGTGAGACTCTGTGTTCCCACTATCTTAATTGTGAATAAGTATCAGGTACATAGTACCCCTACCCATTCACCAAAAAAGTGTCAAAAAATAATAAACACAGGAGACACATTTTTGACAAATCTTTTATTAAAAAATAAAAAATAGTGTCCCTTGATGTAAATCCATCATCAATCATGCTGCCCGCCACATCTCCGACCCGAAAAAAAAAAAAAACATCCCCGCCGAATGCCTCCTCTGCACTTTGACATTTCTTATATAGGTAATGTTGACCAATTGCACCGCCCCTTCTGACGTCACATGCCCATCATACACCAGTCCGTGATGTGGAAAAAAACTTACATGCTTACCTGTTTTCAGCCCCTTCAGTCTGATCATGTGATTCGGCTCCTCTGTGCAAATAAGTGGCAACTGCAGGGGAGAGGATGGATCGCTGACAACAGATGGACCATGGCAGAGGTGTAACTAGAACCTTCAGGACCCCGGTGCAAGAAACCATGATGGGGCCCCCCCCCCTTCCATCTGAGCCCCGGGCTTCCAATTTTGGGAGGGTATGCATGGACATCCTCCAAAAACCATGCTTCCCACATGCCCCCTGGGACGTGCACCCAGCGTAATCACAGTGGCCCTTTACAATGTGATGTTAGCTGATCACATGTAAACAGACTTGCCGGTTATCCGCAGCCCTTTCCTCCCATGCTGTGTCTGTGTTAGGAAAGGACTGCCATTAACTGTCAAGAATGTCAGTAAATTAACTATTAAATATCAGTGCCTTCTCAGTGACCCCTATCAGTAACCCCTATCAGTGCCCAATAGTGCCTTCTCAGTGCCCCCTAGTGCCTTCTCAGCGCACCCTATCAGTGCCTCCTTTCAGTGCTCATCAGTAAATCCTATCAGTGCCTCCCATTTGTGCCCCCTATCAGTGTCCTCTATCAGTGCCCCCTATCAGTGTCCCCTATCAGTGCCTTTTATCAGTGCCTTCTATCAGTGTCCCCTATTGGTGCCCCCTATCAGCATCCCCTATCAGCGTCCCCTATCAGTGCCTTCCATCAGTGTCCCCTATCAGCGTCCCCTCTCAGTGCCTTCTATCAGCGTCCCCTATCAGTGCCTTCTATCAGTGTCCCCTATCAGCATTCCCTATCAGTGCCTTCTATCAGTGTCCCCTATCAGCATCCCCTATCAGTGCCCATCAGTGTCTTCTATCAGTGTCCCCTATCAGTGCCCATCAGTGTCCTCTATCAGTGTCCATCAGTGCCCATCAGAGTCCTCTGTCTTCTCAAGACAGCACGGCTCTGAGCAGAGAGCGTTTCTCTCATGTAACAGCAGCACAGAGACACTGGCATTGACAGTTTTATTTCCCACTCCGTCCGTCCTCTCTTGCACAGGATGACACAGGACACACAGCTGATCTGCTCTCCCTTCTCCCCCCTCCCCTCTCCTGTGTGTGCTCCGCAGGAAATGTGAGCTTGTTAGCTTCACACTTGACTGCCCGCGGAGCACACGGGAGAGGGGAGGGGGGAGAAGGGAGAGCAGATCAGCTGTGTGTCCTGTGTCATCCCGTGCAAGAGAGGATGTACAGAGTGGGAAATAAAACTGTCTATGCCGCTGTCTCTGTGCTGCTGTTACATGAGAGAAATGCTCTTCGCTCAGGTCCCTGTGAATAGCAACCCTGCTGGGGCCCCCCCACAGTAACAGAATGCCAGGGCCCCATCGCAAATGCGACTGTTGCGACCCTGGTAATTCCGCCACTGGACCATGGGAGTCTATGGGTGAAGTCACTGCACCAAGGCATTTCCAGCCATTGTTGAGCACCCTCTCCTCTCCCCTGACACAGGGGATCACATGAATGGACTGGAGTGGGCTAAAAATAGGTAAATATATATATATATATATATATATATATATATATATATATATATCTTGTACAGTTTAGTCAGCATAGGTGTTAGGAGGGGGCAGGGAGCATTTTTAAAGAATTTGTAAAGCAAACATTTCATATTTCTGATATATGCCTGCCGTGCCCTGTAATTGTATGAAAAAGTATTCTGACCTCTTTGTACTGCTTCCTTTGTGCGAAATCCCTGGTGTTCCTACCAGTCCCTCTGCTTTCCTGCTAAAAACTGGCCACACTAAGCACAAGAACACATTGTGGTCAATTTCCTAGCTGTGCTGGGCCTGAATTGGGACTAGAATTGTCCTGACACCCCCAATACCTCCCGCACAACCTTTCACTGGGAAGATACGTGTACTGCTGTTTCTCCTCCCGTAGCTCTTATGCAGCTGAGAATAGTGTGTGTATGATAAATTATAGAAAAGGGTGAAAAAGTGTTTATAATGTTTTTTTTGTTTTGTTTTTTATATCTATACACAATTGTTGTGCCTTTTATTTCTATTTTAAACTAAATGTGTTGTTTTATAAGTTGAGGGTTTACAATCACTTTTTGATTAGTCATGTTTATCTGGAAATTTTACTTGAATTTATACTGTATAGGAAATCCCAAGATTTATTTACACCTTTAGCTTACTGTAATTCTGAACTGGTTTAACATGTTGTTTTCACTGAATATAATCCCTGCTTATGCATTTTATCATAGGTACAGGTTTTAAAAATATTAAGAATTGTGATAGGTTAACTTTAGAATATTGAAAAAATGTATATCCTGGTTGGGATATACAGTTAAAATGACCTTACTATCTACACTACTCAATTTTTTTAGGTCTCTAACTATCCCTGTTCCCCCGAGCTGTGTTTGCACATTTTCAAGCAAAAGTGATACACTATATCTGGGGCAAGAAAGGCCACTGCTTTTCAGGAACATTCTTTTTTACCCAAAGACTCAGGGAGGGTTGGAGTTGTCTGATCTGTTTTGTTATGATCAGGCAGCTCATTTAACACAACTCTCAGTGGTATACTCTTGATACACCAAACCAGACTGAGTATGTATGGAAAGGATGACCACTCCAGGCTATACGTTAGACTACCTTTTGTGGAGCTCTCCTAAGCGATGGCCCCCCATTTTGGCGCCTACCCTCTCCCACTCGGGTGCCAATGTGGCATAAGCTCCGTCTTAACAGCGACTTCCTCTCCCATTTTCATCTATTGGCACATTTATTTAGTAAACCAGAGTTCCCTCTAGGGCTGGATGTTAAGGCCTCTAAATTATGGTGGTTGCATAAGGGGTTGTACAGAATTGGAAACATTATTACTCATAGGGGACCCTTCACACTACGCCTCAGTCTGAGCGTTTTCATTTTTTTTTTTTCAAATTTCACACGTTCTACATTCACTCTGGCTGTTAAGACCGGAGCATTACCAGGTAACCCCATTTAAAAAATGGTGCACACAGGATGCAGATCAGCGGGGGGGGCATTCTTATTTATGGGCTATTACTGGGCTTACCTTACAGATTCCCTTATATGGTGGATTGGGATGTGGATTTGGCAGAGGGAAGGTACATGGAGGTATGGCACAAATGTTTTTTGCGGTCATGTATTGGTGTCCTGAACGTAGCCTTGGTAGAGGCAAATTTGAAAATGCTTACTCGCTGGGACTTAGTTTTAGGGCAGGGGTGCCCAACCTTCTGAAGAGCAAGGGCCACTTAAGCGACTTGGTAACTGATTGCATGCCACAATGAGCGGAGTGGGTGGATGGCAGCCCACTCTACTCTATAGAGCCCACTCTACTTTTTTTTTTTTGGCGGATTGGATTGGAGGTAGGCGTTTGTAAACAGACACAAGTCCATTTACATCTGCTACTCCTTAGAGGTGAATGGAGGGTCCAATTGGTTCAGACTGACCGTGTGAAAGGGGCCTATGGCTCAGTGCAGGTAACACACAGGTGCACTGCTCTGCACCTGCAGATCAGTTTGAAAGCAGCCCTGTAACCTCTGCAGAACAGATATGCCCATATATACACTGAGATTTTAGTAATTAACTTACCTTTAATAACAGTATTCTATTCTAATCCATCCCAGAGCAGGAGGTCGCGGGCCACATCAGAGGGCTCCGCGGGCCACTGGTTGGGCACCCCTGTTTTAGGGGGTGTCAAATCCCGTGGACAATGTGCCATATCTGGTGGGAATGCATCTTGGCATCTTTGCTCGCCTCTGATCCGTAAGGTAATGGGACAGTCGGTTCCCCAGACTCCCCACATAGTGCTCCTTAACACCACAGTACCAATTATATATAATTGTTTGCAATGCCTGATATTTTTTATTCTACTGGTGGCTAAGATGACTTTTGACAAATTCTGGAAACAACCTGTTGTATCCTTGGCGCAGGCTAGGCAAACGGTCACATGGATCATGTTGCATGAAAATATTGTTAGCATTTTGATAGACACAGTCAAAAAATTTGAACAGATTTGGGAGCCGTGGGCTATATATATGCATGTCTCTCTCGTCTGTTTATTTACTTGTTTTTTGGGCTAGAGGTTTGGTTTACTTCTTCTGAAATGTTCTCCCCTTTCTCTTTCTGATTATTTTTCCTCTTTTGCCTCCTTTTCTTGCTTTTTACTCTTCCTTTATTGTGTATTCAACTTCCCAGGAGTATGATGATCCGAGCTTTATTTGTAAGGCCTATTGATAGTTGAGTGGTTTCTAAAGCGCTTGCACCTATCTGGTTGATGCATCGGGAAGAAGACTATTGACCCTCGCACAAATGGTTGTTGACTTTATTATTTTGAGATTAGTACCGTGGGTGCAGGGCTTAAGTCCTGCGGGAATGCATGGGAACGGAGTTCCTGTACTTTTTCCACAACAGGAACTCGATTCCCGTTAGCAGCCGTGTCCTGCAAGACTTTGAAGTATGCAAGCTGTGTGGCAGGTGCGACACCAGCAGCTGCCGACACAGCTCGCAATAGTAAGTGCCGCACACCAGGGGTAGACTGACCATTCAGGCATTGCCAGTAGGGGGCCCCATGACAGCTTCCTCTTTGATCTACCTGTCAATCACAGCTAGCTGACGGGTAGATCACGTCCCTGCTGCTAAGAGATTGTATTCAGTCAGACCTCTCATGATGCGTTCCTTCCCGCCAGCCCCTCCTGATTTTCTGTCTCCTCATCCCCCCCCCAGTCTCCTGCATACTTGGACACCACACAAATCACTCTATATACAAAATTAAATTCCCCAATAAAGATCAGAACATAATGTTCCCATTTGCATGGAAGCACAATTGAATGAATGCTGATTATTCAGAGAATTACCGTATTTATGTTTATTGAGGAACAGTTCCAGTTAGGCTTCATACACACAATACGAAAATTGGATGGAAAATACCACTTTTGAAGTGTTCGTGCATATGAGCGTATCATTTTTTTTTTTTGGTGGGGGAGTGGATCTTGGGTGGGAGTTCCCACACTTTTTTCCCCAGGACTTGACCCCTGCGTGGGTGTCACTATTTTATGCATCTCTTATGTCATGCTTATATGTTTCGGTGATAACAGTACTGTGGCGGTCTAAGCCCCTATGAAGTGAACTGATTGGGATAAGGTGTGAACCTATGTGATTTTATGCTTTCATCAGTAATGAATTACACTGAGGCCTTAAAGTGGATCAAAACACATGTGAAAATCAATCATACTGTATAAGCTTTGACATGTTAATGTAATTACAGGTGTTTTCAACATTTTATACAGTGTGTACAATAAAAAGAAAAAAAAAGCTGAGACTATAAGTGGCCATGCTGACACACAATGTGCAGTTGTACGCTGTTATCATCAATCAATCATGAAATTGGCATCGAAAAATGATGTGCAGCCGATGCTTGAGTGCCCAGAAGACAAGTGGCAGTTGTTTCTCCCAGAGAAGCATCGAGAGACTGTGCTGATTGCCTTACATGACCAGCATGGTCACTTGGGAGCAGAGAGAACCTTCCAACTTGTCAGAGACCGGTTTTACTGGCCCTGCATGAGGGCCGAAGTGGAGGAGTATTGCCATTCCTGTGCAAGATGCATTCAGAGAAAGACTTTACCCCATCAAGCTGCCCCAATGGGCCACCTACAGAGTGAAGGCCCAATGGATCTGGTATGCATTGATTTTCTCTGCCTTGAACCCGATTTGAGCGGATTGGGAAATGTTCTGGTGGTAACCGACCATTTCACCCGTTATGCTCAGGCTTTCCCAACCAAGGACCAGAAGGCCTCTACAGTAGCCAAGGTACTTTGGAGAAGTACTTTGTTCACTATGGACTGCCACAGAGAATCCATTCAGACCAAGGAAGGGACTTTGAGAGTCGCCTGATCAGGAAGCTACTAGATTCTCTGGGAGTAGAGAAGACTAGAACCACACCCTATCACCCTCAAGGTGATGCCCAGCCTGAAAGGTTCAACAGGACCCTATTGAACATGTTGGGAACTTTGGAAACAGAGAAGAAGCAACATTGGAGCCAACACATATCAGCTCTGGTGCATGCCTACAATTGCACCACAAGTGATGTGACAGGTTTTTTTTCCCCTTACCGACTTATGTTTGGGAGAGAAGCAAGATTGCCAGTGGATTTGGCCTTCGGCATTTCCTTAGACCATGCCTCTGCTGCCTCCCACAAAGGATATGTGGACAGATTGAGGCGCAGTCTGAAGATAGCTTATGAGAAAGCTCAAGCGGCCTCCGACCAGAGGGGGCCCGAAATAAGAGGAACTTTGACCTGAAAGTTAGAGTACAGGACCTACAGCCTGGGGACCGTGTACTGTTACGGAATCTAGGGATCCCTGGGAAACACAAGATTGCTGATAGATGAGATCAGAGCCATATATCATCTGTAGGAAACTTCCAGGATTGCCTGTTTACAAGTTGAAGCCAGAAGGAAGAGTGGGGCCTTTGAAGACCTGGCATAGGAATCACTTGCTCCCACTCACTGAAGCAGTCAGAATGCCTCCAGTAAGAGATGTACCTGAAACTGTTTCCATTCTGGATACCCCCAGGCTAACACTAGGTCTCAAACATCCCAAGTTAGGGGTGGTGAGGACCCCCAACCTGAGGAAGAAAGAGGAGAACTTGAATGGCTATGGCCTTCCTCAACTTCAGGAAATTCTGCCATAGATCTTCCACCTACTGAAAATGTGGAAGATAACACATTGAACCCAGAAGCCACAGAGTTTGTTCCATTCAGTGATGTGCCTGAGTGCTGGGAAGATATCCCTGGTCTCTACCCAGAACAAGAAGAAGATGTTCCAGAACCAGAGATGTTGCCAGAATGTGTTCCTGAAGAAGTTCCAAGAGAACAGAGATCTCGCAGAGTTGTGAAGCCTCCCAAGAAGTTAACTTACCCCAAAGATGGGAGAAAGTTCAGAGGGCTCTGTTACTACAGCAAAGGAGAAGTGCTGAAAGCCCTGACCCTTCCGCTGTTCATTTAGTGGAGGGCAACCCCAGCTCACTCTCTGGCACAGTTAAACAGGTCGCCCACACTGAAGTGACCTGTAGACAGGACAGCTCCCCATCTTATGCTAATTGGTGGGAAGCTCCTCTGTCCAAATTATGTGAAAATGTTGTTCCCGAGAAAGTTTGTAGTTTGAACACTGTCTTTGGGGACCAAAGATTCAAAGTGGGGGGAGTGTGTAGCGGGGTTCTACCCTTTTTAGGCTTAGAGACTACATCTCCCATAATTCCCCAGGCTCCCAGGCTGCTTGCTTCCGCCCGGGAGACTGCTGGGGGAGGCTATAAAAAGGAAGAGCGGAGACCGCCTCTTCCTCTTGGGACACTTCCTCTTCTGAGGCCTGACAGGACTGGCCTGCCTCTGCTGACAGAGCGTGTGACGCGGAGACTGCAGCCAGCAGAGACACCTGTGCGGACCGGAGCTGAAGGCCTGAAGCCTGGGCCTTGCAGCCGATGAGTGAGACTCTCACCCCTCAGAGTCCACAGCAGCGGAGCGGAGACTTCCCCTTACTGTCGGTCGGACGGAGCTGATGACCGGAGTCCAGGGCTGCGACTGAGGAGACCGGACGCGCCATTGAAGAGACCAGAGCCACCATTGGAGGGACCGGAGCTGAGGACGGTACCCCAAGGATTGGTGAGAGAGCCGGAAGGCTCATCCTGCATTGACACACACGTTTTATGCCTACTGAACTGCTAGGCGCAATTTACCTCAGAGCAGCAATGTTACTTTTTGTGGATTACAAAGACACAATGCATATAAACATGAAGTGGCTGGAAAAGGCTAAAGGAGACCAGTAGCACTGAGATGCAAAAAAAAAAAAAAAAAAAAAAAAAGATTGAAAAAAGAATAGTATTTGATGAAAAAGATTGCAATTTTTTTATGATACAAAGTGATTTAGTAAATATGATCCAGGTAGGGTTTCCTACTTTAAAGGGATGCAGTGCTAAGAGGAAGGTGGAGATTGGTATTCCGGACTTTTAAAAATGCTATTTGCCCGGTTGTCATGCCGATCGAATGTCTTGACCCCCTTTAGGCTCTGACCTAAAGCAGGAGTTCTGACTTCACTGTGACTTTGTTTTCTCTCCAGGTTGATGGCCTAAAATGAATTGAAGTCATAGGCTCAGCATTACTGCCAGGCAACTAACATTTTAAAAGGGTGATCAACTGTAGCAGCATTCAGGTTTTTCTCACCACAGCTTGTCTTTACTTTTCCAGTTATCTGTTTTCCTCTATGTCAGGACTGCATTGATGTTTGTTAATAACCTTGCAATCTATTACAATTCTGAACACTTTTTATGTACAATGAAAGGCTAGCTATACACACATTAGTTTGCTGTTAATCACTAATTATTTTTTTGTCAGTGGCAGTTAAAGTCAAATTAGTAGCTTTGACATTTAACGTATTTCATTTGTAATTAGTTAACTAAAATTGCAAACATGTACACATTATGGAAACATTTTTCATATAAAAAGAAGTGTGATTACATTTTCATGCTAGTTGGGTCCCCAAACAACTCGTTTATCTCATACATACATTTTGCAATAAATTAAACAGCTTTACCAAGTCAAATATTTAAATTAGACATAAAAGCACAAGGCCAAGAAAACTTTCCATTTCTAAATGAGTCTCATGATAATTTTAATGCAATCAGTGAAATTTTTGTGGAATTTTCTTTTAATGAGCAATGGGCAACTGTAACAGAAAGAGCTTTTACTGTCATTTACCTCTGCCATATATATATATATATATATATATATATATATATATATATATATATATATATACACACACACATACACAGTGCATCTGGAAAATATTCACAGCGCTTCACTTTGTCCACATTTTTTATGTTACAGCCTTATTCCAAAATGGATTAAATTCATTATTTTCAGAAAATTTGACAAACAATACCCCATAATAACAACGTGAAAAAAGTTTGTTTGAAATCTTTGCAAATTTATTAAAAATAAAAAAGGAAAAAATCCCATGTACATAAGTATTCACAGCCTTTGCTCAATACTTTGTTGAAGCACCTTTGGCACCAATTTCACCCTCCAGTCTTTTTTTTGAGTATGATGCTACAAGCTTGGCACACTCATTTTTGGGCAGTTTCTTCCATTCTTCTTTGCAGGACCTCTCAAGCTCCATCAGGTTGTATGGGGAGCATCGGTGCACAGCCATTTTCAGATCTCTCCACAGATGTTCAATTGGGCTTAAGTCTGGGTTCTGGCTGGGCCACTCAAAGAAATTCACAGAGTTGTCCCGTAGCCACTGCTTTGTTATCTTGGCTGTGTGCTTAGGGTCGTTGTCCTGTTGGAAGTTGAACCTTCTCCCCGGTCTGAGGTCCAGAGCACTCTGGTGCAGGGTTTCATCAAGGATGTCTCTGTACATTGCTGCATTCATCTTTCCCTCGATCCTGACTAGTCTCCCAGTTCCTGCTGCTGAAAAACATCCCCACAGATTGATGCTGTCACCACTATGCTTCACTGTAGGGAGGGTAATGGCCAGGTGATGAGCGGTGCTTGGTTTCCTCCACACGTGATGCTGCCATTCAGGCCAAGGAGCTCAATCTTTGATTCATCAGACCAGAGAATTTTGTTTCTCATGGTCTGAGAGTCCTTCAGGTGCCTTTTAGCAAACTCCAGGCAGGCAGTCATGTGCCTTTTACTGAGGAGTTGCTTCCATCTGGCAGGTTCTTCTGGAAGGTTCTCCTCTCTCCACAGAAAAATGCTGGAGCTCTGTCAGAGTGACCATCAGTTTCTTGGTCACCTCCCTGGCTAAGGCCCTTCTCCCCCGATTGCTCAGGCCTGGCGACCCGCTGTAGGAAGAGTCCTGGAGGTTCCAAACTTATTCCATTTACGGATGTTGGAGGCCACTGTGCTCATTGGGACCTTCAATGCTGCAGAAAATTTTCTATACCCTTCCTTAGATCTGTGCCTCCATACAATCCTGTCTCGGAGGTCTACAGACAATTCCTTGGACTTCATGGCCTCATTGTGCTCTGACATGCACTGTTGACTGTGGGACCTTATATAGACAGGTGTGTGCCTTTCCAAATCATGTCCAATAAACTGAATTTACCACAGGCGGACTTCAATCAAGCTGTAGAAACATCTCAAGGATGATCAGTGGAAACAGGATGCACCTGAGCTCAATTTTGAGTGTCATGGCAAAGGCTGTGAGTACTTATGTACATTTTTTTTTTTTTTTTTTTTTTTAAATTTGCAAAGATTTCAAACAAACTTCTTTCACGTTGTCATTATGGGGTACTGTTTCCCCATAGGGGCCACACAATAGAATTTGTATTTTGTCATACTAGTGTGTATGAGTGAATGTACACTACATCACATTGTGAAACCACATTTCAGTGCTGCCTTTTTTTACAACTTGTATGTAATTACTATACCATACCTGCCACCTTTTTGAGATGAGAATGAGAGACACCTCCTAGAAAAAGTATGTGGGCATAGGACATGCCCCCTACCATGCCCCCTTAAAGGAGATTTAACCCAAAAAAATATTAGTGGGAGTGGAGGTGAAGAGAAGCTGCCTGAAGTATTCTGAGGGCAGGGGCAGCCCCCCTCAAATACTCAGGGTCAGCCCAGCTGGGGCAGTGGAGTTTGGGTGGAAAATGAAGATGGAGTGTTAGGCTGTGGGTGGCCTTTGAGGGTAGCTCCCTAGTCTGGGGGGAGCCTCAGACATGGGCTCAGGTGTGGAAAGGACCCTCTTCATCACACACAGAAGTGAAGTTCCCTGACCAGAGGGTGCAAAAGTGGAAGACAACAGGAGAACACTGCCTGGCAAATCTCCAGGGAGGAAGACAACCAGGAGGGCTGGTAAATGTTACAGTCAGAGGACTGAGAGGCATGCCTGAGCAGTCTGGGATGGATGCAGAGTCAGTCTGAGGACTGGGGAGTCTTAGCCAGGAGGGTTAGTAAAAGGAGCAGCTGCAGCCAGTGCCTGAAAAGGTGGTGCTAGGATCAGTAGCCACAAGAGGACAGCTAGGCACTAGGACATTTATGCTACACTACCAAAGGGGCTCGTGGTCCCTGTCTGTAAATGGAATTTGCTACTGGTCTAACTGAGCCTTTGTTAGATCATCCAAACAGTGCCAGCTGGTTCTGGGAGATGTAGTTCTACAAACAAGATTGTGCCGGAGGTGGATGGAGAAGCATATAGACGGACTGTATATAGTTGTATCCCTGAAGAGTTCTACTTTCAACAAGTGGGCATCCCATAATATCCCTATTCAAGTTTATTCCCCTTTTAAAAATATAAAAAAAACAAAGCACTGGACTGTTCTTCTGACTCAAGTGTGCTGTGAAGATGTGGTGTGCATGGCTGTGCAGGGTGGGGGATCCCTTTACACTTGTGGCTCCTTCGGGGTGCACTATATACAACGATTTAGATCAGACCAAAATGAGGAACAAATGAGGTGAAGAGTGAAATCAGGGACAGTCCCTCGACATCAGGGACATTTGGGAGCTATGCTATACAGTATAGCACAGTGCAATGTATTACAGCATGTCAGAGCATGCTGCACAAAAACGTCACATGGATTTTCCGAGCACACTGCTGCAATGCATTGTGAACTAAAGCCATAGGACATAAGGCAAACTGACTTATTCTTGTGTTGGTATTGCATTGGACAATGCAGTTGGAACGGGCTCTGAAAGGTCTTTAATGCACAGAGCAATTTTGCATTTGCAACCATTCATATCACAATAATTTTACAGAATCTCACATTTATGTTTTTTTTTTTTTTACTTTTCCAGTACTTTAGGGTTTCCAGCATTAGAGTGAAATTGACAGCCTCTGTAGGGCCCTATGATCATCTCCTGCCCATGTGACCAGGGTTGTGCAGCAAGCCCGCAGCTGAGAGCAGGAAACTTTGACTGACGACCCCTACTGGTTTTCGCATGCGTACCCTGCCACTGGGATGTCGCTGGCACCTGTGCTGGTGTGTGACACTCAGCAAGCCGCACACCGGAGCCTGGCCGCATATTGGGCACCACTGTTCTAGGGGTACCAAAAACAAGATTTTGTCACTTTGTCTACTTTTCATCCCTCAGATGTTTACAATTTTTGTGGACTTTGTGAAACATTACAAGCCAACGTCTAGAGCACAACACTCTTTCCTAACCGTATAAAGGAACAAGCATTAGTTGGATCAATGAAGTTCAGGACTAACATTAAAGCAAGAGTTAGAGAAGCTCTTTTCAACTATTATGGAACTGTTCTTATACAAAAAAAAGATAATTTATTTTAGGATTTAGGGTTAAAGGATATTACAGTTCATTGAAGTTACAGCATTTAACATATTTGAAGACTAAAAAGTGCTCAAAGTTGGAACATTCTTCTGTTGTTTGGACACCAGTGCACCACTTAGGCTACTTTCACACTGGAGCGGTGGGGGCGCTGGCGGTAAAGCGGCGCTATATTTAGCGCCGCTTTACCGGCGTTTTAGCGGCGCATTGCGGCCACTCGCAGGGTGTTTTTACCCCCGCGAGTGGCCGAAAAAGGGTCAATACCGCCCGCAAACCGCCGCTATTGCAGCGTTTTGCGGGCGGGTTCGGCGCGCTCCCCCATTGTTTTCAATGGGACCGGGCGCTATAGGAGCGGTAAATATACTGCTCCTATAGCGAGCCAAAGATGCGGCTTGCAGGACATTTTTGAGCGTCCTGCAAGCGCACCGCTTCAGTGTGAAAGCCCTCGGGCTTTCACACTGAAGGAACAGCAACAGCTGTTTCGGGTCGGTTTGCAGGCGCTATTCAAACCGCCCCAGTGTGAAAGGGGCCTTAGAGTTGCCACCTCATCCCTTTAAACCAGAAACACATGAATTACACAGGTTCTGAGGCTAATTCAATGCAGACAAGGCACCAAGTGAGTTTAATTACCACCTTAATCAGCCACAGAACCTGTATAATTAATATGTGTTTGGATTTTAAGGGCTGAGGTGGCAACCCATGGGTTTCCACTGTGTCAGCAGCAATGGCTCACCAAGTGGAACTTGTTGCTTTTAGCTAAAGGCTATGATAATGCAGATCTGGTCAACAGATCTTACACTAGAGTTCCATAGATATATCACATGAACAGTTGAATGGGAGTGGTGAGTGAGTAACACATTTGGCCTAAAGCCGAACACAGAAACTCCCTATGACTATATATTGGATAATGTGAGCTTTGGTAAATTCAACATCCAACAAATTGTGTTCAATATATCCTTCAGATAAAACATTTCTGACAATAAGGCCCCTTTCACACTGGGGCGGTTTGCAAGCGCTATTGCGCTAAGAATAGCGCCTGCAAACCGACCCGAAACAGCTGTTGCTGTTCCTTCAGTGTGAAAGCCCGAGGGCTTTCACACTGAAGCGGTGCGCTTGCAGGACGCTCAAAAATGTCCTGCAAGCCGCATCTTTGGCTCGCTATAGGAGCGGTATATTTACCGCTCCTATAGCGCCCGGTCCCATTGAAAACAATGGGGGAGCGCGCCGAACCCACCAGCAAAACACCGCAATAGCGGTGGTTTGCGGGCGGTATTGACCCTTTTTCGGCCGCTCGCGAGGGGTAAAAACACCCCGCGAGCGGCCGCAATGCGCCGCTAAAACGCCGGTAAAGCGGCGCTAAATATAGCGCTGCTTTACCGCCAGCGCCCCCACCGCTCCAGTGTGAAAGTAGCCTTACTGAGCCAGTGATCAAGAAGGATCCAGAAGGATGTTGCCATCTTTATTCAGGCATTATACAGAATGCAGAATACTTTATTAATCCCAATGGAAAGTGGGAAATTGCTGTCCAGGGTAAAAATCTACCTCCTGGACTAAGACACTGGCTCATTCACACCTGCATTGTTCTCTGGAGAGCCATCTGCATTTGGATCGATCTTCAGGGAGCATTTGACAGGCAGTGATGAGGCATTTTATCGCCTCCTCAGAGCCTGCTTTAATTGCTTGATGCTATACTAGCATGGCGCAACATGCTAGACGCCTGCAGAATAGCCCCGTTCAAAGCATTGCAGGCCTCTGCAGCTAAAGGGGGAGCGGTTGGAGGGGCAGAGAAAAATGCGGCTCAACTGCTGGGTTTTACTGACCCTCAACCACTATTGTGAATGACTCTTAACACAGACCAGTTCCCACTTGCTAGAAAGTTACAATAATGCAGTCTAAGCACTGAGGGATAGAAGCCTGGGGAAATTCTCACTCCTGCCTACTTCAAACTGATGACATTGGGGGAGATTTATTAACCACTTCCCAACCAGCCGCCATCATTATACTGCAGCAAGGGGGCTCTTTCCGCAAATCGCCGTAGTTGTACATCGGTGCGGGAACTCGCTTTTGTGCGCTTACATTGGCCAGCGGGGGAGCCAATTGGCAATCGTTCCCTGCAGTGACAGAACGGAGATCTGCCTGTGTAAACAAGGCAGATCTCTGTTCTGACAGGGGAGATCACACAGATCCTGTCCTGCTAAGCTGGAAGACAGATCTGTGTGTTTCCCCAGGCAGCCCATCCCCCATACAGTTAGAAACAAACCCAGGGAACCCATTAAACCTCTTGATCTTCCCTGATGTTAACCCCTTCCCTGCCAGTGTCATTAGTACAATAACAGTGCAGATTTTTAGCACTGATTACTGTAATAATGACACTGGTTCCCAAAAAAGTGTCAAAAATTTCTGTTAGGTGTCCGATCTGTCCGCCCCAATGTCGCAGTCCCAGTGAAAATACCTGATCGCCATCATTACTAGTAAAAAATAAATAAAAATTACATAAATCTATCCCCTATTTTGTAAACGTGATAACTTTTATGCAAACCAATCAATATACGCTTATTGTGATGTTTTTGACCAAAAATATGTAGCAGGATACATCTCGGTCTAAACTGATGTATACATTTTTTTTTTTGCAAATACTTTATAGCAGAAAGTAAAATAATTTGCTTTTTTTTTCAAAATTTACGCTTTTTTTTGTTTAGAACACAAAAAATAAAAACTGCAGAGGTGATCAAATACCATAAAAAGAAAGCTCTATTTGTGGGGAAAAAAGCACATCAATTTTGTTTGGGTACAGCGTCGCACAACCGCGCAATTGTCAGTTAAAGCGATGCAGTGCCGTATCACAAAAAATGGTCAGGAAGTGGGTAAATCCTTCCGGGGCTGAAGTGTTTAAAATCGGTGCATACAGAATCTGGTGCAGCTGTGCATAGTAACCAATCAGTTTCTTGTTCAATTAAAGGGGTTGTAAACCTTCCATTTTTTCACCTTAATGCATCCTATGCATTAAGGGAAAAAAACATCTGATAGTTACAGGCCCCCCCAGCCCCCCGGTTTACTTACCTGAGCCCTCGAAAGTCCCGCGTTGAGAACGTGCTGGCTTCTCTGCTCTTCTTGGCCCGGTCTTCTTGGCTCCTCATTGGATAGATTGATAGCAGCGCAGCCATTGGCTCGCACTGCTGTCAATCAAATCCAAATGACGCGACCGCCGGGGGGGGGCAGGACCGAGACATACACTCTGTGTCTATGGACGCAAAGTGTATGAGACGGGAGCGTGCCCACACGGTTAGCTATTGTGGGGAGTAGCCGAGAGAGCCGCCGTGGGACCCCAGAACAGGAGGATCAGGGCCACTCTGGTTAAAAACCATGCATATTTATTTTTTACTTTGTTCAATAGAGAGCGTTTTCCTTCTATTCCTGTCCTGGAGATGCAACAAAAAATTGTAGAAACTCTCTACAAATAGAGTGGAATCCCATTCTTATGCCCCGTACACACGGTCGGAAATTCTGACCACAAAATCCGCTGGATTTTTTCCGACGGATATTGTCCGACACTGGTAAAATCCGATCATTCTGAACGTGGTTGTGTACGACGGAACTACGTAGAGGCTATTAGCCAATAGCTTTGGTCTCATAATTTGATCTGAGCATGCGTGGCACTTTGTCCATCGGAATTCTCCATCGGAATTCTCGGAATTCTCTACACATGATCAGAAAAAGTCCGATCGGATTTTGTTGGAAAATTTGAGAGCAGGATCTCAAATTTTTTCCATCGGAAATTCCGACGGAAAAAGTCCGATGGAGCCCACACACGGGCGGATTTTCCGACAACATGGTCCGATCGGACATTTTCCATCGGAATTTCAGACCGCGTGTACGGGGCATTAGACAGTGGTAACTGGAAAAGATGTCGCCATTGAAAATAATTTCTGCACCTCCTCTTCTCTTGACAACTCTAAAATTTGTCTGTAAAAATTGTCACCAGGACAAATAAAGAGCAATAAAAACGTGACAGGGGTTCTAACCATTTGCACTCTATCCAAAACTAAAAAAAAAAAAATGTTTGGGCTATACACACATGTTAATATATTATTATTTGGTAAATGGCTGTTAAATATGGAAAAAAAGTAAAATTGTCATTAGTCTTCAAAGAGACAAAAGTCCATGAGATCCACATAATCAGTAACGTAAACATAAAACCTTGTTGTCCAGTATAAATATTCTTCTACATCAAGCTGTGATTGGATTTATTTACCGGATAAGTATGAAAATCTATTTTCAAATTACACTATTATAAGATTTCCTGTGGTTATCTATCATCCTAATTTGCTGTCTTTCTGGACTCATAATACTATATGATGATTTGAAAACAAAGTCTAAATCTTTTTACAGTCATTTTTCCCAGTGAGAAATGACAGCAATCATCAAAGTCTAAAAACAGCCAATTTAGGAACAAGCTCATGCCTTTGTACTGTTAGCCTTTACATAATCAAAGGCATTAAAAACAAAAAATATAAAAAAAAAAAAAAAACAAAGATAATTTAAAAAAAAAAAAAAAAACATGGCAAGATCTAATTTAAAGGCAAAAAATAATGAACAGAAAGCTTTCACCTGTGGAACCAATTCTGACACTTCTCACTAGGGGTGAGCTTGATGTTCGGGTCAAACATAAGTTCAACTCGAACATCAGGTGTTCGCCTAAGAGCGAACATTATTGGGCGTTCGTGGCAAATTTGAGCCCCGCGGAATGCCCCATAATGCACTGCGAGATCGCAGTGCATTGCTCTATGATGATTGGCCAAAGCATGCACCTGACCTGCATGCTTTGGCCAATCACAGCGCCCTCTGCTAAGAGAGCCATAATTGGCCAAAGGCAGGGTGTCTTTGGCCAATCATGGCTCAGGGGGACTAAAGTCCACGCCCCACACTATATAAGGCTGCTTACACGGTGGCCCTGTGTAGTGTTGTTGGTGTGGACGGAGAGATACTGTAGCTTGATTTAGATTACGCAGGCAGGTTATTCAGTTAGTGGCAGTGTGTGTATGTGTATATATATATATACAGTGTGTACAGTTCTACTACACTTCTGGTGGTGTACACAGTGCATTCCGTGGTGTACAGTTTCTAATACACTTTAGGCATAGTACAGTTTCTAATACAGTGTGTACAGTGTCTAATACAGTGCTGGTGGTGTACACAGTATCTAATACAGTGTGTACAGTTTCTAATACAGTGCAGGCGGTGTACACAGTATCTAATATAGTGTGTACAGTTTCTACTACACTTGGTGGTGTACACAGTACACAATACAGTGCAGCTGTAGTACAGTTGCTAATACAGTGCAGGCGGTGTACACAGTATCTAATACAGTGTGTACAGTTTCTACTACACTTCTGGTGGTGTACACAGTACACAATACAGTGCAGCCATAGTACAGTTGCTAAAACAGTGCAGGCGGTGTACACAGTATCTAATACAGTGTGTATGTTTTCTACTACACTTCTGGTGGTGTACACAGTATACACAATACAGTGCAGCCGTAGTACAGTTGCTAATACAGTGCAGGCGGTGTACACAGTATCTAATACAGTGTGTACAGTTTCTACTACACTTCTGGTGGTGTACACAGTATCTAATACAGTGTAGTGTGGTGTTGCAAAACAAATTATACATCATGTCCGGAAGGCCACCAAGGAGAGGCAGACGCTCACAGGCCACTAAAAGAGGGCAAGCAGCCTCTGTGTCTACAGTCAACAGTGCTGGTCATGGACATGGTGCATCCTCTGCAGGTGGCCGTGGGGCACGCTTGTCCTTTTTTTCTGCTGCTGGCCGTGTTATTGAGCCACAACATGCAGAAGAGTTGGAGTGGATAACAAAGCCGTCATCATCCTCCTCATCCTCTGTCACCAAGGCTCAGAGTAGTTTGCCTTCCAATGCAGCTGCCAAAGTGGCCTATTCCACCGGTTCTTTGTCCACAGTCACTCCTTCCATAACCCCACCATCATGCACGGAGGAGTCCCAAGAATTATTCGACCACAGTGTCATTTATATGCTGCTGGAGGATGCGCAGCGATTTGAAGGCTCCGATGTTGGTTCCCAGGTTGAGGAAGGGAGTAACGTGAGCCTAGAGAGAGGGGGTGCCCAAGAAGGACAAGAAATTGGCAGTCATGTTCCCCCAGCTACAGCATACTGCCAAGTTTGCTCCAGTGATGAGGTGGGAGGGGATGATGAGGTCACTGACTGTACGTGGGTGCCTGAGAGAAGAGAGGAGGAGGAGGCACAACGCTGAGGTAGGGTTTCCTCTAGGGGGCAGCTTAATGGCAGCTACCCTATTGTATCACACCGCAGAGCTCTGCAGGTGCAGGGCATTGCTGACTCCCTGCTGACTCTTAAAAGTTCCTTGGTGTGGGCCTTTTTCGACACATGTGCAGCATATCGCACCGTTGCTGTTTGCAACCTATGTCTGAAGCGGATCAAGTGTGGCCAGAACAGCAGCCACTTGGGCACTACATGCTTGACCAGACATATTACAACCTGCCATGCAGTCCATTGGAAACAGCACTTGAAAGACCCACATCAAAGAAAAAGGCGGACTTCTCCTTGCTCCTCATCTGGGATCTCCAACCCTACTATACCTCCAGTCCTCTCAAAAACCTGCACTGAGAGGAATGAAGGTATAGCAATAGGTGTCCCAAGTACTTGCAGCCAATCTGATAGCAGTACACCACCATCTGATTTTAGCAGGCAAATTTCCCTACCCCAGTTTCTGAACCGTAAAAAGAAATTTGGTTCCAGCCATCCACATGCTCAGCGTCTAAATGCTAGCTTGGCCAAATTGTTAGCACTGCAACTGCTGCTTTTCAGCTGGTAGACTCTTCCCCCTTTTGTGAATTTGTGGAATGTGCTGTACCTCAGTGGCAGGTTCCAAAACGCCATTTCTTTTCACGGAAGGCTATGTCTACCGGCATGAGGAAGGCAATGTTTTGGCCTCGTTGGACAGGGCGGTCAGCAGTAAAGTTCATATTACCGCTGACTCATGGTCCAGCAGGCATGGGCAGGGACATTACCTTTCCTTCACGGCGCACTGGGTAACTCTGCTGGCAGCTGGGAAGGATGCAGGACAGGGTTCAGTGTTGTTGGAGCTTGTTCCGCCACCACGCCTCCAAAATGCTAGTGGTGATTCTGCCACAGCTCTCTCCTCCACCCCTCCTACTTCTTCTTCCTCTATGGCCTCTTCTGCAGATGTGTCCTCTGAACCAGCGGTGCTCCGTAAGCGTTCAAGGGGCTACGCAAGCAGTCAGGCTAAAAGATGCCATGCGGTGCTTCAGTTGGTCTGCCTAGGGGACAGGAGCCACACTGGGGCACAGATTCTTTCAGTTCTGCAGGGGCAGGCTCAGAGGTGGTTGATGCCATGCCAGCTTCAGCCAGGAATGGTTGTATGCAACAATGGCACCAACCTTCTCTCCGCCCTCCGACAGGGACACTTGACACATGTTCCATGTTTGGCATACATCCTGAATTTGGTGGTGCAGCGGTTCTTGAGCAGGTAACCAGGCTTATAGGATCTCTTGAGGCAGACCACAAAAGTCTGTGCCCATTTCCGCCGGTCAAACAATGCCAGTGCTCGGCTGGCTGACATTTAAAGGGAATGCAACCTGCCCAACAACTGCCTCATTTGTGACATGCCCACCAGGTGGAACTCAACGTTGGCAATGCTGCAGCGGCTGCACACACAGCAGAGGGCCATCAATGAGTCCCTGTGTGAGTATGGCACCAGGACAGGGGCAGGGGAGCTTGGCTTCTTTTTGGCACGCCAGTGGCTACTGATCAAGGATGCATGCACTGTCCTGTCACCATTTGAGGAGGCCACAAGGATGGTGAGCAGCGACAATGCATGCATCAGTGACACTGTCCCTCTAGTCTTCCTGTTGGAGCACACTCTTTGTGGAATCATGGACTGGGCACTTGAGGCAGAACAGCGGGAGGAAGAGGAGGACTTCTTTACCTCTCAAGGCCCCCTTTATCCAGATCGCATTCCTGCGGGCCCGCCAAACACACAGGAAGAAGAGGAGGAGGATTGTGTCAGCATGGATGTAGAGCATAACACTCAGCAGCAGTCTTCAAGGGATGGTTTTCAGTCCCCAGAAACCCAAGGAGTTGTACATGGCTGGGAGGAGGTAGTTACGGATTATGTGATCCTTAGTGACACAGAGGACTCAGAATCGAATGCCTCTGCAAACTTACGCTGCATGGCCTCCCTGATTCTGCAAAGCCTGCAAAAGGACCCTAGGATTCGTGGTATCAAGGAGAGGGATCATTACTGGCTGGCAACCCTTCTAGATCCACGTTACAAGGCTAAGGTTGCAGAACTCATCCTGCCTTTGCAGAGGGAACAGAGGATGAAACATCTTCAGGAGGCCTTGAAGAAAGGTTTGTGCAATGCATTTCCAGACCCTGGGAGGTTACAATTTCCTGGTGCTGGACAACGTGTTGCTGAGGCTTCATTCAGTCAGAGGAAAAGCGGTGGAGAAGGTGGCCAGCTGACAGAAGCCTTTAAACTATTTTTCAGTCCTCAGCGCCAAGGTCTGATCGGTTCAAGCAACCATTGCCAGCGTCTGCATTACATGGTGCAGGAATATCTAGGGGCAAGAGCAGACTTGGAGACCTTTCCAACAGAGCATCCACTGGGTTACTGGGTCTTGAGGATTGACCACTGGCCAGAACTTGCTCAATATGCAATTGAGCTACTGGCCTGTCCTGCATCCAGCGTGCTTTCTGAATGCACATTCAGTGCTGCTGGAGGGTTTGTAATGGATCAAAGAGTGCGCCTGTCCACAGACTCCGTTGATAGGCTCACATTCATAAAAATTAATCAGTCTTGGATCAGCAGCTATCATGCACCTGATGCTGATGTAACTGATTGAATTTGCTATGGATGTAGGATCCCTTGAAGACTGCCTATGCTGACTATCCTATCTTCAATCTTGATGATGCTAGCTCGCAGCAATATTTTTGGTTCAGGACACCACCACCACCACCCCCAATGGCCCAATTTTTTTTTTTCTGCCCCCCTTTAACAGGGGCATGTAATTAACACATTTTTTTTGATATAATATTTCACAGCAGGGCCAGTTCCTGTGCCCACCAAGAGTATCTGTGAGGACTTACAGTGTTGTGGCACCACCAACACCACCCAAGGCCCAATTTTTCTGCCCCTGTTTAAAAGGGGCATGTAATTACAATTTTTGATTTAATATTTCACAGCCGGGCCCGTTCCTGCGCCCACCAAGAGTAACTGTGAGGGCTTACAGTGTTCTGGTACCACCAACACCTAAGGCCCAATTTGCCCTTCTCTGGACTCTCTCTAGTTCCCGCATTGATGTAGGGGTTACTGAGATACACAAGACTATCTACCGTATTTATCAGCGTATAACACGCACTTTCCCCCCCTAAAAAGTAGGGGGCAAATTGTGGGTGCTTATTATACACCGATATAGGCGGCCTCAGTGGGGAAGGAGGGGACAAGAGCCACCAGATTAGACAGAACCGGATCTCCTGTGTACTCAGCTCAGCTCGGTTTGGCTCGCAGTCATGCCCAGTCCCGTCTCCTGGACGGCTTCTAGCATTGACGTCACATGTCCCAACGTTGGACTGGTGTTATGTCCATCATAGGAGGTGGGCCAAGAGGCGGGACTGGGTGTGACTTCGAGCCGAGCTGAGTACACAGGAGATCCAGCTCTGTCTAATCTGGAGCTCAGCAGGTAGCATTAACAGGCACTGGTGAGGCTGCAGATGGGCACTGAGCAGGCTGCAATGATGGGCAATACAATGCTGCAGATGGGCACTGGTGATGCTGCAGATGAAAACTAAGGCTGTATTGATGGGCAATGGTGAGACTGAAGATAGTCACTGGCAAGGCTGCAATGATGGGCAATGGGGAGGCTGCAGATGGGCACTGGTGAGGCTGCAGATGGGCAATGGCGAGGCTGCAGATGGGCACTGATCAGGCTGCAATGATGGGAAATGGCGAGGCTGCAGATGGGCAATTGTAAGGCTGCATGGACTCTGGGGCGCCAGTACTTCTGGATCATTGATGTTAAAGAAGTCTCTTTACTCACGGTCTTGGACTGGCTGTTCTAAATCCGGTTAGTAATACCTAAAAACCGTCTCTGGCTTTTAGCCTTGGCTTTCTGCATCTCTGCTTCCCTTGGTACCTATATACTTACAACTTACTCAGACTCCGCATTTACTTCCATACTCTGGCGCCCCCTATATTTTTGGTTTATTATTACTTGGTTTTATATACGCCCCCTGCAGCTCCTCCCTTTTGGGCACATATACTCGACCATATCTGTGGTGTTCATTTGGTCTTGGTTCTGGCCTGACGACATACTTTTTTGGGTACAGACTGCTTTAACGACCCTGAAGAAGCCAATGTTTGGCGAAACATGTTGGTCATCTACATCTGAGAACCTAACTATACCCCTGATTTACAATTGTACAGATTTTCTAACTTGACTCCAAAGATGTCAGGTCATGTATGGTGTTTCAGCCATTAATGAGTCCTCCTTTTCCCCTCTTACCAAGTGGGTCTCATGTTGACTGAACCACACTTTTTTAATATGTATTATTATCTGTGTATGATTTCAATCTAATAAATGTTTTTGTAAATGTTTATAAAAAATCACGAGTGTTCCTTTCACTATACGAGTACCGCTACAATCCCCTATTCCTGTCCCCTCACACCTATCTATCATTCAAATCGGGATGAGGTACATTTAATAGTGAGTTTTCCAAGCCTCCACCACCAGGCTTCATTAATAGGCAATGGTGAGGCTGCATTGATGTGCACTGACCCTTATTTTGCTTCAAAGTTCTTTATTTAAAATTTTAGTTTTTTTCCTGAAACGTCCCTCTTAAAATTAAGGTGCGTGTTATACGCCGATAAATATGGTATATTTTTATTTTTTTTATGCAGCTATATCGTTTTTTTGCAAGCTCTAGAATGGGAGACTGAGTGCTTTGCATTAACGTGTACATTTCATTATTAGAAAGCAGTAACTGGGTTACTTTCAAGTGATTTTGCCTAGGTTCAGATGATGCCATCAATCTGCTGCTGGCAACATTTCCTCGTTCTTCTTTTTCCCTGTTTTCACCTGGTGATCTGACTAGTAGCGCACCTCCTCTATTAGAATGCCTCCACTCTGGTTGAAAGGGCACAGAGGCACTCTTGGGCAAAAGCATTGTTAATCTGGGGGATGGGGCTGTTAGATGGACTATCAGATTCAAATACACTAACATATGAAGCCAAACTACAGCTAACAATTTATAAGCAGTTACAGTTATGTTCCTTTTAAGATAAAAGTTTTACAGAAATAAATAAAAGCTGATCATTGTAAGCACCCCTTTCAGTGGCAAATGGTTTGTCTCAACCATCTAACTGCTAGAACTGCAGGACAGCTTGTTCTGTTGAAAAACAACAGACTTACTGTCTGGATCACAATAAAAAAATAAAGGAAAGAAAGCTTAAAAAAGCTAATGCAGCCATCACATCTAAAGATTAGTAAGCTGAAATAGAATACTTATTTGCTTTGGGGTTTATTACAGCTTTAATACAATACAACATGGTGCATGAAAGTGGTCTGTTTAGGAGTCATTTATAGCTGGTGGTTATCCATGATGGATAATTAGACTTGCAAAGTGTAGGCAGGTCTATATTCATAGCTGCTAGGTAAGTGAACCCTAAGCCATCTTCATGTGACTTGTTTTCTTAAAGCAGGGGTAGGCAACCTCGGCACTCCAGCTGTGGTGAATCTACAAATCCCATTATGCCTCTGCCTCTAGGAGTCATGCATGTGATTGTCAGGGTCTTGCAGTGTCCTCATGGGACTTGTAGTTTTACCACAGCTGGAGGGCCAAGGTTGACTATCCCTGTCCTAAAGTGACCCATTTCTAAACAGAAGGCAAGCTTAACATTCTGGTGACCCATGTGATGAGCTGCAAAGTGTCAGCTTTTCAACGCACAGGAAAAATAAGTACATTTATTCTGTTTTTACAGGTTGAATTCTGTTTAAAAATTACCCTATGGTGACAGGGTCACTTTAATGTCCAGCACTTTTGCAGAGAGCAGTCACTCATCTACAGCCATGGCCAAAGGTTTTGGGAATGACACAAATAATAATTTTCACAAAGTCTGCTGCCTCTTTTCAGTTTTTATGATGGCAATGCGTATATACTCCAGAATTCCCTCTTTGCCATGAAAATACACTTAACCCCTTAAAAAAAAAAAACATTTCCACTGCATTTGTAAAAGAAGGCTTCAGGGCACCCAAGAAAGTCCAGCAAGCGCCAATACCCTCTCCTACAGTTGATTCAGCCGCGGGCTCAGGGCACCACCAGTGCAGAGCTTGATTAGGAATGGCAGCAGGCAGGTGTGAGTGCATCTGCACACACCATAAGGAGAATACTTTTGGAGGATGGCCTGGTGTCAAGAAGGGCAGCAAAGAAGCCACTTCTCTCTAGGAAAAACACCAGGGACAGATGGATATTCTGAAAAAGGTGCAGGCATTGAACTGCTGAGGACTGGGGTAAAGTCATTTTTTCTGATGAATACCCTTTCCAATTGTTTGGGGCATCCAGAAAAAACCTTGTCCAGAGAAGAAAAGGTGAGTGCTACCATCAGTCCTGTGTCATGCCAACAGTAAAGCATCCTGAGACCATTTATGTGTGGGGTAGCTTCTCGGCCAAGGGAGTGGGCTCACTCACAATTTTGCGAAAGAACACAGCCATGAATAATGAATGGTACAAAAACATCCTCTGAAAGCAATGTCTCCCAACATCCAAGAACAGTGTGGTGAAGAACAATGCCTTTTCCAACTTGACGGACCACATTGCCATAAGGCAGAAATGATAACTAAATGGCTTGGTGAACAAAACATAAACATTTTGGGTCCATGGGCAGAAAACTCCCCAGACCTTAATCCTGCTGAGAACTTGTGGTCAATCCTCAAGAGGAGGGTAAACAAAAAAAAACCCCACAAATTCTGACAAACTCCAAGCATTGATTATGTAAGAATGGACTGCCATCAGGATGTGTCCCAGAAGTTGATATGCCAGGGCGAATGGCAGAGGTCTTGAAAAAGAAGGGTCAACACTGCAAATATTGACTCTTTGTATAAACGTAATGCCATTGTCAATAAAAGCCAATAAAACACTTATGAAATGCTTGTAATTATACTTCAGTATACCATAGTAACATCTGAAAGAAAGACCCAAAAACACTGAAGCAGCAGACATAACAAACTTTTCCATAGGCATTATGGGTAAGCTAAAGAAACAACAGAGTAAACAAAATTTTGGTTTGCAAATTATTAAAACCTGACTAAGCCCTGTGATGAAAAGCACTGCTATGATGATTCCAGTTCTGTAAACAAGGAACTTCTTTGAGCACAGCTGAAATAGCTGAATATGTAAAAAGGCAAACAGAGCTCCATCTTCTGGCTGCATAGAAGACTGCATAATATTATGCAATAGTTCATATTTACCTAGCTAAAAGAAAATGTAGGTTTAAATTTTTATTTTTTAGGTCCTAATAAGGAAAATATATACAAATTATTTAAACATTTACTGTAATAAACCCTGATTGGATTCTGATACCTAAGTAGTGCATTATGCCTAAATGATACATAAAAATATTTAGCATGCCTGCACCCAAACTGAAATAACATTGTACTAATATGAAACTTATCAGATATATATTATGTTATTATATTAATTGCTGCATATCCAAGAGTGTTTTTTTTTTTTTTGGTGATGCGTTCTCTTTAAAATTTAAATTCCCTATTATATCTTCTCATGAAAATGGTATTTTACTTTTGGTGAAGGACAGCGATTTTGTGTTTTCACATATAATGTGAAAGGATTACGTTAAAATCCAGCCTGTCAGTTAAATTAAAAGAAGAATTATGATGTCAGTAATAAAGACTGTTTTTCACTGTTTGCTCTACATTGCTGCAATAAGTGCTCATTAAAATTCATACTAAGTTCCTCATGCAGAAAGCCAGACCAAGGAAAATGAAAAAGACAATAACGGTAAGACATAAATCTTTGTTTGGTGTGTCATAACAAATAAAAGGCAACATTAAAAATCTACAGGTCTCCGAATGCTTATTAAAAGGAACTTGAATATATGTGGGTCACCAGAAGGCTTATTTTTGAATCAATATTTAGTTGTTTTACTGAAAAATATGCTTTTATAGTTGAATCCAAATCTATAGGAGGCCATTTCAATTATCATAATTCAAAATATTTTCTTTGCTTGTGTCTGTGCAGGGAAGTGTGGATACATTGGATTACATTGTATGCTATTTCTCTGTACGGCTTATGTGCAATTGGCTTTAGTTGTTTAGCCAACCTTGAGAACTAAACATTGGTTAACCACTTACCTACTGGCCGCTTTCACCCCCTTCCTGCCCAGGCCAATTTTCAGCTTTCAGTGCTGTCACACTTTGAATGATAGTTGCGCAATAATGCAACACTGTACCTATATGAAATGTTTCCCCTTTTTATTCACACAAATAGAGCTTTCTTTTAGTGGTATTTAACCACCACTGGGTTTTTATTATTTTGCTAAACAAGCAAAAAAAAATACAAAACATTTTGTTAAAAAAATGTTTTTGTTAATTTCTGTTATACAATTTAGCAAACAGGTGATTTTTCTTCTTCATCTGATGTGCACTGATGAGGTTGCACTGATGGGCACTGATAGGCTGCACTAATGGGCACTGATGAGGCGTCACTGATAGGTGGCACTGATGAGCACTAATAGGCGACACTGAAGGGCACTGATAGACAGCACTCATGGGCACGGATAGGCGGCACTGATGAGCACTGATGGGCACTGATGAGGAAGCATCGACTGGCAGCACTGATGGGCACTGATTGGCAGCACTCATGGGTCTGCACTGATGATCAGGACACTGATCATCAGTGCCCTGACTATCAGGGTAGATGTCTCCTTTTACACTTGACGGTTACTGGCTCCCCTCTCCTCGCACTGTGACAGTGCAAGAGGAAAGGAATGCCAATAACCACCAAGTGTGTACATTGTGATCAATGTGATTGGACACAGAGCGTGCTAAATGCGTGGTTCTGGAAGGACGTCCCAGAACTGGACGACCGCATTGTAGCCGGCTATAGCACGGTCAGCAAGTGACTAAATAGTGCAGTTACCTGCAAGGGTCTTTGTTGTACTCCAAAACCCATTCTGTCTAACCCCTCTCCCCTTTTGGGATCATTGAGGCCTAGACTTCTCCAGCTTGGAGCTTTCCCCCCACAGTCCATAATTCACAAACCAATGACAATGCCATTATTGGCCACTGAAGTGCTGTCATTGGTTTACAGAAGTTGTATGGGTGAGGACATTTGAGACTTTAAGGCTTCTCATTCAGTACAGTATAATGTGACTTAAAGTGGTTGTAAACCCTTACAAACCACTTTGGCCTACAGGTAAGCCTAGATTAAGGCTTACCTGTAGGTCCAATAAATATCTCCTAAACCTACACAGTTTAGGAGATATTTACAAAGAGACAGGCACCGCTGTCTACGGCGCATGCGCCGTAGACAGCGGAGCGCAGGCACACTGAGCAAGCCGCAGATCACTGCAATATGCCGCTCTTGGCGGCTCGCGTGCGCATGCGCGGGAGTGACGTCATCGCAGCTCCGGCAAATTACATCGCCAGAGCAGCGAGACCCGGAAGTCACTTCATCATTGATGCCGGCGGAGGAGGACGTGGACGAGGATCGCTTCGGGGGCTTCACTCTCAGGTAAGTTATTCATAATGAGCTAGTATGCTATGCATATTAGCTCATTATGCCTTTGCCTTGCAGGTTCCATTAAAAAAAAATAAAAAAATCTGAGGCTTTACTTCCTCTTTAACCTATTCATTAGTAAAGTTCAAACAAACTTTAATGCCTGAAACATGGTTTGCCTAACTTCGTTGATTAGATTGTATGTTTTTTTTACCTACCGTATTTGGCTTGGTACATTTATACGTATTTCCATGTTTGAATATGTTTATTTTGCTGAAACTTCACCATTTTGGTTTTGTAACTGGTTCTGTAACTAAATTCTTGTTTTTCATGGACCCTGAATACCATAAATAAAGAATTTATGAAGAAAAAAAGGAAGTGTACATATCTTTTCAACTACTTAGTGTATCCAGGTGAATTATACCTTGTTTTATCGAAGAAATATTGGCCCAAAACAGTGAAAAAATATAATTTTGTTGCTTGTTTGTACCCATAATAGGGCCCATAAACAATAGTGCCCATTTTGATTTTTTTTTTATCCCACCTAAAAAACACCAAACACTAAATAAAAAACAAATTTTTTCAAACAAAGGGCCAGTTTATTGTCCTTCAGACTTTAGGGGGGTCAGACTGTGGCCAGTGGGGGTGGAAAGGTTTTCTAGCATCAGTGGGAGTAAATATTACCACATTTGCTATTAGGGGAAGGAGTAGTGCCCCATCATTGGTATCATTGGGAGGAATAGTGCCCCCCTATTAGTGTCAATGGGAGAAATGGTGCCCCATTGTTGGTGTCAGTTACACAGGATCCACCTGCCCTCATCTACCCATTAGAATGCATGTGCCTCCACTGTGGGGACACTCTTAGTTTAGTGTTAGGACCACAGATATCAGGGTGCCTTGACGAGGCTCTGTGGCTTACGCATGCGTTTGCAAATGCGTGCGGACTAAACCCCTGTTTTTAACGCATACTGTTAGACAGGTCAATTTGGTTGTCTGCGAGCTGGTGGTAAGTAGGCTTGGTTTTTTCCTGGGCATTCCCCAGGTTTTGTTGTTATCTGCTTTAGCCTTCCAATGCCTCTTACTGCGATAGCCAGCTGTAGATGGGGGCGGTGGACACGTTTTTTGTTAACACATAGTGTTTGTATTGGTCCAGCAACGCACCAACACCTTTGCAGCCATTGTGCAATCTGCTGGGCGTTTGGTGTGCTCCTGTACCTTTAAGAAGGGGTGGCTCCCCTTCAGTCCACCTGCCCTCATCTACCCATTAGAATGCATGTGCCTCCACTGTGGGGACACTCTTAGTTTAGTGTTAGGACCACAGATATCAGGGTGCCTTGACGAGGCTCTGTGGCTTACGCATGCGTTTGCAAATGCGTGCGGACTAAACCCCTGTTTTTAACGCATACTGTTAGACAGGTCAATTTGGTTGTCTGCGAGCTGGTGGTAAGTAGGCTTGGTTTTTTCCTGGGCATTCCCCAGGTTTTGTTGTTATCTGCTTTAGCCTTCCAATGCCTCTTACTGCGATAGCCAGCTGTAGATGGGGGCGGTGGACACGTTTTTGTTAACACATAGTGTTTGTATTGGTCCAGCAACGCACCAACACCTTTGCAGCCATTGTGCAATCTGCTGGGCGTTTGGTGTGCTCCTGTACCTTTAAGAAGGGGTGGCTCCCCTTCAGTCCACCTGCCCTCATCTACCCATTAGAATGCATGTGCCTCCACTGTGGGGACACTCTTAGTTTAGTGTTAGGACCACAGATATCAGGGTGCCTTGACGAGGCTCTGTGGCTTACGCATGCGTTTGCAAATGCGTGCGGACTAAACCCCTGTTTTTAACGCATACTGTTAGACAGGTCAATTTGGTTGTCTGCGAGCTGGTGGTAAGTAGGCTTGGTTTTTTCCTGGGCATTCCCCAGGTTTTGTTGTTATCTGCTTTAGCCTTCCAATGCCTCTTACTGCGATAGCCAGCTGTAGATGGGGGCGGTGGACACGTTTTTGTTAACACATAGTGTTTGTATTGGTCCAGCAACGCACCAACACCTTTGCAGCCATTGTGCAATCTGCTGGGCGTTTGGTGTGCTCCTGTACCTTTAAGAAGGGGTGGCTCCCCTTCAGTCCACCTGCCCTCATCTACCCATTAGAATGCATGTGCCTCCACTGTGGGGACACTCTTAGTTTAGTGTTAGGACCACAGATATCAGGGCGCCTTGACGAGGCTCTGTGGCTTACGCATGCGTTTGCAAATGCGTGCGGACTAAACCCCTGTTTTTAACGCATACTGTTAGACAGGTCAATTTGGTTGTCTGCGAGCTGGTGGTAAGTAGGCTTGGTTTTTTCCTGGGCATTCCCCAGGTTTTGTTGTTATCTGCTTTAGCCTTCCAATGCCTCTTACTGCGATAGCCAGCTGTAGATGGGGGCGGTGGACACGTTTTTGTTAACACATAGTGTTTGTATTGGTCCAGCAACGCACCAACACCTTTGCAGCCATTGTGCAATCTGCTGGGCGTTTGGTGTGCTCCTGTACCTTTAAGAAGGGGTGGCTCCCCTTCAGTCCACCTGCCCTCATCTACCCATTAGAATGCATGTGCCTCCACTGTGGGGACACTCTTAGTTTAGTGTTAGGACCACAGATATCAGGGTGCCTTGACGAGGCTCTGTGGCTTACGCATGCGTTTGCAAATGCGTGCGGACTAAACCCCTGTTTTTAACGCATACTGTTAGACAGGTCAATTTGGTTGTCTGCGAGCTGGTGGTAAGTAGGCTTGGTTTTTTCCTGGGCATTCCCCAGGTTTTGTTGTTATCCTGTTTTACACCCCCCATGTCATTCATGTACAAATTTGAATTTGCTTTATACAGCCCATCATAACCAAAGGAGTTTGTTCATGTGAGCCAATATCTTACAACTGCAAGGTCCTGGGTGCAAATTTCTAAAGAATTGTACTTATGTCAATTCCCTCTCTGAAACAATAAACTTTATAAATGTATAAACTTTATAAATCTAATTTTCCACTATTGCGAGCTGTGTCCGCAGCTGCTGATGTAGCACCTGCCACACAGCTCGCATACTTCAATGTCTTGCAGGACACGGCTGCTAATGGGAACTGATGCATCATAGTGGTTTAGTCAAAAAAAATCTACAGATTGGTAACTCTTATGTCCTGGGTTTAAACCCCTTACCATCACTAATGAGCAGGGGTCAAGTCCTGGGGAAAAAAGTGTGGGAACTCCCACCCAAGATCCACTCCCCCACCAAAAAAAAAAAAAAAAATGATACACTCATATGCACGAACGCTTCAAAAGTGTTTTTTCTTATCCAATTTTCATATTGTGTGTATGAAGCTTAACTGTTAGTACAAAAAAAAAAAAAATCCTCCATAAACATAAATACAGTAATTCTCTGAATAATCAGCATTCATTCAATTGTGCTTCCATGCAAATGTGAACATCATGTTCTGATCTTTATTGGGGAATGTTATTTTGTATAGAGTGTTTATGTGGTGAGTTTACACTTCATTGAACAGAGTTTGGATAACACAGGGTTAAACGGGAAGGTCATGAATTAACTGCACATTATCTGGACAGAATGCTTGGGGAGATAGTGATGTGTTGCTGCTTAGGAGATGTATGTTAGCTTGGGGGGCTGCAAACTCTGCAGGGCACCAACACACACTCGCTGCTATTCCAACCCTTCACATATTTCCACATAAACTTCCCTCCTGGCATTAAATTTTGCGAGGTTTTGTGCTCAGCTTACCATCCCAAACTGATGTTCCTCAGTCAGCTCACCTCTCTCCCTGCATGTCCTGTGAGCAGAATAGCTGTGCTCCTCCTCTGGGTTCTCTCATGATATGGCACTGAAGATAGAGGAGGGGGGATTCAGCGGGACACACAGAGCAAGTATGCAGGAGACTGGGAGGGAGGGAGATGAGGAGACAGAAAATCAGGAGGGGCAGGGGGGGGGGGGGGCGCTTCACGAGAGGTCTGACTAAATATAATCTCTTAGCAGCAGGGACCTGATCTACCCGTCAGCTAGCTGTGAGTGACAGGTAGATCGAAGCGGAAGCTGTCATGGGGCCTCCTACTGGCAATGCCTGAATGGTCAGGTGTGTGGCACTTACTATTGCGAGCTGTGTCGGCAGCTGCTGATGTAGCACCTGCCAAACAGCTTGCATACTTCAAAGTCTTGCAGGACACGGCTGCTAATGGGAACTGAGTTCCTGTTGTGGAAAAAGTACAGGAACTCCGTTCCCATGCGTTCCCGCAGGACTTGAGCCCTGCTAATGAGTCACTCTTCTCTGCATACTAGAAGAGTGGGGGGGGGGCACGATTATATTCCTTTTGGATCATATTATTGGTGGCATTGACCAGAACAGTCTTGTCTTTTTCCATCTGTTATAGGTGCCACTGCTTTACCTAATACTAGTGCAGTTGGTGTTACCATCCTCCTAATCACTTTCCCTAGTAAATGGCAGCGATCCACTGAAATTCTCAAATAGAGTGACAAAACAAACCAAAAAAAAAAAAATCAATACATATACTGTATAGGAAATGGCTCCCCCGGTCTCCAGTAATGAAAATGTGGGTGCACTTCACCCAATCACAGACATTGTAATTACAACATTTACTGAAAATAAGTTTTTAAAACCTAATATATTCAATGCCTGTCTATTATTAAATATTTCTCCAAGCCTCTTTGTTTCCAGATTTGTGATTACAGTTCTTGCCTTTTGAAATGTTTAAAGTGTAGGGCAAATACCAGGGAATAGAATTCTCATTCTTCTATAGTCAAGGGATTTGTTGCAAGATGGTTTTAAGATTGCTGTAGTGTGTTTGAATAGATGTAATGTTGCTTAGCACGATAACTGCATACATACTGGCTCATTTAATAACATAGTACCAAAAGCAATAATGTGTAATTTTCTGTAGCAAACAGTTGTAAAACAGTTTTTATTTGAATTCCAGCTCTAAACCACTGAAAGCTGATGTACTAAGCAGCATTTTGTTGTTGCACTCTTGGGTTTATTCACTACAGCAGTGTAAAGAACAATCACAATATTAAAAGTCTAGTAAGCCATGGCAAACAGATCCCAGTTGACTTGTTTAATCAATAAAATAAATTATTTTGATTGTTTTTTTAGGGTTTATTATACTTTGGACATTGCGTGCCATCCCTATTGATTATACTTGTGTTTTCTGTTTGCTTTAAATAAACTGCATAGTCTATAAGAAGTCTCATAAACAATGGTTTGAGCAAGCGGTTTTTACCCTTTTAAAACTGCTGCAGCGGCGTTTTTGCGGGCGGTTTTAACCCATTTAAAACTGCGCCGCTAAAACGACAGTAAAGCGCAGCTAAAAATAGCCCAGGCGCTTTCAGTGTGAAAGGGCCTTTAAAGCGGGAGTAAACCCATTGATTTAATAGTTTTAAAGAACACTTACAATCCCGGCATGTCAGAAATGCTAACTTTCACATTGGATGTGCTCTCAACCAAACTTTCAAACCATTCAATGGCTGGTGTCATAGCAGATTACATGTGCAGCATCATGGCAGTTGAAGAATTATTAGAGGCCAAGATGGCAGCTTCCTTGGCTGAAAATGATAGGAGGGTTTCCTTCCACTTTAAATGTAAGACATAGCAGTCCAGCGCAAGCGACAGTTAGAGGGGTTGGGAAAAAACATTGCCCCTGACGGGCGTGCTTACAATGGTCAGCTTTTAAAAGAAAGAAAATACCTGCTGCTGTAACTGCTTGAAAAGTGTTAGCTCAAGTTAGGCTTTAACTTGTGTATCACCGACCTAAAGTCCATGTAAAGCTACAAGTTCATCTAAATCGGAGCTCCACTTATCTGCCTCCTCCCCCCCTCCGCTGACACATTTGGCACCTTTTTGGGATGAGTTTTTCGGCTCAGTTTTCAAAGTGAGCAAGAAGTTCGACCCTCCCCCCACAGCCAGCCCACTGAGAAAGTGCAGCAGGATTTGCCCACTGCCAAGGCTTCACTGCCGGTTTCCCTCAGCCAAGATGGCAGCGGCAGCACCCGAGAGCTGATTCAAGAATCAGTCGGGGTGAGGACACCGCTGGATGCCTTGACAGGTAAGTATCCTAATAGTAAAAGTCAGCAGCTGCAGTATTTGTAGCTGCGGAACTCCTCTTTAAGAAGAACATACTCATGGAGTGACAACAATTTATAAAACGATGTTACAGGGGGCTCAGAAAAAACTGCTTTGTTAATGCTAGAGACAGACTGCATCATGTATGTAATTTTTTTATTATTTTTTTTTATATATATTTTTTTATATATATTAACCACATGCCGACCGCGCTATACGGACGTCCTCCCAGAAACTTGCTCCCGCGCGCCCCCTGGGGCGCGCACTCGGGAACATCACGGCCATTTACCACGTGATCGCTCCGTCAAATGACGGAGCGATCACATGTACACAAACCGGCGTCACGTCATGACGCCGGTTCCTCCCTCTCCTCTCTGTACCGATCGGTACAGAGAGGAGAGAAGTGGAGAGGGGGAGAGATGGGACCAGCGCTGTGGGCTGGATGTGTAGTGCCCACAGCGCTGGTCAATACACTGCCACCGCTGTGCAATGCTCTGCCACCACTGTGCAATGCTCTGCCACCAACCACTGTGCAATGCTCTGCCACCAACCACTGTGCAATGCTCTGCCACCAACCACTGTGCAATGCTCTGCCACCAACCACTGTGCAATGCTCTGCCACCACTGTGCAATACTCTGCAACCACTGTGCAATGCTCTGCCCCCACTGTGCAATGCTCTGCCCCCACTGTGCAACGCTCTGCCCCCACTGTGCAACGCTCTGCAACCACTGTGCAACGCTCTGCCCTCACTGTGCAAGGCTCTGCCCCCACTGTGCAAGGCTCTGCCCCCACTGTGCAAGGCTCTGCCCCCACTGTGCAAGGCTCTGCAACCACTGTGCAACGCTCTGCAACCACTGTGCAACGCTCTGCCACCACTGCAATGCTCTGCAACCACTGTGCAATGCTCTGCCACCACTGTGCAACACTGCAACACTGCAATACTCTGCCAATACTCACCAATACTCGCCAATACTCGCCAATACTCTGCCAATACTCGTTAATACTCTGCCAATACTCTGCAATAAATTTTAATAGAAACAAAGAATTTTTATTTATTTTTTTTACCGAATTTTCAGTATATTTTGATTTATAGCGCAAAAATTAAAAAACACAGCGGTGATTAAATACCACCAAAAGAAAGCTCTATTTGTGTGAAAAAAAGAACACAAAATTCATTTGGGTTCAGTGTTGCATGACGGAGTAATTGTCATTCAAAGTGTGAGCGCACCGAAAGCTGAAAATTGGTCTGGTTAGGAAGGGGGTTTAAGTGCCCAGTGGTCAAGTGGTTAAAGTGATTGTAAAGGTAAATTACAATAAAACAAATATGTCATACTTACTTGCTCTGTGCAATGGTTTTGCACAGAGCATTCCCAACCCTCTGTTTCTTGGGTCCCCCTCTGGTGCTCCTGGCTCCTCCCCTCCATCTCCATTGACACACACAGTGCGACTCGGGCCCGCCCCCTCCTCACTAGCTGTGATTGACAGAAGAAGGAGCCAATGTGTCCTGCTGCTGTGTCTAAGCCAATGAAGAGAAAGAGCATTGATGCTTCTTTTGTGCACAACATTGAATCAAGATGGGGCTCAGGTAAGTATAAGTGGGGGGGGGGGGCTGGGAAGCTGCACACATAAGATTTTTTACCTTAATGCAAAGAATGCATTGGGGCAAGAAAAAACTTCTGCCTGTAGAACCACTTTAAGTAAAAGAATAGTGTGAGTCTCTAAAAGCATTAAAAATTCTCAGATTTACTTAGTCCAGAGTGGCATTGGAATTCTGTATAAGTACAGTGTAGAGTACCCAAATAAGCATTGGATGACAAAATCCAGAGGTATGTGAATTTTTCTTGGTAAGTCAAATTTGCAGATGAATTTTTAGGACAAATATGCTCTATAAGAAATTGCCCTTCTATCTACGCTCCCAGAATCAATCTTGAATGTGAAGAAAGGCCTCATTTTTTCTAACCCTTCTTCCATCAAGGAATGGGTTACTGAACTTACCCACTTAAAACCCACAGAGGAACTTTCATACTTAACCCCAAGATAAATGTGATCAATGTTTATCCACCTGGAGTGCTTGGATCCAATATGTGAGAACTGACTTCTTCAGAAACAAATTTTATCATCAAATATCTTTCGCCCACGGCTTTGATGCATCAGTCACCCTTGGCTGGTTACCCAACCCCTCCTTTTCTCAATTTCTATTTCTATCTTTAACCCTACCCATATACCTTTTATTCTACTACTTTAGGGTGGGTCTGTCACTAGATCTGCTCTCCTTGGTCACAATATGCCAGAACATGTACCGCTATTTACTCGCATGACAAGTTTGTTGAAGCTCTATCCCAAAGAATACATCAACTAATGGCTGACCAATCACACTTTCTATATTATTTCTATACTTTGCTTTGCATGGAAAATGTTCATTAAACTAAACTACTTTAAAAAAATGCAGTATAAATACACAAAATTATTCAGTCATTTGATTAACCACTTGCCGACCGCCCTAAAGCAGATTAACAGTAATTCTACACTCCCAAGTAGGGGGCGCTGCTTCTGCTTTGATTAGTCACAGCAGAAACTGATCAGCGGGTGCTGGTCAATGGATGCCCGCTGATCAGGAAGGAGACACACTGGATGGAGCTCTGCATATGTAAACAAGGCAGAGCTCCATCCTGCCATTGGGGATGTGCTGGATTTTGTTTCCCTGCAATTCAGAGAATAAAGTACAGCACATCCCTTAGTAAAAGCACATGTCACACACAAAAACACTAGTTAGGCACACAGTTAACCCTTTGATCATCCCTGATGTTTAACCCCTTCCCAGCCAGTGTCATTAGTACAGTGCCAGTGCATATTTTTTAGCACTATCACTGTAATATTGTCACTGGTTCCCACAAAGTGTCAGTTAGTGTCAGTTTGTCGGCCGTAATATCACAGTCCCACTATAAGTCGCCGATCGCCTCAATTACTAGTCTTAAAAATTTGATAAATAAAAATCTTAGTATACAGTGCCTTGAAAAAGCATTCATACCCCTTTAAATGTTCCACATTTTGTCATGTTACAACCAAATACAAAAATGTATTTTATTGGGATTTTATGTGATAGACCAACAAAGTGGTTTATTTTTATTTTTTTACAAATAAATATGTGAAAAGTGTGGCGTGCATTTGTATTCAGCCCCCTTTACTCTGATACTCCTAACTAAAATCTAATGAAACAAATTGCCTTCAGAAGTCACCTAATTAATAAATAGAGTCCATCTGTGTGTAATTTAATCTCAGTATAAGTACAGCTGTTCTGTGAAGCCCTCTGAAATTTGTTAGAGAATCTTAGTAAACAAACAGCATCATGAAGGCCAAGGAACACGCCAGACAGTTCAGGGATAACGTTTTGGAGAAGTTTCAAGCAGTGTTAGGTTATAAAAAAATATCTCAAGCTTTGAACATGTCACGGAGCACTGTTCAATCCATCATCCGAAAATGGAAAGAGTATGGCCCAATTGCAAACCTACTAAGACATGTCCGTCCACCTAAACTGACAGACCGGGCAAGGAGAACATTAATCAGAGAAGCAGCCAAGAGGCCCATGGTTACTCTGGAGGAGCTGCAGAGATCCCCAGCTCAGGTGGGAGAATCTGTCCACAGGACAACTATTAGTCGTGCACTCCACAAATCTGGCCATTATGGAAGAGTGGCAAGAAGAAAGCCATTGTTGAAAGAAAGCCATAGGAAGTCCTGTTTGCAGTTTGCGAGAAGTGGGGGACACAGCAAACATGTGGAAGAAGGTGCTCTGGCCAGATGAGACCAAAATTGAACTTTTTGATCTAAAAGCAAAATGCTATGTGTGGCGGAAAACTGACACTACACATCACCCTGAACACACCATGCTTTTCTTCAGCAGGGACAGGGAAGCTGGTCAGAGTTGATTGGAAGATGAATGGAGCCAAATACAGGGCAATATTAGAGTCCGCAGAAGACTTGAGATTGTGGCAGAGATTCACCTTCCAGCAGGGCAACAACCCTAAACATAGATCAAAGCATACTCATGTGTTAGAATGGCCCAGTCAAAGTCCAGACCTAAATACAATTGAGAATCTGTGGCAAGACTTGAAAATTGCTGTTCACAGACGCTCTCCATCCAATCTGACAGAGCTTGAGCTATTTTGCAAAGAAGAATGGGCAAAAATGTCCCTCTCTAGATGTGCAAAGCTGGTAGAGACATCCCCAAAAAGACTTGCAGCTGTAATTGCAGTGAAAGGTGGTTCTACAAAGTATTTGTGACAACACTGAAGAAATATCACTCTGCTACAATGTAAAGTAGTGAGTGTACCGCTTGTATAACAGTGTAAATTTGCTGTCCCCTCAAAATAACTCAACACACAGCCATTAATGTCTAAACTGCTGGCAACAAACGTGAGTACACCCCTAAGTGAAAATGAAGGCGTTGTCACATGAAAAGATATAATAAAATATTTACAACAATGTGAGGGATGTACTCACTTTTGTGAGATACTGTAGATACATAGACTTTAAAATAAAATTACCAGGAGTTATACCCTAAATGCCGTATATAAAAGACCACAGCTACTCATCTGTCTCACTGGACAATTGATGAGAGTGAGGATTGACAATATCTACAGTACTAGGCCCCTTTTACACAGGTCGACTGATTGGGACTGCCTGTCAGTTTTTTAGGCAGACCCAATCGGACTATCCATTGCCCTCTATAGATCGGCAGGTGTCAACAGACATGTGTCGCCAACATCGGATCCTATCCACCAAAAACAGATGGATAGGAGATTCTTTCCTCATCCATCTGGCAGATCGGATGGCAGTCGGGTGTAAATGGACAGGCGGTCTATTTACATCCAACTGTCCATAGAGGAGAGCAGGCCGTGTCTTTGTCCATTCTGCATAAGCATCAGAGGACAGAGGACAGATTCCCCGCTGAGCAGGCAGACTCCTCGCGGAGCCCGGCCTATGTGAAAGGAGCCTAAGTACGCATATTTAAAACTAATTTTCTTTTTCTTTTTGGTTTCCCATGACCTGCATCATGCTTTTTGGAGTTAGTGGTGCTTTCCTGTAGTTAAATCTGGTAGCTATGGGTTTCCACTTGACACATCATTTCCCCAATTCTTCCCTGGGAAGCTGAAGTCCAGCAGTAATTACATCAAACAGTGGCTCTCAGAAAGCTCAGGCAGGTTGAAAACAGTAACATTTTAATACACAATAAACGGTTGAGCTGCAAATGGACGGGGGGGAGGCAGTGGCAGTAATATTTCTAAGGGTTTTGCTGAATTAGAGATAGGGGAAGGTGTATTTTAAGGGACACTATCCTGTTAAACCTGTATAGCAGGGATATGCAATTAGCGGACCTCCAGCTGTTGCAAAACTACAAGTCCCATCATGCCTCTGCCTCTGGGTGTCATGCTTGTGGATGTCAAAGTCTTGCTATGCCTTATGGGACTTGTAGTTCTGCAACAGCTGGAGGTCCACTAATTGCATATCCCTGCTGTATAGGGAGCATAGAGATTTTCAAGTATCAGTGTTGCCGATTTAGGACTGGGTGTGCATAGACATTTTCTAGGGCTCTAGCAAAGGAGGGAAGTGATATTTGAAAAAGAACTGCTAAGTTGACGATAGGAGGAAATTGTATTTCCAGAGTAGGGATGGGCCCGGTGCTCGATGCGAACCCATGTTCGCATCGAGCACCGGGCGTTCGCTCGATCGGCGAGCCCAGAACTATTTGGGCCGTTCGCATCACATTCGTGTGATGCGAGCGGCCCCGCAATGCATTGCGGCCGGCGCGGCCGGCGCAGTGCATTGCTGGCTGATGATTGGCCAAGCATGCACTGTGACCCCGCATGCTTGGCCAATCACAGCGCCGGAAACTCGAAGAGCCATAATTGGCTACAGGCAGGACGCCTGTAGCCAATTACAGCTCAGGGGCTTTAGTACACGCCCCCTCTTATAAAAGGCCGCCACGCCGTCTGCGCCGGTCACATGCTGTTCCGGCGTAGATAGAGCAGGATCGTTCTGTGTCACTCTGCTGGATTTAGTTAGTTAGAGAGATTTACTTAGAGAGATTGAGTTAGATAGATTCATTTAGAAAGATTGATTTAGAAAGAGGGGCTTGTAGTGTGTTCGTGGCAGGCAGGCACTGGCAGCAAACAGAGCTCCTGTATTTTGTTCCCAGAAGCACCTATAGGACTTGTAGTGTGTTCGTGGCAGGCAGGCAGAGCTCCTATATTTTGTTCCCAGAAGCACCTATAGGACTTGTAGTGTGTTCGTGGCAGGCAGGCAGAGCTCCTATATTTTGTTCCCAGAAGCACCTATAGGACTTGTAGTGTGTTCGTGGCAGGCAGGCAGAGCTCCTATATTTTGTTCCCAGAAGCACCTATAGGACTTGTAGTGTGTTCGTGGCAGGCAGGCAGAGCTCCTATATTTTGTTCCCAGAAGCACCTATAGGACTTGTAGTGTGTTCGTGGCAGGCAGGCAGGCAGAGCTCCTATATTTTGTTCCCAGAAGCACCTATAGGACTTGAAGTGTGTTAGTCCCATCACACAGACCTATATTTTCTTCCCAGAAGCACCTATAGGACTTGAAGTGTGTTAGTCCCATCACACAGAGATCATATATTTTGTTCCCAGAAGCACCTATAGGACTTGAAGTGTGTTAGTCCCATCACACAGACCTACATTTTCTTCCCAGAAGCACCTATAGGACTTGAAGTGTGTTAGTCCCATCACACAGAGATCATATATTTTGTTCCCAGAAGCACCTATAGGACTTGAAGTGTGTTAGTCCCATCACACAGACCTACATTTTCTTACCAGAAGCACCTGTAGGACTTGAAGTGTGTTAGTCCCATCACACAGAGATCATATATTTTGTTCCCAGAAGCACCTATAGGACTTGAAGTGTGTTAGTCCCATCACACAGACCTATATTTTCTTCCCAGAAGCACCTATAGGACTTGAAGTGTGTTAGTCCCATCACACAGAGATCCTATATTTTGTTCCCAGAAGCACCTATAGGACTTGAAGTGTGTTAGTCCCATCACACAGACCTACATTTTCTTCCCAGAAGCACCTATAGGACTTGAAGTGTGTTAGTCCCATCACACAGAGATCATATATTTTGTTCCCAGAGGCACCTATAGGACTTGAAGTGTGTTAGTCCCATCACACAGACCTATATTTTCTTCCCAGAAGCACCTATAGGACTTGAAGTGTGTTAGTCCCATCACACAGAGATCATATATTTTGTTCCCAGAAGCACCTATAGGACTTGAAGTGTGTTAGTCCCATCACACAGACCTATATTTTGTTCCCAGAAGCACCTATAGGACTTGAAGTGTGTTAGTCCCATCACACAGAGATCATATATTTTGTTCCCAGAAGCACCTATAGGACTTGAAGTGTGTTAGTCCCATCACACAGACCTATATTTTCTTCCCAGAAGCACCCATGGGACTTGAAGTGTGTTAGTCCCATCACACAGAGATCCTATATTTTGTTCCCAGAAGCACCTATAGGACTTGAAGTGTGTTAGTCCCATCACACAGAGATCCTATATTTTGTTCCCAGAAGCACCTATAGGACTTGAAGTGTGTTAGTCCCATCACACAGAGCTCCTCTATTTTCTTTGCAGAAGCACCCATAGGACTTCTAGTGTGTTAGTGGCATCACACAGAGCTCCTATATTTTCTTCTCAGCAGCACCCACAGGACTTCTAGTGTGTTAGTGGCATCACACAGAGCTCCTCTATTTTCTTTGCAGAAGCACCCATAGGACTTCTAGTGTGTTAGTGGCATCACACAGAGCTCCTATATTTTCTTTTCAGCAGCACCCACAGGACTTCTAGTGTGTTAGTGGCATCACACAGAGCTCCTATATTTTCTTCTCAGCAGCACCCACAGGACTTCTAGTGTGTTAGTGGCATCACACAGAGCTCCTCTATTTTCTTTGCAGAAGCACCCATAGGACTTCTAGTGTGTTAGTGGCATCACACAGAGCTCCTATATTGTCTTCTCAGCAGCACCCACAGGACTTCTAGTGTGTTAGTGGCATCACACAGAGCTCCTCTATTTTCTTTGCAGAAGCACCCATAGGACTTCTAGTGTGTTAGTGGCATCACACAGAGCTCCTATATTGTCTTCTCAGCAGCACCCACAGGACTTCTAGTGTGTTAGTGGCATCACACAGAGCTCCTCTATTTTCTTTGCAGAAGCACCCATAGGACTTCTAGTGTGTTAGTGGCATCACACAGAGCTCCTATATTTTCTTCTCAGCAGCACCCACAGGACTACCGACTACAATGGCTGGAAGACCGCCAAGGGGAGGCAGAGCGTGCAGAGCTAGTGGACGTGGCCGTGGACGTGGTCGTGCATCGTCATCAGCACGTGGCCATGGGACACGCGCGTCTTTGTTTTCGGCAGCTGGACATGTGGAGCCGCATCATGCTGAAGGCTTGGTAGAATGGATGACCAAGCCCTCCTCATCCTCCTCATCCTCTCTCACCCAGGCTCAGGGTACTGGCAGAGCAGCTGCCAACGCGTACTCAATGGCATCATCAGCCACCCCTTCCCTAGACCCACCATGTCCTCCTGAGGAGTCCCCCGAACTCTTTGAGCACAGTGTTGGGTACATGCTCCAGGAGGATGCCCAACGATTCGAAGGCTCGGATGATGATACCCAGCTTGAGGAATCTGGCAGTACTGTTCCACCAGCTGCAGCTTACTGCCAGGTTTGCTCTAGTGGTGAAGAGGGAGGGGATGATGAGGTCACTGACTCCACGTGGGTGCCTGAAGGGAGAGAGGATGAGGAGGAGGACGAGGAGGAGGAGGATGCGGTGTCACATGTCCAACGCGGCAGGATGCCCCCTGGAGGCCAGGTAGAGGCCAGCACAGCAACTGTACAACACCGCAGAGCTCCGCCTGTGCAGGGCGCTGCCTCTGCACGTTATCAGAAAAGTTCTTTGGTGTGGGCCTTTTTTGAGACGAGTGCATCAGATCGCACCACTGCTATTTGCAATATTTGTCTCAAGCGAATCTCGCGTGGCCAAAACATCAGCCGCTTGGGCACCACAAGCATGACCAGACATATGTCGACCTGCCATGCAGCTCGTTGGCAGGCACACATAAAAGACCCACACCAAAGAACTAAGCGGACCTCTCCTTGCTCCTCATCAGCTGGGATCTCCATCCCCACTACACCTTCAGTCCTCTCTGAAAGCTGCTCTGAGAGGACTGAAGGTGTAGAATTAGGTGTGTCACAACCAAGTACTTGCAGTACACCGACGTCCGATTGCAGCAGGCAAATTTCCCTGCCCCAGCTGCTGGACCGTAGAAAGAAGTACACTCCCAGCCATCCACATGCCCAGCGGTTGAATGCTAGCTTGCTAAATTGCTAGCACTTCAACTGCTGCCTTTTCAGTTGGTAGACTCGGCCCCTTCCGTGAGTTTGTTCAATGTGCGGTTCCTCAGTGGCAGGTTCCCAAACGCCACTTTTTCTCGCGGAAGGCGATTCCGTCTCTCTACCGGCATGTGGAGGGCAATGTCCATGCCTCGCTGGACAGGGCGGTCAGCGGTAAGGTGCATATTACCGCTGACTCATGGTCCAGCAGGCATGGACAGGGAAGGTACCTTTCTTTCACGGCCCATTGGGTCACTCTATTGGCAGCTGGGAGGGATGCAGGACAAGGTGCAGTAGTGTTGGAGGTTGTTCCGCCACCACGCCTCCAAAACGCTACTACTGCTACTGGTTGTGACACACCTCTCTCCTCCACCCCCTCCTCTTCTTCTTCCTCCAGTGCTCTGTCCTTGGAACCAGCGGTGCTCCGTAGGCGTACAAGGGGCTACGCAAGTACGCAGGCAAAAAGATGCCATGCCGTGCTTGCGCTGGTGTGTTTGGGGGACAGGAGCCACACTGGGCCAGAGGTTCTGGCAGCTCTGCAGGGGCAGGCCGAGAGGTGGTTGACGCCACGTCAGCTTAAGCCAGGAATGGTCGTTTCTGACAATGGCACCAACCTCCTCTCCGCCCTGCGACAGGGGCAGCTCACCCATGTGCCCTGCATGGCTCACGTCCTCAACCTGGTGGTGCAGCGGTTCTTGGGCAGGTTCCCAGGCTTACAGGATGTCCTGAGGCAGGCCAGGAAAGTCTGTGTGCATTTCCGCCGATCTTATAATGCCAGTGCTCGGCTGACTGAGCTGCAAAAGGAGCTGAACCTGCCCAAGAACCACCTAATATGTGACATGCCCACCAGGTGGAACTCAACGTTGGCCATGCTGCAGCGACTGCACACGCAGCAGAGGGCCATCAATGAGTACCTTTGCGACTACGGCACCAGGACAGGGTCAGGGGAGCTTGGTTTTTTTTCCCCACGTCAGTGGAGCATGATCAGGGATGCATGCACTGTCCTCTCACCATTTGAGGAGGCCACGAGGATGGTGAGCAGTGACAGTGCATGCATCAGTGACACTGTCCCTCTTGTCCACCTGTTGGAGCATACGCTGCGTGGGATAATAGACAGGGCACTTGAGGCAGAACAGAGGCAGGAAGAGGAGGACTTCCTTGCCTCTCAAGGCCCCCTTTATCCGGACAGTGTTCCTTCTGTCCCACCCATCACACAGGAAGAGGAAGAGGATGAGGAGGAGGAGGAGGAGGAGGATTGTGTGAGCATGGAGGTGGAGCCTGGCACTCAGCATCAGCAGCAGCAGTCTTTTAGGGATGATGTACAGTCCCAACAAACCAGTGGACTTGTACGTGGCTGGGAGGAGGTGGCTGGCGATCATGTCATCCTCAGTGACCCAGAAGACTCCGGACCGAATGCCTCAGCTAACCTACGCTGCATGGCCTCCCTGATCCTGCAAAGCCTGCGGAAGGATCCTCGTGTTCTTCGGATCAAGGAGAGGGACCATTACTGGCTGGCCACTCTCCTTGATCCGCGGTACAAGGGTAAGGTTGCGGACCTTATCTTGCCGTCGCAGAGGGAGCAGAGGATGAGACATCTCAGGGAGGCCTTGCAGAAAGGTCTGTGCAACGCGTTCCCAGAAACTGGGAGGTTACAAACTCCTGGTCCTGGGCGACGAGTTGCTGAGGCTTCGGTCAGTAGCAGAAGGAGCGGTGGGGAAGGTGGACGTCTGACCGATGCGTTCAGACAATTTTTTAGTCCGCAGCCCCAAGGTATGATCGGTTCCAGCAACCATCGCCAGCGTCTGATATACATGGTGCAGGAATACCTTGGGGCAAGGTCAGACTTGGACACCTTTCCCACCGAAAATCCTCTGGCTTACTGGGTCCTGAGGATGGATCACTGGCCAGAGCTTGCACAGTATGCAATTGAGCTACTGGCCTGTCCTGCCTCCAGCGTTCTTTCCGAACGCACATTCAGTGCTGCTGGAGGATTTGTCACCGATCATAGGGTGCGCCTGTCCACTGCCTCGGTTGATCGACTGACCTTCATCAAAATGAATCAGTCTTGGATCACCACCAGCTACCAGGCACCTGAGGCGGATATAACCGAATAATTTTTAATGTCACATCCCTTCAAGACTGCCTATGCTGATGCTGAGTGACTGTCCTCTTATGTTCACTGACTATCCTCTTCCTCCTCCTCAATGATCCATGCCACCACACCAGTGCCTAAGGCACAATTTTTCAGCCCCTGTTTAACAGGGGCGTGTACTTACAATTTTTTAAAAAAATGCTTCGCAACACGTGTGACTGCTGTGCTCCAAGTACAGTATCTGTGAGGGGTTGCAGTGTTGTGGCACCAGCACCAGTGCCTAAGGCACAATTTTTCAGCCCCTGTTTAACAGGGGCGTGTACTTACAATTTTTTAAAAAAATGCTTCGCAACACGTGTGACTGCTGTGCTCCAAGTACAGTATCTGTGAGGGGTTGCAGTGTTGTGGCACCAGCACCAGTGCCTAAGGCACAATTTTTCAGCCCCTGTTTAACAGGGGCGTGTACTTACAATTTTTTTAAAAAATGCTTCGCAACACGTCTGACTGCTGTGCTCCAAGTACAGTATCTGTGAGGGGTTGCAGTGTTGTGGCACCAGCACCAGTGCCTAAGGCACAATTTTTCAGCCCCTGTTTAACAGGGGCGTGTACTTACAATTTTTTAAAAAATGCTTCGCAACACGTGTGACTGCTGTGCTCCAAGTACAGTATCTGTGAGGGGTTGCAGTGTTGTGGCACCAGCACCAGTGCCTAAGGCACAATTTTTCAGCCCCTGTTTAACAGGGGCGTGTACTTACAATTTTTTTTAAAAATGCTTCGCAACACGTGTGACTGCTGTGCTCCAAGTACAGTATCTGTGAGGGGTTGCAGTGTTGTGGCACCAGCACCAGTGCCTAAGGCACAATTTTTCAGCCCCTGTTTAACAGGGGCGGGTAATTACAAATCTTGATCTAATAGTTCACAGCAGGGCCCATTCCTGCGCCCACCAAGAGTAACTATGAGGGCCTACAGTCTTGTGGCAACACCGTCCACCACCACCGCCAAAGGCCCAATTTTTCTGCCCTGTTCATCAGGTGCTTGCAATTACAAATCTTGATCTAATAACTCACAGCAGGGCCCATTCCTGCGCCCACCAAGAGTAACTATGAGGGCCTACAGTCTTGTGGCAACACCGTCCACCACCACCGCCAAAGGCCCAATTTTTCTGCCCTGTTCATCAGGTGCTTGCAATTACAAATCTTGATCTAATAACTCACAGCAGGGCCCATTCCTGCGCCCACCAAGAGTAACTGTGAGAGCTTACAGTCTTGTGGCAACACCGTCCACCACCACCGCCAAAGGCCCAAATTTTCTGCCCTGTTCATCAGGTGCTTGCAATTACAAATCTTGATCTAATAACTCACAGCAGGGCCCATTCCTGCGCCCACCAAGAGTAACTGTGAGAGCTTACAGTCTTGTGGCAACACCGTCCACCACCACCACCACCACCCCCAATTTTTCTGCCCTGTTCAACAGGTGCATGCAATTACAAATCTTGATCTATTAACTCACAGCAGGGCCCATTCCTGTGCCCACCAGTCTTGTGGCTACACCAACATCTAATAGGGCAAATTTCTGCAGAGTATATACGCCAGGCCCCTACTTTCAAACATCTGTGTTGCTATGGGCATTTGTATAGTGACTTTATTGAAATAATATAGAGTTTTTAGATTTAGTAACAGCATGTCCACAGAAGGCCTCTTCCCCCTCCATTGATATGTAAATAAACCAGATAGAGGAGGTTGGTGTTTACAGGAAGTGGGTGGGGGAGGCATGGAGAGGGTTTGAAAGAGACATGTGTTTTGGGAGAGAGGGACAGTTGGTGTTTGGAGGACAAAGAGAAAACACATGGCTTCCAGGAACTGGAGAACGTTGGAGACGCTTTTGTGAGTTGGACTGAGCAAAGGACCATGGAGGACATCTTGACCCCTAAGTTGAGTAATTGTTTAGTTTACTTAATGTGTACATATTATACATGCTTATATGTGAAGCTATAAGTTGTGATGTATTGTATTGTTCATCCTACAGTTTGTATGTGCAGATTTTTCCCTGTTTAGTAAAGCATTAATACACTTCAGAAGTCTAGGTTTTCCTTGGTTTTACCACAAGAACTTGTTAGATAAATGCAGGCATAACATTTGGGGGCTCGGCCGTTATTTGTGCTAAAATTTCAACTGAAGCAGACCTGTTTTATATTGTGTGTTTTGTTGCTTGTGCTGGGGGAAAAAATGCTGCGTACACTGTTTAGGAGGAGTAAGGCTGCAAAGATTTCTGGTGTCCAGGAGGACTTGAAGGCGTGCACCCTTCCTATCTGGGCCAGAAATAGTCAGTGGATGCCTGTTGCAAAGGAGCTAGCTAGATATGCGTCTCCTTTGAACAGAGCTTGGGGGGATGGAGTCTGTGGTCTTTCCTCAGATTTTAGTCTCAAAAGTTTTGGGTTCAGTAAGGGAGAGATGCGGGCAGTTGCTGTGTTTGGTTTGCACTTCCTGCATGCTCTACATATTGAATCTGAAAAGAGGGAAAAGGCGGAATTAGAAAGAGATTTACTGAAGGAGCAGCTTGCAGTGGCATCCAAGTGTTTGGAAGAAACTGCAAGCAAGGAAAAAGATTTAGAAAGGAGGGTAATCAAAGTTAAACCTGCAGTGGCTTTGAAGTGTGTTCAAACCCCTGTAGGCCGAGCTGAAGATTTGAATGAGCGGTGTGCAGCCCTCATGACCAAGTCTAATGATGCCCTAACAAAGGACAAAGGCCCAAAGCCTGTAAGCAGAAGTAGGACATGTGCCACTGTTACTTCTCATAACCGGGAAGCAGAGGATTTGATCAGCTCAAATGACCGAGTTGAGTCAGATACAAGGAAAGCAAGGCCTATGATCTCCAGGAGACACATGTGGATTGATTTACTTAAGGTGGGGGTCCCTAGAGAGGAAATAGATGGGATTCCTACACCAACATTGTTTAAGAAGTGGAAGCAAATGGTTGGGAATGGTAGATTCAGTCACATTAAGTGTTTCTGTTGCCATAAAATGGGGCATTTTGCAAAAATGTGCCATGCTGTGAAGGCTGAACAACAGCAAGCTTGTGTGCTTCCCAGGACAGCACGGAGAGACATGCAAGTTTATTCGTTACGTTGGAAGTCAATGCCTTTCCGTGAAAGTATTTCAAGGCAACAGTGGGCACCCTACAATAGTTTTGCAGTTAGAAATGGGCAGATAGAGAAATGTGAGCAGTGAGCTATGTTTTTAGGCACAGTTGGAAGGAACATATAATCTGCTTTGTCTCTTACTCTTTTCAGGTATTGAGCATCGAGAGGTGGAGCAGGCAGAGCAGATGACCATACTGGATGGGAGGAGACAGACCAGAAGAGAGCCTGAGAAATGGTGGCTGAATTGGAGTGGACTTCCATCTGAGCATTTTCCTTATGACCAAGAAGAAAAGAGACTTTTCATCTGGGACTTTTACAAACTGCCAAAAGACATTGTTAACCCTGCTCAAAAGTCAGCCTTCCAGGGACAAACCAATCGTCTGACCGCCCACAAGATGGGGGTCGAAAGGGAATTTGTTCCTCCCATTTATACGGGGGGTTTATTTTGCCCTTTCCTGGACAAAAGGCTTGAAGAAGTTTCCTATATTATCCTATAAAGTCAAGAGGTGGTATGTGTTGCTATGGGCATTTGTATAGTGACTTTATTGAAATAATATAGAGTTTTTAGATTTAGTAACAGCATGTCCACAGAAGGCCTCTTCCCCCTCCATTGATATGTAAATAAACCAGATAGAGGAGGTTGGTGTTTACAGGAAGTGGGTGGGGGGAGGCATGGAGAGGGTTTGAAAGAGACATGTGTTTTGGGAGAGAGGGACAGTTGGTGTTTGGAGGACAAAGAGAAAACACATGGCTTCCAGGAACTGGAGAACGTTGGAGACGCTTTTGTGAGTTGGACTGAGCAAAGGACCATGGAGGACATCTTGACCCCTAAGTTGAGTAATTGTTTAGTTTACTTAATGTGTACATATTATACATGCTTATATGTGAAGCTATAAGTTGTGATGTATTGTATTGTTCATCCTACAGTTTGTATGTGCAGATTTTTCCCTGTTTAGTAAAGCATTAATACACTTCAGAAGTCTAGGTTTTCCTTGGTTTTACCACAAGAACTTAATAGATAAACGCAGGCATAACAACATCCAACTTACAAACGACTCCTACTTGCAAATGGAAAGAGAAAACAGGAAGTGAGAGGAAATCTACCCCTAGGAAGGGAAATTCTATCCTGTTAGATTTAATTTGGGAAAAAGGTATCTCCTCTCTACTGATACTTTATCACCAATCCTTGTTTCAATTAAAACCCCACTTTTTCCAAAAACTTTTTTCATTGGGACGGAAAGTGAGGTGACATGTTCTGAACAGATGTGCAAAGACAGCAAATGTTACACCCCTCCCTATGTTCTCCAAAAAGCTTAAAAATAGATTTTTTGGGGATGGAGCTACACTTCATAATGTACCTGTTCAGATTCTACTTAAGAACAAACCTAAAGCCGCAAGTGGTTTTAAATGGCTTCTTTTTTTCCTTTACAAATGTCATTTTGTGCAAGGACAGTTCTAAACACGGGAAACACATGCCACTTCACAGGCATACTTTAGACACCCCCCAGGGACCATATTTAAAGGAAAATTTCACTTTTTTTTTTTCACTTTATGCATCATTAAAATGACTGCTCCCGAAAAAACGTTAGTTTTTAAAAGTTCTTTTTGCATTGATATATGTCCCCTGGGGCAGGACCCGGGTCCCCAAACCTGTTTTATGACATTAACATGCATATTGGCCGTTGTAATTAGCACTTTTGATTTCGAACGTTCGCGTCCATTATAACGTATAGGGTTCGAAAATTCGCGCGAACTTTCGGTCCGTTCGAAGGTTCTGGTGCGAACCGAACCCGGGGGTGTTCGGCTCAGCCCTATTCCAGAGTCACTACACTGCAATTTAGGGATTTTCAATTTCTCCAGGTATATTTTGATGAGCCAGAGATGGAGGCACAGGAACATTTCCAGTGACAATAGGGTGGTAAGACAGCGATGGAATGGCAGGACAGAATTAATTACTGGAAAGTCAGAGATAAGTTACCAGGCATATTTTGCTGCTGAGCAAGGAATGGGGCACAGGGGTGTTCCAGGTACACTGTGATGAAAAATGGAAAAAAGTGTACAAAACAAATCTAATGCCCCATACACACGCTCGGATTATCCGAGGATCAGGTCCGTCGGATCATGTCCGTCGTACTTTGTCCGATGTTGGTTTTGCGTACACACGGTCGGACAAAGTTGTCGGAAAATCCGATCATTCTGAACGTGGTGACGTTTGTTGCCTACGACGGGACTACATAGAGGCTAGTAGCCAATAGCTTTGGTCTTGTAATGTGATCTGAGCATGCGTAGCACTTTGTCCGTCGGAATTCGCTACACACGATCGGACTTGGTGTGATCAGACTTTGTTGTCAAAAAATCTATCCAGCAGGAGATAGGACTTTGTCCGTCGGACAATCCGATGGAAACTGTCCGATGGTGCCTACGCACGGTCGGAATTTCCGACAACATTGTCTGATAGGACAGAATCCATCGGAAAATCCGACCGTGTGTATGGGGCTTAAGGATTCTTTTTAACTGCTCAACAAATTTATACCAGAGCATATAAAATATGCAGTATTATTACTTTCATTTCCCAGGTAGCATGATAACCTACAGTGACCTTTTAATGAAGAGAAACTATTATATTATGTTGATCAGTCTGAAAGTAGTTTTGCTTTAGAAATGTACTGTCATATGGTTGTAACCTTGTTTTCATCAGCAAAAACTGTAGTGACATTGGATTTGTATATATTGAGTGTCTGTAAACCAAACCTATGATTGCTACATTTATGTAAATCAGAAAGTGATCTGCAATACTGAACTGAAGTCAGCATTGCATAAATCATTCCTGTTTTGGTTACTGCTTTTGTAAATACTTTCTCAAATTATGAGGCTTGGACTTAGACACTCAGGTTTATCAACCTCCAATATTCCAACATTTTGTCTAATATATATATATATACACAGTATCTCACAAAAGTGAGTACAACCCTTACATTTTTGTAAATATTTCATTATATCTTTTCATGTGACAACATTGAAGAAATTACACTTTGCTACAATGTAAAGTAGTGAGTTTACAGCTTGTATAACCGTGTAAATTTGCTGTCCTCTCAAAATAACTCAACACACAGCCATTAATGTCTAAACCGCTGGCAACAAAAGTGAGTACACCTCTAAGTGAAAATGTCCAAATTGGGCCCATTAGTATTACAAGGTCTCAGGTGTGAATGGGGAGCAGGTGTGTTAAATTTGGTGTTATCGCTTTCACTCTCTCATATTGGTCACTGGAAGAACGCTCTTTCAGGAGCTGAAAAAAATAATTGTTGATATACATAAAGATGGCCTAGGCTATAAGAAGATTGCCAAGACCCGGAAACTGAGCTGCAGCAAGGTGGCCAAGACCATACAGCGGTTTAACAGGACAGATTCCACTCAGAACAGAACAGAAGTTGAGTGCACGTGCTTTTGGGCTTTTTTTCCCAAAGACAACGAGCAGTTGTCTTTGGGAAATAGACATATGAGTGATGCCAGCATTGCTGCAGGAGTTGAAGGGGTGGGAGATCAGCCTGTCAGTGCTCAGGCCATACGCTGCACACTGCATCAAATTGGTCTGCATGGCTGTCGTCCCAGAAGGAGCCTCTTCTAAAGATTATGCACAAGAAAGCGTGCAAACAGTTTGCTGAAGACAAGCAGAGGTCTGATGAGAGCTAGATAAACTTATTTGGTTCAGATGGTGTTAAGCATGTGTGGCGGCAACCAGGGTAGGAGTACAAAGACAAGTGTGTCTTGCCTACAGTCAAGCATGGTGGTGGGAGTGTCATAGTCTGGGGCTGCACAAGTGCTGCTGCACTGGGGAGCTACAGTTCATTGAGGGAACCATGAATGCCAACATGCACTGTGACATACTGAAGCAGAGCATGATCCCCTCCCTTCAGAGACTGGGCTGCAGGGCAGTATTTCAACATGATCAAACACACCTCCAAGACGACCACTGCCTTGCTAAAGAAGCTGAGGGTAAAGGTGATGGACTGACCAAGCGTGTCTCCAGACCTAAACCCTATTGAGCATCTGTGGGGAATCCTCAAACAGAAGGGGGAGGAGCGCAAGGTCTCTAACATCCACCAGCTCCGTGATGTAATCATGGATGAGTGGAAGAGGACTCCAGTGGCAACCTGTGAAGCTCTGGTGAACTCCATGCCCAAGAGGGTTAAGGCAGTGCTGGAATATAATGGTGGCCACACAAAATATTGACACTTTGGGCCCAATTTGTAAATTTTCACTTAGGGGTGTACTCACTTTTGTTACCAGCGGTTTAGACATTAATGGCTGTGTGTTAAATTATTTTGAGGGGACAACAAATTTACAGTTATACAAGCTGTGCACTTACTACTTTACAATGTAGCAAAGTGTAATTTCTTCAATGTTGTCACATGAAAAGATATAATTAAAAATTTACAAAAATGTGAGGGTTGTACTCACTTTGATCACCTGATTTTGGTAATGTATTTGGTATGCCTAAATTTACATAAAATTCATTAATATACCCCCATTTCTACATCCGGTTTATACCAGTTTAAATATGGGCTCCACTGCAGTATAGACCTTGGCAAGGCACTGCAGCTTTCACATATATTTGCAAATGTGTGCAACTAAACTCTCTATTTTTAATATGAATTGTTACACAGGGTCAATTTATTTATTTTTTTTTATTTAGTTTTTTTGCAGGCCAGCTGGTAAGTATGCTGGAAAATGACACTCTCCCCTGTCTACCCAAAGTCAACATTCAGTGTCTCTGCAGCCAATTGCCAGGCCCAAGTTCTGTTCCAAAAGCTGGCAAAGAGCTTAACCCTGGGCATGTTTTGAACATCCAAAAGTGGAAACTTCCAGAGGGAAGGTCTGGGTGTTATGGAGAAAAATCAGGAGACCTGGGGACTATGGTAGATGTAAATCCAGGTACCTCAAAGTGCTTGCTACTAAACTGCAGCATTTCTTAGTTTCAACTGAGTGCAGAGCATTTTTATTGCATAAAGATCAGCATTTCCAAATTAACATAAACACTTCTATGTTTATAGTAGCGTGTTTGAACTTGGGTGCAAGACACATATGTCTGGAGTTAAATTATTACAAATGTAATTAAGCTGCATTAAGATATATTGATGACTAAAGCTTTATGACTATGGTCAAATAATTTTATAATGCTTTTTGATTATTTCCTAATCAGCCTTTTAATGACTTAGACAAATTTGTTATCAAAAATAGAGAAATAGAATACAAAAGATGCATACAGATCTAATATAATACACAATGACAGTAATAAGTGCACAATCGATTGTTATGTTTTTCTGACTAAGCATAAGCTGTGTTGGTTTTTGACACTTTTGTTCTGCATTGTAGTAATGCTGACATTCTTATAACGAGGGAATGTGGCATTATTGATCTACTTAACCTTCAGACACATGTTTTCAAGCAATTGCTTACTTTGCTGTTTAGACCTGGATGTATGCAAGTTATGTGCCTTCTGTTCAAGATAAATAAACAGCTTTCTTTACTTAATCAAAACTAAATTCAGCTTCTGCTGAGTCATAGTGTCATGACTTATAGCTGAATTATCCAGAACCTTCTGCCTGCAAATGGAATAAGTCTATCATGCTGTAGATTCGGCTCTGTGACTAGGTATTCCAGCAAAATTTACTTACTCTCCTGCTTTTGTATAGCATTAGAACTATCTGCTAACTTTCCTTCATAAACAGTAGAGATCTGTACAAAAGCAAAACCTCTAGTAGATAATTGCAGAATCATATGTGTGACGCACAACCTTGTATAAAAACAAATGATAAAGCTATTGGCTCTCCAATCACTCTGTACGTAAATGTTTGGGGTGGGGTGGGCAAAATTCCTTGAGACTACCATCAATAACTGGCACGTGGAGAACTCATTTATCTGCATTTATCTTTTACCTGCATTGGATTCACACCTGTAGGTACGCACATTTGCTTCCAGGTGCATTTCTCATCTATTATACGTCTCTAATTTACGGTGAAATATCACTACACAGAAGGACTATTTTCTATGACAAGCGTGCAGTATAATATGAAAGTATAACAGGTTATTGTGAAGGAACTTAAAGTGGAAGTGAACTAAAAAAGTGAAGAATTGCTATGTTATAAATCACAACTAGAAATGTTAACTGAGTACCCTGAAAAATCTACATTTTGTCTGGAATTCTTCCTGAAAAATAGCAGTGCATAGCCTGGTATGTAAGGGTGCCTAGGTATTTCCTGTCCCTTTAGCTCCAAAGCTGTTTATCTGCAATATGAGATCTAAGGCACTGCTGCCTCTGACTGCTAGTCCCAAAAGTTTTTAAGTGAGATTTGATGATATCACTTTTGTACTGCTTAATGTTCTCCCTGCTGAAGGCTCTGAAGTGAGGAAGCAAAACCCTGTCGCTACCAAGATGGCTACCTCCATACAGACACACAGTGCAAAAAAAGGCATGGTAAGTCAAGAGTGGAGAAAGATAAGCTGTAGCCTACAGGAAATACTGGTCACTAAAGATGAGCTTGGATTCAATCTGAATGACATAACTCAGGATCCTCAGTCATGTCGGCGGTTCAGTATTGTCAGGTGTTGGGTCTGTGATTCAAAAAGATCTACATAGCTGGATGACATGATTGACTTTGAATTGTAATTGATTTCCTTTTTCTATTTTCAAATAAATAATTTTGTTACAGCATGTGTTCCTTTTTTTTTTTTTTTTTTTTACTTTTTTTGAGAACGTGTAATAAGGGGTAAAATTGCACCCTATGATCATTACCCTGGTCCCAGAAATGTTTTACCCATTTTGGGTGCCTACTTATTGTTTATGTAATGTAGATTTACTGGGACAAGTTATGTAATGCGTAGGCTAATAGTAGTTTACAGTGCACACAGCTCAAACGTTGTTACAGGAGACTCCAGGTAGAAATTTGGTCATAAAAGTGGTTTAATGCAGTGTTTCAGCCAATAAATGCTGCATTGACCCAGCATGAATACAAGGACTGGGTATGTTGGGTAAGGAGGTGGGAAGGAAAGAGAGGTAAAGGTTAAGCACACCTAAATTTAAAAATGAAGAAGATCTGCATCAAAGCCAGGAGGTAGAAAGTATTGAATCAAGGGTTGCCAGATCACCAAGTGTTTATCCAAGCTGTCAGATCACTTTGCTTCAATGTTCTTGTGGAGCATGGTTTGTAATTCTTGATCTAGTTTCAGCTGTGGAGATAGTGGTGGTTTACAAAATACATATTGTAGATCCATTCACATCAATTCCTGTGCCCAAAAGGGTGCGCAAGATAGTCCCAACCACACTCATGTTAGGTTGGAGAGTAGTCAACTAACCTTTGTAATTTTGGATTATGGGAAGAAAACCATGAGAAAATCCAATCACAAAAAACGCAATGCAGAAAATGTTTGTTTTTTTTTTTTTTTTTTTTTTTTTGCTAAAGTAGTGGAGGCTGCTCACTGAGCAAAATGTATGTTCACTTAATGAATAAGGTAAAGCTGTGTGCACTGTGAAAACTCATAATATCTACAGGTAAAAAATAAAAAAACTGGAGTGCACATGATTTTATAACTGAAGTGAACATAGCTTTTCCTCACTCTTTAAAGCCTCTCTATTTATTACTGTAATGTACTCAAACTACTTATACAGTAATAACTATAAACTTGTTTCTGGTATTCTTTATTTTTCTAAGTGCAACAGCAAGGATTAAAATACCCTTATTTTGCTTTATTTTCAATATACTACTTTTTAATATATAAGGGTTAAAATACTCTTATTACTGCTTTGGTTTTAATATACTTAGTGCTGCAGCAAGGGTTAAAAAAAATTTTTCTCAACTTTTCAGACACTTCCCCCTACTTGAACAAATAAATTATACCTAAACTGTGTACTGCAAATAATGATTAGGTGATAATTCAGTAGCGCTAATAACAAATTATATAACGTGATTTGTATAACAGAATATAAATATAACACCCAGTGAAGCTGTGCTATATAATGCAAAAGTCCATTAATAAATGTGCAAAAGAATCGATGAGAAATTAATTTGCATCAAAACATCCAATCTTCCACCACACCGACGTGCTCGTGACTCCTCTCCCAATGAAATCGCACTCACCAGCTGATGTTGCCTCCCACTCTCCTGTTTGCCAAAAAAGCAGATAGACCACACCTGGGTCAGTGTAACGATTAATCCAGGCCAGGCATATCCATATGTGAAAAATAAAAAGTGCTCCACATAGCGTGATCCTATTTAAACCAATTAAATAAAACTTTTCACAACCACACTTCAATATTTAAACTCACATGCTTAACGAATTGTGCCAGCAAAATAAATCTCTCACAGAAAACTTTGTACAAATGATTCGGCGGTACATTACGGTCGCGGCGGATCTGAAGAGTGTGCCACAGCTCTCACCCTCTCCGTAGTCTCTGCTCCCAAAGGTGATGTGTGGGTCACAAACAATTAGCAACCGCTCGGATCAACTACGAATCGCTCCGATCGGTAACGGCTAGTATCAAATGGAGTCAGTATTCGTGTAGCCACGCCCCCAACATGTTTTGTCACTTCCGACTTCTTCCTAGGGATCACTTCCCCCTACTTACATGCTCTTTGAATTTAGTAAATCAAACTTACTGTGAAGCTGTGCTCACTTTGACTTTTCCAAAAAAGTACAACTTCAAAAAACTCACCATGCCTCTTATGTGTGTACGGGGTATAACTTAAAAGCTTGGACTGTCTACTTTCCAAAAATATCATTTGGGGGCATTGGTACTGTCCTGGAATTTTAGAACCTCAAGAAATGAGAGGCAGTCAGCACATCAGGACTGAATAATTTTCAAATATATACAGTATACCATAGTTTGTAGACTCTAAGGCCCCATGCACATGAGACGCCGGTGCAAACTCTGCTGAACATATGTTTTAAAAAGCATAAACCTGCTTTTAAAAATGCACGTTTTGCCACGTTTTCATGCCGCGTTTAGCCGCGTTTGCGTCTATAAGTGTTTGTAAAGATAACATCATATAGACCCTCCCCAAGCTCAGAAAGCATGTATTATTAACTATTTCTATCCCATATTGAATATATGTCAGGAAATGCTCCTGATGTTGCTCTTGATGAGGCAGCAACGTCGTCGCAAATTGCGTGAGAAGTCCAGAGTCAGAGCTCGTCGATATTGGACCCATCCGTTGATGGCACAGCGAATGTCCATTGGATATTTCACAAACATTTATGTACAGCTGCGTACCTACCCCGACAAGTTTTTTAATTTTACCCGTATGTCCATTCTCACATTTGATCTGCTCTTAGAAAAAGTACGACCCGGTCTGACATGCATGGACACCAATATGAGAAAGTCACTGATTAGATTAGAAATTGGATGAAGGGTTGGGGCAAAGAAGTGAAGGCATTCCTCATTGTCTAAGCTACCTAAAAAAATAGAGTTTTTTTATGGCATTGCATCAGTGAGTATATATGCTCTATGAACTATCTAAAGTAATTACGACATTTTAAACCAATTTTTTTAGTATTTTTTATAGTTTACCATCATATTTCTGAGTTTTCTGGTCTAAAAAATTGGGTTCCTTTAAAGACGCTTATAAACGCAAACGCGGCTAAACGCGGGTGCCGCGTTGGGATGGACGTGCTGACGTAGCGTCTAGCACGGAGGGAGGGGTTTGAGCCTGAGAGCCGACGAGAGCATGGGAGATGAGGAGGAGAGCACCGGACCGACACGGTGTGTGAGAGACGCCGTGAAGGTATGCGTCTACCATCGGGACCGCTAGCCAGGACGCCACGGACCTCAAGATAAGGGCAGGCAAAGCGTACGGGACGGTAGACGATCGGGTCCCGGCGCCCAGCGGCGATAGCGTCCTCCTCTTCGGACCCCAGGGCCCCCCCCCCCCCCCCCCTCCACCCCACCACCGCCCCTCACTGGCCGCAGAAGGAAAGCATGTAGAGGCTGCAGAGAGCCTAGCTCGAGCGGAATAGAAGGGAAGAGCCGTGAGTATTCAGTTATCTCACCCTTCACTCGTAAAGCACTTGCAAGTACACCTTATCAAAAGGTAAGCCTATAGCAGCATAAGATCTGTTGGAAGCATGCTGTGAAGTACACTTCTCATATTCAAGTCCAAGGTAAAATGTCTTATCTCCTGAAAAGTTTGGGTTAAATGCATGACTATACCCCAGTGGTAAATACCCCATTTTTTGGCTACCTCAATAGGGTTATATTAAGGAAGAAAGTAGGACTATTGTGGGGCCAACCTGGGAGAACCTGTAGAAAGGGGAAATACCCCATTGTTATACCCCATTGTGTGGTCGAACAATTTCTCATTGCTGGGCTGACCCCGATGAAGGAGCAACCCAGAGGCGCCCAGGCACACTTTCTGGATACCTACCTCAAAGCCACAAATCCTCCTCTTTAAGTACTGGGTCTGCGGCCAATAAGGCTAGACAAGGGCCACCCCAGGGGGGAGTATAAAATCTGTATCTACCAAGAAAAATGTGTGTCCAGCAATCTATGTAAAGTTGTTTAAAAGCCTGGGGAAACTAAATTACAGCAGCGCAAAAATCTGCCTGTGCGTATATCCAAATCGCATCAGGCAGACTTGGGTGCGCACTGAGTCCCAGAGCGGACAACTTTTGCAGCAAGGCGGTTTGACCCCCTCTCCCTTAACCGCAGCCTGGATATATCGGGAGCCTTAAAGTGATTATCTAAAGTATCATAGACACACATGGGTGTATACGGGCTTTAAAACCCAAGATTATAGGAAGATTATGGATATTATAGTCCCCATTGGCGCAAAATTGCTGGAAATGAAAATCTTGTAATCTGCCTTATAGACACCTCACGCTTCAAAAGCTGCTCTTAGGACTGTATGTGCGACTCTGATTAGCGCCTATGAATCTTTTTTTTCTCTATGCTAAAAAGTTGCACTATCGAATGAAAGTGTGATTCTGTTTGGCGCCTGGGAAGATCGATTACCACATACTAAAAGTCGCTTTATGGAATGAAAGCGAAATTCTGATTGGTGTTCATGGAGATATACTGCCATATATCAAATATTGCACTATGGAATGAAGGTATGACTCCAACTGGTATCTAAACTCACGGGCCGCTGCGGCTCAGCCGGATGACAGATGTTTGAAATAGGACTGGTACCTCAGATTATGTTTGTCTTATATAAACGTCAGATTTTCCTTAAGAATGAAACTATGGTTAAAATATAAAATCACATATGGTAGGTTGCTCACGTCATCAAGATCAGCGACCTCATGTAACATATCGTAAATATCTACCGATTCTACCAGTAGAGCTACTTGATAGGGCACTGAAAAGGCGTAAACTGCGTATTGTGGAAGCTAACTAGCAGGAAGGGTGAACAAATCCCCCCATTCAAATAAAACAGCCCCAGCCATTGTGTAAGTGTCTAGTACACCACTCAAAGACCCCACAGACGGAAAAGGTCCCTCCCAGTCTCTTGCAAACTTGATTGTATACACTAGAGGGACACCCAGAGGGACAAAGGACAGCCTTAAAGCAAGGATCGCATTAAAAAGGCAGGAGGTGGAAAAGGGCCCAGGAGGCCCAGGCTCATAACAAGACTGGGGAAGAGAATCAGGCCCATTAAAAAGATCAACATGAGTAAAGAACCACCCAAACAGCCCAAGAAAGCTACCACCAAAGGCAGTAAAGGGGAGACAAGCACAATTAAACATTATCTAAGACAGGGTGCAAGCCCAAAAACATCGGGAAAAGAAACGCGGGCCGGAGTCTCCCCGGAGAGCAGGGGCGGGGTGGAAGGAGAAATTAATGACTCCAGAGCGGACCTCACAATGGAGACTGAGACCGAGCCCAGTAGGGGGGAGGATCAACAAGCAGGAACCCACATCCCCAACAAACATGAAATGGAGGCGATGCTTTTACGCCTGGAAAATGTAATCAAACTTGAAATTAATACCCTACGGGAGGACATGGGCCACCTGTTGTCCAGGGTAGAAGCGGTGGAGGGGAGAGCGGACTCCATAGACTTGGAAATCGCGAAGCTGAAAACACAATTAAAAGGCGCCTACCTCACGCAGAGAGACACCCTCTATAAGATAGAGGACCAAGAAAATAGGGATAGGAGGCAAAACCTGAGGCTGCGTGCTGTCCCGGAACAAAGAGGGGAAGACCTAGAAAGAAAACTATGGGAAATCTTGGGCCCCATAAGTGGCAAGGACTTTGATCATGTTCCCCACACAGAAAGGATACACCGAGTAGGAAGACCCGAAAGGGGGGGCGCAGAGCGGCCCCGGGACATAATTGTTAGATTCAGCTACTTTAAAGAAAAAGAGGACTTGTGGGCTAAAATAAAAAATAAATCTCCTATACTGTATAAAGAAGCTGAAATTCAAGTTTACGCAGACCTATCGGCCCGAACCCTCGAAAGACGGAGACACCAGAAACCCCTATTGGAAATATTGAAAAGGGAAAATATAAGATACAACTGGGGTTTCCCCTCATGTTTAATAGGGTCAAAGGAGGGGTGTTCGGCCAGGTTGAGGTTCCCGGAAGAAGTGCAGGGATTCTGTACAAAACTCGGGATCCCAGTCCCGAATCTGCAGGGTTGGACTGAAATGGAAGGCCTGGGGGATCCAGGGGGGGGGGGGGGGGGGGGGGGGGGGGGGGGCGCGGGGTGAATGCCCACACGTAGCTACAAAAGAATCCAGCTCAAATCGGCCCTGCCCCCTCCCCCTCTGCGCCCTGAGCCGGGCCGCGGAGGGAGAGGGGAGGGCTATACAAGCTCCACCTCACCAGGAATCCGGAGTCTAAGGGAAGCCACAAAGGATGGCCCCCAAGGACCCAGGGACCCTAGTTGGGGTAAGAGAGGGGGGGGGGGGGGGGTGGGGGGGGGGGGGGGGGGGGGGGGGTGGGGGGGGGGGGGGGGAGGGGGGGGGGGGGGGGAAGGGGGGAGGGAGGGGAGGAAGGGGGGGAAGGGGGGGGAGGGGGGGAAGAGGGAGGGAAACCACGTCCGCTGTGGGGCTGTTATCACCACCAATATCTCAGAGGGAAAAAAAAAAAAAAAATCCCAAAAAATAAATGAAGGACATAGAAATTAAATTTTTATCATATAATGTGAAAGGTTTAAATTCTCCCGGTAAGCGATCTAAAATTTTGGAGGAAGCAGAGAGATATGGCGCAGGTATAGTGTTTCTGCAAGAGACTCACCTGGCACATTCCTCAAATATCAGACTTTTTTCTCCAGCTCTCCCAAATTGGTTTTATGGAGATACTATCTCGAGCAGGGCAAGAGGAGTGGCTATTGGGATTGCGAGGGACACCGACTTCAAGGTGGAGGAGAGAATGACGGACCCCGAGGGGAGGTACCTGTTTCTTAGGGGCTCCCTCCTAGGGGTAGAACTTACACTGGCCAATGTTTATGCCCCCAACGCCAAACCTATCTTATTCCTCGAAGCAATTCTGCGTAAGCTAAGGGCCTTCAGGAAAGGATATTTGATCCTGATGGGCGACCTCAATTTCGTGATGGACCCCGTGAAGGACAGTACGTCTGGTGGCACGGGGAGTGGCAACATACAACTGAAGCGGATTAAAAAAAAACTATCGGAGGACCAACTGCTGGATGTGTGGAGGATCCAGCACCCGCAGTTGAGGGATTACTCGTTCTTCTCCCCTGTCCACCAGATGTACTCTCGCCTGGACTATATTTTAATAGACCACGGTCTACTGGAAAGGGTCAAAGAAACCGAAATCGGAATAGCTTCCCTCTCGGACCATGCGCCGGTATCCATGAGGCTAAGATTCCCCGAACACAAACAACCCTCTAGCGGATGGAAACTTAATCCTGAATTGTTACATGACAAAGAAATTAGGGATTATATCAAAAAGGAGCTAGAATGGTTCTTTCAAATCAACGACAACGGAGAGGTTTCAGAGGCACAACTGTGGGACGCTCATAAAGCGTTCATTAGGGGGCTTCTGATAGCTAAAGCCTCATGGAAAAAAAAGGAGAGGGTGGGAAAGACGCAGGCCCTGATAGCCGAGATTAAAACCCTGGAGCAAAAGCACAAATCTGGGGGGGCACTTAGCCAGAGCATATACATAGAGCTTACAGATAAGAGAGAGGAATTGAAAGATTTAGCTGAACAGGAAGTTAGACAGAAGTTCAATAAATTGGCCAGGGAACAATATATATGGGGCAACAAGCCAGGGAAATATTTAGCAAGGAAATTACAAAAAAAGAAAACCAGAAATTTTATTGAAAAAATTCAAACAAGAAACGGGGAGTTTACCTCTAGTGAAATAGCCTCTATATTCAGAGACTATTATAAAGAACTTTACGAGGTGAAAACCAAGGGAAACAACGACAGCATAGGAAATAATCAGAAAACATCAGAGTTCCTAGAGAGGGCAGGGCTAATGGCTCTAGGGGGGGGAGGAGAGAGATGAGCTTGAGAGGCCAATAACTGAGGAGGAGATCTTAGCAGCCATCAACAACTCTCCAATAGGGAAGAGCCCGGGCCCGGACGGCTTCACGGCCTCATATTATAAAACGTACAAAGAGATTCTTATACCGAGATTGCTGCGATATATGAATGGACTAGGGATAGACTATGACATGAGCGAAGAGGCCCTAAAAGCTACGATCACTCTTTTGAGGAAGGATGGGAAGGATGGATCGGTGTGCTCGAACTACAGACCCATCTCCTTATTAAATTTCGACACAAAACTATACGCAAAGATACTGGCGGATCGAATAAAGGGTCACCTGGGCACACTGATCCATCCGGACCAGGTCGGGTTTGTCCCGGGCAGAGAGGGGAGGGACAATGGGATTCGGACATTGCTAGCCATACAGAGGATGGGAGACTCGAGAACCCCCAGTCTACTTCTCTCGATAGACGCTGAAAAAGCGTTCGACAGAGTAGACTGGGGGTTCATGTTTAACACTCTACAGAAGATGGGTTTTGGACCCAGAATTATTCAAAAAATTAAAACCCTATACAATCGTCCGAAAACTAACATCAAGGTCAACGGAACGACCTCCGCGGAGTTCGAACTGTTTAATGGCACCAGGCAGGGTTGTCCACTCTCCCCTCTCCTTTTTATTCTATCTTTGGAACCGCTGTTAGCTACAATTCGCGGAAACCCAGAGGTGGAAGGCTGTAAAGTCGGCAACGAAGAGCACAAACTCGCGGCCTTCGCGGACGACGTCCTCTTTTACATAAGCTCACCCCAGAAGTCAGTCCCCATATTGCTTAAACTTTTGAAGGAATATGGGGAACTAACAAACTTTAGAATCAATGCCTCAAAAACATTTATCCTTAATATTAACCTAAATAAAATAGAGAAACAGAACCTACAGAAAACAGTTAGTTTCGTCTGGAAAAAAAGGATAAAATATTTAGGAATAGAACTGGCCAACAATCCGAGGAAATTATACAAAATAAATTATATCCCACTCCTAGAAGACATAAAAAAAAAATGCCAAGAGCTGAAGGGAAAAACCCTATCCTGGATAGGCAGGATTAATTCGGTAAAAATGATGATCTTACCAGTCATCACATATAAATTCCAGATGCTCCCCCTCCCTCTCCCAAAACAGTACCTCGGTAAATTAAGAGTTATTATAATGAATTTCATATGGAATTACAAAAAACATAGAATCTCCCTCCAAGTTCTAAAACAAGATAAAAGTCAGGGTGGTCTGGCAGTCCCAGACATAGAAAGTTACTACCAGGCTATAGCACTATTAAGAATCGCAGAATGGGGCAAAATAGATAACACTAAAAGATGGGTTAGATTGGAGGAAGCACTGAGTGAAGCTAGGCTGGGGAAGATTGTGTGGAACCCCCCGAAAAGCCGGACACTGGGAGAAAAAACACATATAATCACCATCACGACTTTGAAAATCTGGGATAAAATATATAAAATATTCAACAAAAATTATAATTCGCCACTTATAGCACTTAAAGAAAATCCTTTTTTCCCGCCAGGGTTAAAGGAAATAGGAGGTGATTGGATTAGAAAGGATTGCACGAGATTAGGGGAAGTTATTAGCAAGGGGAAGGTTATGACACTGCACGAGTTACAGAATAATGAGGCTTTTTCCATAGATGGATGGCGGCATCGCCAGCTAACCCACTTTGTGGGCTCTCTTCCTAGCCCATTAAGGGAGGCTAAGGATCTAACAAAATTAGAGAAAATCTTTACGGCAGAATGCTCAAAAAAAAGAATATCCAGAATATATAAACTGTTATTAGAAAGGGATAGACCGGAGATGCCGCCATACCTTACCAAATGGGAAAGCGAACTAGGAACACAATTAGAAATAGGCACAAGCAAGAAAATTTTAAAATTAGCACATGGGTCAGCGGTAGATGCGAGAACTGCAGAAACAAACTTTAAGTGTATGGCTAGGTGGTACAGAACCCCAGACAGGGTCAGCAATTTTCAGGCGGATACATCTGCGAACTGTTGGAGGGGGTGTGATCAAAGGGGCACAATGGGTCATATATGGTGGGGGTGTCCTAAAATCAAAAAATTTTGGGATACTATCCTAAAATACATAAAAGAAATAACAACGATCGAGGTAAAAAACGACCCTTGGGTGGCACTTATGCATGCCACATCCAAGGAAATTAAACAATATAAAGGCTCATTGATTCCCCATCTGCTTAACGCGGCTAAAAAGGTAATTCCAAGGAGGTGGAAGGACAAGGAAAGCCCACCCTTATGGGAATGGGTTGATGCAGTGGAGTCCACCTACATGATGGAATGTGTGTTGTACACCGGGGAGGAGGACAGAGAGGCCACGAGGGCTAGATGGGAGAGTTGGAGAAAATTCAAGAGGTCTTGGAGCTACAGGGAGGCTCTGCGAGTGCAGCCGTGACAACCGATGATCCCGGGGGGGCGAAGCCGAAAAGAGATCTAGCCACAGAAAGGCAGACCCCAAGGGTAGGAGAAGACACTGAGGAGAAAGGGCCACTTTACAACAGCAAAACAGCGGACGGGGACGGGGAGGGGGGGGGTGTGGGGGGGACAGGGGAGGGGGGGGGGGGGGGGGGGGGGGGAAACAAAAAATAAAAACCCCCAGGGGGGTTAACTGGAAGAATGATGGAACGGGATTTAGGATAAAGGAAGCGGAGGGGGAGTGGAGGCTGGGTGGGATGTCGGATGTATATATGTATGCTCTGGGCTTTGTAAACTTTATGGATGCCAGACTCAGGACCCCTATTCCCCTCCAACCCCAGGGGGAGGAAAAAAAAAACAAGCCAAAAAAAAAAGGGGAGAATGAAACAAGCCACTAATGATGCTAAGACAACTAGAGGGATGGAGATGCGGGCATAGCTGACACTCACCCACGAATATTCTTTCTGAAGTGGTAACAAAAAAAAAAAAAAAACTTTTTCTCAACTTTTCAGACACTTCCCCCTACTTGCATGCTCTTTGAATTTAGTAAATCAAACCTACTGTGAAGCTGTGCTCACTTTGACTTTTCCAAAAAAATTAAGACAAAAAAGTACAACTTCAGAAAACTCACCATGCCTCTTATGTGTGTACGGGGTATAACTTGGTATAACCTCCCTTGGTCTACCTGACCTTCATCGCTATTATCAGTCATGCTTGCGCACTCGTATTGTGGATTGGAACAATCCCTAAAATACCAAGGTTTGGGTCCTTGAACAATATTATCTACCCCTGTGTAGCACTCTCCCTTGGCTTTAGTCCCAAATCATATCTCTGGAAGGTAGACTACATCTTTGATAGACACCACACTTGATTCTTATTGTCAGACTCGCAGAGGCTTTTTGGACTACATTTAAATTTGGCCCCTTGACTCCCTTGCGCCTCAACCCTACTTTTCCACCTGGAATGGCGGCCAACGTCCTGGCCCCAATATGGCCTTATCAGGATGTTTTGGCCTCTCAATTCTTTATATGTAACAAACTTATTTCTCTTGTAAATTATTGCTATGTAAATGCCCTCATAGCACCACATTTGATGCCATTTTGGACCTACCTTCAGATCAAGCATCTCTTGACTTCTCATGGCCATCCTGTCCCCTGTATTAGACCACTTAATGCACTTGAAATACTCTGTGGTAGAAAGCAATCCCAGAGACACCCAATAAGAGGATAGTATGCGACTGGTCTAAACTAAGTGGCATGTTCACTAATGCCAGGAGCCTTGCGGACAAGATGGGTGAACTAGAGATACTGTTGTACGAGGAGGATTTGGATTTTGTTGGAATTTCAGAGACCTGGTTCAACAGCTCTCATGATTGGCTGGCAACCATTCAAGGGTATACCCTTTATTGCAGGGATAGAGAGGGTAAAAAAGGGGGAGGGGTATGCCTATATATCAAGAATAATGTACAAGTGAATGTGAGAGATGACATCAGTAAGGGAGCTAGGGAGGAGGTGGCATCCTTTTGGGTAGAGCTCCAAAGGGATGAAGCTAAGGAGAAAATAATACTGGGAGTATGCTATAGGCCCCGTAACCTCAGGGAGGAGGGGGAGACGGATCTCCTATCATAATGGGGGATTTTCATTATCCAGACATAGACTGGGCAGAGGAACCACGCATTCGTCTAAGGTTCGCCAGTTCCTAAATGTCTTGCAGGACCATTTCATGGTTCAGATGGTAGACGCACCAACTAGAAATAAAGCATTACTGGATCTACTGATTACCAAGAATACAGACCTGATCATGGATGTGGAAATACGGAGCAATTTAGGAAACAGCGATCACAGTTCAATTGGCTTCAGTATAAATCACACAAATAGGAAACATAAGGGGAATACAAAGACACTGAATTTCAAAAGAGCCAACTTCCCTAAACTACGAACTTTGCTAGAAGACATGAATTGGGATAAAATCTTAGGTACAAAGAACACAGAGGAGAGATGGGTTTGCTTTAAGAGCATATTAAATAAGGGCATTAGCCAATGCATCCTATTGGGTAATAAATTTAAAAGAGCGAACAAAAGTCCTGGATGGCTTAACTCCAATGTAAAAATGCATATAAAAGCAAAATATAAGGTTGAGGGATCATTATCAGCATTCAGACTTTATAAAGAATGCAACAAGAAATGTAAGGGTGCAATTAGGGCGACTAAGATAGAACATGAAAGACACATAGCGGAGGAGAGCAAAAGATATCCCAAGAAATTCTTTAAGTATGTAAACAGTAAAAAAGGGAGGACAGACCATATTGGCTCCATAAAGAATGAAGAAGGACATCTGGTTACAAAGGATAGGGAGATGGCCAAGGTATTGAATTTATTCTTCTCCTCAGTCTTCACAAGGGAATCAGGGGGCATCAGTAATCAAAACTGCAGTGTTTATCCTTATGACACATCACAGGAAGCTCCTCCATGGTTAACAGAGGACAGAATTAAAATTAGACTTGGGAAACATTAACATTAATAAATCCCTGGGACCAGAAGGCTTGCATTCGAGACCATTGTTCCTAATTTTTACTGACAGTCTACTGACTGGAATGGTACCACCTGATTGGAGCCAATGTAGCACCAATATTTAAAAAGGGCCCAAAATACATCCCTGGTAATTACAGACCAGTGATGTTCTGAATAAAAGGGAAGCTAGGTATCTGGTCCCAGATGTACCTATCATGCCGGTGTCATATCAAGTACCAAAGGTACATAAAAATGCAGAAAAAACACTGGGGAGACCGATTCTTAGTGGGATAAACTCATT
>CM053026.1:467182770-467373180 GCA_028564925.1 Lithobates sylvaticus | reverse complement strand
TATAAGATTGATGTGCATGGGAAAATTGTTTTATCTAAATGGAACTTACTTTCTGATAAACTACAAATGTGTATGTACTGGTAGGTTACATTCTGAATTGCCTTCCGTTTCCTAATTCCCTGTGCTCCCTATATTCAGGCTAATGCTAGTGAAATATGAATGATGTACAAACTTTTATTTATGGAGAAATAAATCAGCAGAGGACACTGCTCCTTTTTGAGCACATTTTATAGTGACATTAAATATATAAAGAGATTTACTTGATGTGAAAATCAGCCAATATTATTTATCACAGAGGTATTCATATATTTATGAAAATAACCCTTCTCTTCCCTGTACGATTGGAGGCAGTGTATGAATGCCTCTGGGGGGGGGGGGGGTAATCCCAACACTGATGCCAACCCCAACCCTTGCAAAAAAAACTGTTTCTGCTATTATTATATTGTAAGCTCTTCTGAGCAGGGCCCTCTTAATCCTCTTGTATTTTATTGTATTATAACTGTATTGTCTCCTTTTTATATTGTAAAGCGCTGCGTAAACTGTTGGTGCTATATAAATCCTGTATAATAATAATATTAAGTGTTTTGAGATAACTGTAAAAATTTGGTTTTCCCCTTTGTATTTGTAGCATCTGTAAAAGCAGTAGGTGGCTGAGAGTCTAGGAAGTGAAGAGGTAAATTTATTTTCAGAGGGATGTCTACCATGGAATTCTTATCTTGCTCAGAAAAGTACCCAGTGCAAAAGATCACCATGCTAAATAACACAGCGGCAGTTGCTTTGTATCAATATTATAATGAGAATAAGCCCCAATGCATTTCACTTCATCCAGAATCTTCATCAGGGGGACAAAAGCACAGTGGGGTAGATCATGTAAAACATCAACTACTAGAGTGAGTGTGTGATGAATAACTGAAGCTGTACAAAGAGCGTCAAATCATTCCCAAACATCAGCACATAGATCAGCCAAAAGCCTGTAGTATATAATAAAATGTTCAAGGACTTTGCTTTGTGGATGATGAAACCATGCTACGGTATAGATATCCAACATGGGATGTATGAGAAAAGTAAACTTCAGCGAGATGATATGATAAAGCCTCTTTAAAATGGAAGAATTCAACAGCCCTCATCAAGAAGAGAGGAAGGTATCATCCAACATATCCCACAGGAGGGGGTTCCTCATTAAGATGGCGATCAGCGAATAATGTGCAAAGAGAAAAAAATAACACTCCTCTGGCCTACTGCTAATCTTTGCAGTAGTGAAAAGAAATCTCTGGCTAAAGATTCTGCAGAATCTGACATGTCTATTGGGTTCCGTGGTTTGATCCACTGGCCCCTACATCACTATTGTGCCCTGTGGTGATTTAGGGGCTGGTGGGAGAAAATATGATTCTGGGGTCTATTTATTGTTGTACATGTCCCTATTTAAAATAATGTGACGTTTTTGGGGTCCCAGAAGAAAGGAAATAATTTTGCCTTGGTGAAGGGGTCCTTTTGAGTCCTCAAATTTTTTTGTGACAAACAAAAACCTCGTTATGGTGTGTCAAGTGACCCTTGGATAGTTTTAATGTCTAAGGGGATTATTTTCTAAAGGCAAATAGGTTGTAATAGGTTGTAATACTTTGCAATGGAATTTTCTATAAAGCTTAGTGAATGAGGTGAAGTTCTGCTGACTTCTCTCATTCATCATTTTTTATTCACTTTACTTCTGTGTTTTCTAATTTAAAAAAAATGACGCTCCTGATGTGGAAACCAAGTTAATACAACCAACGGCACAACTCTAAACCATAGGACGCCATGAAAAAATGTGCTCATTAAATGTGCATATTATTCCCCTCGCCTAGTACCAGTGTACAGTACTTTTGCTTTACTTTGGTGGCCTTACTAAACATTGAATACAAGGTTCGGTGAAGAACCTCCAGGGCCAGAGACAGCCAACATCCTTCTGTATATGGTGGGTTGCTAGGCATAGTGGGTGTAATATGAGGTATATTATTGGACGCCAAGACACTTCTTGAATGCAAAAGAGATTTTTTTTCTCTTTACAGAACTTTGGGCGAGAGGGTTAGGACCAGGACACCCTTAGGTAGTTGCTGTCCTTCTGTTGAGACTTCAACAGGAGGACAGCAGTGCAGGGAAACGCATCCAGCAAGATGCCACATCTGCATGTGTAGTAATGCTGTCTCCTATGGCCACAGTCTTTAACAGTCTCTAACACAAATTGTAATAGTTCCTTCATTTCCACTACAATCACTTATTGTAGTTCTTCAATCCACTGAGCTCCCAGTCTCTCACTAGACTAGTTGATTCACTACCACTGAATTCCTTAAGCTTCTCCAATCTTCACTGTAGTATCTTCCTCAAGCGTCACCCCCATTTCTCTGCTGGGTCCCTAGCTTGGCACTCAAGATACTTCTCAAGCTTTACCCCACTGGCCTGCTCTGTCCCTAGCTTGACACAAGGCTGCTCTGCAAGCGTCACCTCCGCTGGCTGGGTCCCTGGCTTGATACCCACTGAAGTTTACTGATTCTTCACTGTCCCTGGTTTGTGAGAATACTGCTCCGGTACTTGCTTCAGCTACTCACTGTGGTCCCTGGTAATAGGGTGGTTGGTCCCTTAGTGGTGACAGCTTCCCCTCTACCTCTGACCACGACAGGTTCTCCAGCCGGCAGAACCGTCACTTCTAGTTGGACTGCAAGCCGCAATCCCAACCCTGCGTTGCTCTCTCTTGCTCTCTCCTGCGGCGCGCCAAAACTGTAATGGAGTCCATTTTGGAGTCTGTTTTAACCCTCACAGCACTGGCGGGAAGTGTCAAAAGACCAGGCTGATCCTCTCCCATGAGCAATGAGACTTGTTGGTTCTTTCCCACATTGTTGGTATGCATGGCAACACAGTCTATTAGAAGTATAGATGTTACTTGCCACCTTCCCACAGAGCCAGACGAAATCCCGATGAAGCTGAAGCCGGTTGCTAGGGGCGACTGCTGCGAGGATAATGTCTTTGCCCCACGTTTGGGCGCCAAATGTAGCAAGGTCCCAGGCCTCCCTTGGTCTAATGAGAACCTCCAGGACCAGAAACAGCCAACATCCTACTGCATATTGTGAGTTGCAAGGCATAGTGGGTGTAATATGAGGTATATTATTGGGTGCCAGACACTTCTTCAATGCAAAAGAGATATTATTTCTCTTAACAGAACTTTTGAGAGAGAGTGTTAGGGCCAGGACACCCTTAGGTAGTTGCAAGGCTAATTGGCAGACTCTGATACATCAACAGGAGGACAGCCATGCAGGGAAAGGCACTGCTCGGTCCCTGGCTTGACACACAAGGCTGCTCTGCAAGCGTCACCTCTCACCTCCGCTGGCTGGGTCCCTGGCATGATACCCACTGAAGTTTCCCAATTCTTCACCATCCCCGGTTGGTGAGAATACTGCTCGGTACTTGCTTCAGCTACTCACTGTGGTCCCTGGTAATAGGGTGGTTGGTACCTTAGTGGCGACAGCTTCCCCTCTACCTTAGTGGCGACAGCTTCCCCTCTACCCCCGACCATGACTTCAGGTTGGACTGCAGGCCGCAATCCAAACCTGCGCTGCACTCTCTTGCTCCTGGATAGGCCCTCAGACAGCCTAGCAGCCAGATGTGCCCCGGATAGGCCAAAACTAGCAGCCTGGACAATACAACAATGTCCACCCAGACAGCCACCCAGGTGGCACAAAACACTGATCACCTGACTCCACCCAAATATATAGGTTCTCCCAGCAGGCCAAGGGATTTAAAAAAAAACCCTGCCCATTGGCTGAGATACGCCATATACTCCTAATTTGTCCTTGCCTTGCCCTTGTCTTATCTAATGCCACCAGGTACCCAGTGGCAGAAGAGAGAAGTGCAGCAATTCTAGACTTTGGATGAACTCAATTGATCCCTAATAATGAGCCAAGGGAACTACAGCAGGCAGGTAAATTTAGGACCAACCCTGCCTAAACATCAGGGTGCAACATCTATGTTGGTCAACTTAAAATAAACCCAGAGTATGCACACTAAAATAGTGGTAGTTCCATTTTTTTTGTCACGATATTAGTGTTATAGTTTATAAAACTCAACATTTCAGGAAAAAATACACTAAAGTTTTTTTTTTTTTTTATTGTTTTTTTCTTTCTTTTAAATCAACAAAAACTAACACAAATGCAATACACAGTACAAGACACGTTGGTCAAAATAAATTCATCATTGAGATCCTCAACGGATCACAATACCATTTTCCTATCTGATAAGTAAATTAATAACAAGAAAAAAAGTTAATTTTAGGGCACATAACCGCAATATATTACCCAATTGTTTGGTAAAATATAACAGATGAGGTTGCGCTGAGTAAATAGATACCAAACATTTGAAGACTTAAAGTGTTACAAAACCCACAACAGTAAAATCAGTCTGTAGATGTAGTAAAGCATGCTTATTATACTCACTGTGGAACCTAAAGGGTTCATCCTGTGCATTGTGTAAAAAGGCTGTTTGATCCTGTCTTCTCTAATCCTCTCCTTCTTCCACTGTCCCCAATCAATCTCCTAAAAAAAAAAAAACAGCCTTTGGAGTCACTCTGCACATGCTCAGTTTGGTGTGTATTGCTAGGGTTTTTTTGGGGGGAGGGTGCATGTGATCAGCACAGGGCCAATCAGCACTGTCCACACAGAGGGTCAGGGGTTCTGCAGCCTCATAGGACAGTCAGAATATAATGAAAAATTTAAATTTGAAAATTCACACAGAATATATATCACACAAGATCAGGTAGAGCCTGATCACATTACCCTAACAATACAGACTGTAAACAGGAATATAATTAACATAGCTAAGAAACAGCCAACATAAACATTAAGCTAATTAAACAGTAAGCTTTTTAGCAACTAGTCACTTAAACAAGCCTAGGTGCCCAGACCGTCCGGCAACAAGCCCACAACCCTGTATACACAAAGTACATTACACATTATCATAAACATAAACACATAAACATCCCACAATGGTTCGGTAACAAGGTAAAGTGGACACAATCTTAATCAAATCTCCAAGAGATGAGCAGACAGACAGAAACAATAGGTGACTCAATTAACAATGGGAAGTCACAATATTTTGTACTTTTTGCTATAATAAATATCCCCAATTTTTTTTAAAAAAAGCAAATTTTTTCCTCAGTTTAGGCGGATATGTATTCTTCCACATATTTTTGGTAATAAAAATCACAATAATCATATATTGATTGGTTTGTGCAAAATTTATAGCGTCTACAAAATAGGGTTAAGATTTATGGTATTTTTATTATTATTATTATTTTTTTTTTTACTAGCAATGGCGGTGATCTGAGATTTTTATCATGACTGTGACATTATGGCCGATAGTTCGGACACTTTTGACACATTTGTGGGACCATTGACAATTATACAGCGATCAGTGCTATAAAAATGCACTGATTACTGTGTAAATGTCACTGGTAGGGAAGGGGTTAACACTAGGTGATCAAGAGGTTAACTGTGTTCCCTAGTGTGTGTTCTAACTGTAGGGGGATGAGACTTAATGGAGGAGATGACAGATCCTTGTTCCTAGCTAGTAGGAACTCACAATATGCCTTTCCTCACAGAACAGGGATTTGTGTGTTTACACACACACATGTCCCTGTTCTGGCTCTCGTGCCCGTGATCGCGCGTGGCCGGCGGTCATTGCGAACACTGACCACCCACATTGGTACCCCGGCAGTGCAGCGAGCGCGCCTGCTATCCTGCTTAAAGGAGCAGGCGTATAGATACGAAGGTTCGCGGGATCGTGCCGACCTGCCGCAGTATAATGACGGCGGCTGGTCGGCAAGTGGTTAAACAGATTATAGCAGGAGACCAAGCATCAGGTTGGTTTGAGCTGATCATATTAACATCTACTCTGAGTCTCACAGTCTAAAGCAGTCATTGCTGGTTTGGGCATAAAGGCTGCAAATCTGTGTGTTTCCGGGAGACATAGACACAAATCTGAAACAAGACCACTTCAAGGGTCCCCCCAGGCACACACCTCCCAAAAAGTAGTGCTCCCTCAAAAGCCAGGGCCCATAGTCAGTAGGCAAGAGGCCACCCTGCAGTCCCCTCCAAAAGCTCCTGTCCTGGTGGGGTCTGTCAGAGTTGCTATAGTCTACAGGCTGGTCAGATAGAGTATGTATGAGGCAGGGTAAGGTAAGAGATACATTCATATTTAACCTGAGCTCGGGCCATTAAATGAACCCTATCCAATCACATGAAACAACCGGTATTTGAAAGGACTGTATTGTAGGCAATAGTGAACGCCAGCCTATTTGATCATACTTAAAGTTCTAAAGGCTCAAGGTTTTTTACCTTCATGGATTAAATGCATAAAGGTAAGAAACTTTCTCTGTGCAGCAGCCTCCCTCCATAACCTACCTGAGCTCCATTTCGATCCAGCGATGTGCATCGGGGTCTCTGCCTCCTCATTTGTCCCCGCTGCTGTCAATCACAGCCACTGAGCCAATCAGGAGAGCGAGGAGGCGGGGCTAAGCCACAGCTCTGTGTGTGAATTGACACACAGAGCCGCAGTTTGGGAGGGAGCCTGCTTGGGTGCCACCACTGTAAGCTGCTTGTACTGGGGGCACTCGGCAGGAGAGAGGGGCCAAGAGTGCCAGCAATGGGATCCGAGAAAAGTAGGATTGGGCTGCTCTGTGCAGAACATGACATGTTTATTATTTTAAGAAAAAAATGAAAGCCTTTAATATCTCTTTAACCTCCCTGGCGGTATGATTCTGTCTGGAATTTTGTGCTGAAAGCGGTACAATTATTTTGCATGGAAATTTGGCGTTTTTATATTGTAGGCATGCAATTATTATGAATAACTCAGTTAAATCTGTCCAAACCAGAGTCTAGTAGACATCCCGGGTATGATAAAGTTTGAAACACAAAATCATAAATTATAATAAAATAAAAATATATATAAAAATTATTCAATAATGTAATCAAATCAAAAACACTAAAATTTGCTCAGTTGCAGAATAGTCGCTGTCCTTAAATTTAGTGTTTGATGATGAATTGTGATTCTAATTTATTATCGCTGTTTTCTAGCTGGTCTAAAATCACTTTTGACATAAAGGGACACTTTTTGGTTGCTATGGACAATCTCCAGTTTCCAGGCAGAAAAAAAAAAAAATCTATTTATTATATAAAATGACATGCACGGCACTGGGCAGACCACTAGGGACAAAGGGGATGTGTATTTTTTTTATACAGTACTGTAATCTGTAAGATTACAGTACTGTATGTGTGTTGTGTTTTTTAACTTTTTTGAATTTTGGCGCCGATCTCCGCTCCCGTGCGTCGTAACGTCGCAGGGAACGGAGATAAGCGCCACTTGGGCACTGTGTGAATCGAGCGAGCAGACGGCTCGCTCACACAGCGGGGAGACATCGCAGGATCCAGGGGACAAGGTAAGTAACTTCCCCCTGTATCCTGCAATGCGAACCCGAGTCTGGCTCGGGGTTATCGCTTTTGGTACAGAAATCTCAACCCGAGCCAGACTCGGGAATACCGCCAGGGGGGTTAAGTGTTGAGAGTGTTCCCTGTATCGTCTGTAAATATAACGAAGATAAAAAATGAAAGAGAAAAGAAAAAAAAGGGGATGAGGATTAACCGATTGCCGACCGCCTCATGCAGATATACTGCGGTAGAATGGCACGTACAGGCAAACTAACGTACCTGTACGTTGCCCTTTAAGAGGTGGCCTGCGGGCGCGCAGCAAGCTCTGTGAGTCAGATTGTGGGTCCCGCGGACTCGATGTCCGCGGGGATACCCGCGATCGTCTCATGGAGAGGAAATACGAGGAGATGCTAATGTAAACAAGCATCTCCCCGTTCTGCCTAGTGACGGTAGCTCCCTGTGATTGGGAGCGGTGATCAGTGACGTGCCACATATAGCACCCCCACAGTTAGAATCACTTCCCAGGACACACTTAACCCCTTAACTGCCCCCTAGTGGTTAACCCTTTCACTGCCAGTGCCATTTACACAGGAATCAGTGCATTTGTATAGCACTAATTGCTGTATAAATGACAATGGTCCCAAAAATGAGTCAAAAATTTCCAACGTGTCCGTCATAATGTTGCAGTCACGATAAAAATCGCTGATCGCCACCATTACTAGTAAAAAAAAAAATGATTAATAAAAATGCCATAAAACTATCACCTTTTTTGTAAACACTATAACTTTTGTGCAAACCAATCAATAAATGCTTATTGCAATTTTTTTTTACCAGAAATTTGTAGAAGAATACGTATCGGCCTAAACTGAGGAAAACATTTTTTTTTATATATTTTTGGGGGGATAGCTATTATGTTGTGTTTTTTTCCAAACTGTCGCTCTTTTTTTGTTTATATCGCAAAAAATTAAAACCGCAGGGGTGATCAAATACCACCAAAAGAAATCTCTATTTGTGGGAAAAAAAGGACGTCAATTTTGTTTGGGAGTCATGTCGCACGGCCGCGCAATTGTCAGATAAAGCGACGCAGTGCCGAATCACAAAGAGTGCTCTGGTCTTTGGCCAGCAAAATGGTCCGGGGCTTAAGTGGTTAATGAGCCTCTCTGTGCAGCTGTAAGGGCCCTGCACATCCTGAAAAAATGAGGGTAAAGAAAACATTTCACAATGAGAGGCCATAGCACCCAATAGAGGTGACCTATATCAAGTGTTCAAGTTCTTATGCTTGGGATCCCGTTATAGCCTGGTACTCCTGGTAACAGGGGCATTCAGTCCATTAGAACCAGGTAGTATGAAAGCGTTCCTCCCTGGCCATTTGCTGATGCCATAATTCCTTCCATTTGTTTAGTTACCATATATTGATTTTAGCAAATCATAGGCTGATGGGGAGGGCTGTGTCTTGCTTCCAATATAATAGGATGCATACTTTTGCAGCATTTAGTAGATGAAGTAGCAATGAATGATCGTAGCATTTCAAGTACATGGGTGCTGAGTGAAGAAAAAAACGGGGCAACGTTCTGCAGCATTTGAACGTCCATTAGTTGAACTATTTTAACCAGATTTTTATAATGCTTTTGGAAATATTATTTTCTGTGTAATTTTAATGTGATTTTAACATACCTCGTAGGGCATGCAGGAACATTTTGATGGTTTCAAGGCCATAAATAAATCAAAAAAATGACCATGTGCTAGATCAAGGCACATTAGTAATGACTTTGCACAAAGCGTGGTTTGCAGCAATGCTATCTCTTATGAAGCCAATAAAAAAGTCTGTATCGGTGTTGACTATGAATGCACCATTTAAAAACATTACAAGAACGCGCATATCAGTTTCCTCCCATTAACCAAACATTACCAACATTAGCCAAAGGAAAACATGAACCTAGCACAGGCATATGCATAGACAGCTGGGGATAATATTGCCGCAGGTGCACAACAAATATTACTTATAATAGGTCCGTCAAAGCTACCTGGGGGGCATATTTATAGATCAGTGAATCTGATATTCAGCAAACATTCTCTGCAGGTGAATTTTCCAGGTGCATGTGTTGCTTTATAAATATGTTTTGTCAAAATTACATAAGGACTGTTTTAAAACATATTATGGTGGTGTCATGTTTTGCCAGAATTTTATTTGTCATATACTCTATTTAGAGATTAACTAACCATCTCAGAGAGGTACTGAGGAAGTTTGTAAGCCTTGTGTCCAGGGCAATTTTTTTTTTTTTTTATTTCACATGGTAAAATCTGCATTTTTATGCTAGAAAAATACTTTAAACCCCTAAAATATTATATATTTTCTGAAAGCAGAGGCCCTATACACAATACGATGGGCGATATCATTTTTTATGTTGCACTATATTTGCATATTTTCAAGAAAAATTTACTGAAATGATTTTCAGTGCACACAAACAATATAATACCCAGTTTTTTGGTAAAATATAAAAGATGGGGTTTTGTAGATAGATACCAAACATGTCAAGCCTAAAATTATTCATAGCTAACACTTTAACCACTTCCCATCCCACCCATTATCATATGACGTCCACAGGAGGGATCTCCCATCCTGGGCAGGCGTCATATGATGTCCTGGCGCTTCCCGGCCGTCTTGGGGGGGGGCGCGCACCCCCACCGCGTCACTCAGGAGACGAGTCCGCCGGGCACTGCGATTGCCCGTTAACAGAGCAGAACAGTGGATCTGTGTGTGTAAACACACAGATCCACATCCTGTCAGGTGAGAGGAGACCGATCATGTGTTCCCAGTACAGAGGAACACTGATCGTTCTCCTCCCCTTGTGAGTCCCCTCCCCCTACAGTTAGAATCACTCCCTAGGTAACACAATTAACCCCTTGATCACCCCCTAGTGTTAACCACTTCCCTGCCAGTGACATTTATACAGAAATCAATGCATTTGTATAGCACTGATCGCTGTATAAATGTGAATGGTCCCAAAATTGTGTCACCCCTTGATTGCCCCCTAGTGTTAACCCCTTCCCTGCCAGTGATATTTATACAGAAATCAATGCATTTGTATAGCACTGATCGCTGTATAAATGTGAATGGTCCCAAAATGGTGTCACAAGTGTTCGATATGTCCGTCGCAATGTCGCAGTCACGATAAAAATTGCAGATCGCCGCCATTACTAGTAAAAAAAAAATAAAAAAAATTAAAATGCCATAAAACTATCCCCTATTTTGTAGACACTAACTTTTGCGCAAACCAATCAATATACGCTTATTGCGATTTTTTTTTTTTTAACAAAAATATGCAGAAGAATACATATTGTCCTAAACTGAGGAAAAAATGTGTTTTAAAAAAAATGGGAAATTTATTATAGCAAAAATTAAAAAATGTTGTGTAAACTTGTTGCTTTTCTTTTGTTTATAGCGCAAAAAATAAAAACCGCAGAGATGATCAAATACCACCAAAATAAAGCTCTATTTGTGGGGGGAAAAAATTATAAAAATTTCATTTGGGTATAGTGTTGCATGACCGTGCTATTGTCATTCAAATTGCGACAGCGATGAAAACTGAAAATTTGGTTGGGGCAGGACTGGGTGAAAATGCCCTGTATTTAAGTGGTTAAAAGCCAGGTTACCAGTTTAGAACAAAACCAGCCCTCCATAAATTCACTTGGTTCCAATACTGTACAAGTGCAACCTAAAGGGGTGCAAAATCCAAACGTGTTTTGTACTTACTGTATAGCTTCTTCAGGGGTTCATGGGGTGCAGGCTGAATATGGTTGATAGATCAATACCACAAAACAAACCCAAAGGGGGTGTAATCAGATCTGGTAAAGAAAAAAACTCTCATGTGGCTGCAAGCGGGGAAGGTACAGGATGGAAACAATGTAAGAACAGTGTCCAGGAATCCAACTGGGAAGTCTAGAAAAAACAATGCCCAAGGGGGAATTGCAGTAGCTTATCGGTCCAAATAATGCAAAAACCTTCAACCAGATTAATAAGGTCACGCTACTTCAAAGCGCTGCTGAGGAAATACCAGCCTAAGCTTACCAGGTTAGAGTTAGCCATGAATTATGGCCCCAGAATTATTGCTCTAATTCACATGTGTAATGGAATTGCTGTCTACATATATATGCACAGGGGAGGACAGGGCTGTTTTTATATTAATTTAAATTACTTTTGTTCATTTTCTTAAAGTTTTCTTTTTTTTTTTTACTTTATTTTGCTGTTAAAAGGGTGCTAACAAGCCCATATGTGATAGCATGGGTAGATAACCGGTTCTCTTTATGGAAACATCTGTGACCTATTACACCCCTGATGTTTTCCCTGTTCTCCACTGCAGCTAATCAAGCACAGATTGTGCTTGATTAGCTGCTTCCCCAGCTACAGTAGCTGGATGAATTAAAAACAGTTACAAGTAACAAGTAACCAAAAATGCTAATTTCTTCCAGGTTTATTGCTCACAGAGGAGATTAGGGAAAGCATGCTCTTTGATCCCCTTGTGCTCTAAAAAATAGGCCAATTTACTGTCTCAGGCTAACTGGAGGAATAAGAGAGCCCAGGAACCACTGCAGACAGCGGGGAGGCTTGCCCTTCCCATTACTGTAAAAGTGATCAGGTGGTTGTAGAGCCATCCAGATCACTTTTACTGGACAGTTGATCACGGACTGAAAAAAAATGATACCATATGCAGCTGCAGCCATGAGCTTGTTTTAACCACTTGAAGTCCAGGATGTTTTAAAACAGCGAAAGGAAGTTAAGAGGTTAAAGAGATCATGTCACCAACTTAAAAAATGCAGGTAAAAGTACTCAATGCTTACTTGCAGTATCTTTTTCTTTCCATTAACAATATTTGTTTACTTACAATTTTCCTTCTCAACTTGCTAGAGAAATTGACGATTCCCTAGCAAGACCCCCTGCCTACTTACATGCCATAGCCCTCTCTTCTTCTGGAAGTGTCCAGTTACAGCCTGTGCTAGCTTAAATAACCCCCCCCCCCCCACCTTACCTACATAATCTATTATATACAGTAGCTGTCGGGGAAGAGCAAGGAGAATAATATAAAGTGTCACTTGCATGAACAGCTTTGTGTCTGCAGGAGCTACTGACATCACATTCAAGATGGCGGAGCCCAACTCATCCCCCCACTGCCATTGATCACACCCCCCCCACAGCTCCAGCAACCAATGAGTGAGCGTAAGGATGTGCAGTAACCTCTAGCAACCAAACAGTGAGCGTAAGGATGTGCAGTAACCCCTAGCAGCCAATCAGAAAGCAGAAATGATGTGCTGTAACCTCTAGCAACTAATTAATGAGCCATAATGTGTGCTGTAACCTCTAGCAACCAGTCAGTGAGTGGTAATGTTATGCTGTAACCTTAGGCAACAAATTGCAATCACTGCCTGATCTACTGCAGTAATCAGATTTTGAGTATAGCTGCTATTTATTGTATGTCTCAGAGCAGGTGGAGAGCAAAATTGCATGGTGGGGGCCCAAAAAAATGTTTGCCCAGGGTCCAATCAATATTAAAGATGGCCCTGATTCCAGGGACTTATACTTTTTTTTTTTTTATATTTCCCAAAAGATAAAAACTATTTTCAGGAGAATGCTATATTTATGGACTGTTGGATAAAAATGTCTCCATTCATACTGGACAACATAGATGGAGGTATCTCCTTCGCTGGCTATTGTATTTCGGACAGCTAGTACCTGAAAGGTAACTACAGAGTCTTTTATTTGTATTTGCATCAAAATGTTCATGCTTTCAATACTACCTCTGCAAGCCATAGACAAGGGGTACGACAGCTACTTACTTACCTTTATTATACCAAGTTTTGAACTTAATGTGCAGCCTTGCAGGATATAGCCACATACAGCGCATAGCTCACTGATGAGTTCCAATGCATCAGCATTATTGGTCCTATAAATATGGGGAATGTCTCATGAGGGTAATATTCTTGACAAATTGAAGTGCTTAAAGCGGAGGTTCACACAAAAATGGAACCTCCGTTTTTCGCAACCCTCCCCCCCCCTCCGGTGTCACATTTGGCACCTTTCAGGGGGGAGGGGGTGCAGATACCTGTATAATACAGGTATTTGCATCCACTTCCGGGCATAGACTCCCGCGGGAGTCTACGCCTCTTCCCGTCCCCTCTCGCTGTCTGCTGGGAAACACATGGAGCCCAGAGACAGCAGGGACCATCCGGATTGCGCAAACGCAGTAGGGAACCAGGCTGCGAAAGCCCTTACCGAAGATGGCAGCACCCGAGAGCCGAGTGACAGATTGGCTTTGGGTGCCGACATCGCGGGCGCCCTGGACATGTAAGTGTCCATATTTTAAAAGTCAGCAGCTGCAGTATTTGTAGCTGTTGACTTTTAAAAAAAAATTTGCGGGACCTCGGCTTTAAGGCTCTTCATGAAGGAAATCGAAGCACTGAATTAATAAAAGCATTAACTAGAAGGAATAATGTGTAATGTCCTGAAAATAATGTAAAAAATTAAAAAGATTTATAAGGAGCTGTGTTACATGCTTAGACACATGACATGATTCAACCAAATCGCTGGTACACCCAACAGGATTTTCCAAAACTGCATACACTGTAGATTTTAAAAGTCCTTTCCAGGACACATTCTTTCTTATTGAAGATTTACCCTTAATATGGTTGTCGTAGTCCTTATTACCTTGGCCCTTTATTTATTTAGGAAGTTTTTTGTCAGTCCCAGCTTACTGGGTACATTTGTATCTGATAGTGGTACTCAGTTTACACCTTCTGAAATAAAGGCTTTTATAGTCACCAATGGTATTTGCTATATTACAATGGTTGTAAACCCTTACTGTACATATACCCAGTGAAGTGACTGACCTCCGATGATACACAGATTAAATAAGTCCTCCTACCTAAGTTGTACCTGTCTATCTGTAGCTATCTCTTCTCTATAGCCATTTCAGAAAGCAGAGGGTGGGTAGCTGAAATTACACTCTACAGTGCTCATTGAGGAGAGCTCTGAGAGCTAATTGGAGGAAAGGGACACACCCCCAATCACACAGCACACAGGAACAGAGCTGAGGCTGTCAATCAGTTGGAGCTCCCTCCTCTGTCATAATTTTTCTCTTGGTGCCAGGAAAACTTGCTGATAGCAGTGGAACAAGGCAGCAGACAGAAATGACACTTAGCGCTGGATAAGTACACACTGCACAGGGATATGTTTTTTTCATATTTCATGTCAGAGGTTTACAACCATTTTAAAACAGCCCCATTCCACCCATCATCAGACTGTAGAGCGTAATTCACAGTCCTAACTACAGGACAACTTTTAATGGTGAATGCAACGAAAAACAGTTGATAGAGAATGAAAAAAAGAAACTGGCAGACTTTCTTATGAAACAGTATGTAGCAATATGCTTGAATATGCTTGAATATTGGCTGCGGTCCACTACTGATTAACAGGAGACTAATTTGCTTGTATAAACTTCACCTCGGTTTGAACTCAGATTTACATGGGAAGCAAATGTCAGCTTCACAAATATGTGGGTCAAAGTGAAATTATGGGAACAATATAAAATAATCCTGCGTAACATAGTTATATTACCTATTGATCCTGCCAATAAGTCTGTTATTTTTCAATTTCCTTTACCATACCAAACTGTCAAGCAAAATAGCATTTTAAGGGTTAGGGTAAACCATTTAACACTGATGGGTGTTCCCAGTGGTTTGTTTTTATTTATCTAAAATATTTTCCTGAAAGGAAAAGTGTTTCTGTAATTGCTTAAAACATGTTAGCTAGTGTTAGGCTTTGATATGGTAGTTAAAGTGGTTCAAAGTCAAAATGTTTTCTACCTAAGGTAAAAAACATACCACTACTTGTGTGGTGCCCACCCCCTCCCTATGCACTTACCTGACTCCTCCACTGATCCGTAGAGAGAGACTAGCTAAAGAGAGTGGACTTTATAGGCACAAAGGTACATATACTAGAGAGTATCAAAAAAGGGGGTTTTATTTTAAAAAAATATATATATATATATTGAATCGCAGTATAATAGCGATTACATATGCTCAAAATACAATTAGCAGAATAGTAATAAACATCAAACCTCCTCTTCAGCTAAATAACGCCCATAAAGTGAAATCCATTGACATTTGTAATACAGCATATTGATACAGATTAATACAGAACCGAGTTCTCAGTTACTAGCAAGTATAACATGTATAAGGATAAAAGTTTTTTTAGAGGAACCTGGTCCCCAAACCAACGTTCTCTAAAGCCCCATACACACGGTCGGATTTTCCGATGGATTCTGTCCTATCGGACAATGTTGTCGGAAATTCCGACCGTGTGTAGGCTCCATCGGACATTTTCCATCGGATTGTCCGACGGACAAAGTTTTATCTCCTGCTCTCAAATTTTCCGACAACAAAGTCCTATCGGACTTTTTCCGATCGTGTGTAGCGAATTCCGACGGACAAAGTGCCACGCATGCTCAGATCACATTACAAGACCAAAGCTATTGGCTACTAGCCTCTACGTACTCCCGTCGTAGGCAACAAACGTCACCACGTTCAGAATGATCGGATTTTCCGACAACTTTGTCCGACCGTGTGTATGCAACACCAGTGTCGGACAAAATCCGTCGGAAAAAATCCGATGGATTTTGTGGTCGGATTTTCCAACCGTGTGTATGGGGCATAAGAGGGAGGCGGAGGTCCGTTTTTCTATCAGAAGGTTTTGCTCGACATGTTCCGCGCTTTTTGGAATTAGCGCTTCCTCAGGAGCGATTGATTCTATGGTAATATACATCACAATAAATTTCACAGATTTACAACATACAAAAAAAACTAGCACATTTTTACATATAGTTAAAAAGAGATAAAGTATCATATTTGTTTTTTGTATGGAGTGTCTGAAACAATGCCAGCAAAAAAGCCATGGGCACAGCGGGGAGGGGGGAGCAGCAGCCAGGAAAAGAAGCAGGCAGCAGGCCAGATAGACAGCGAGGAACAAAGCTGCAAGGTAGGGGCTGCCTAGGCACTTATCATATAAATGTATACAACTGAATAATAAAGTTTGATCAATATGTCTAATCAACAAGCCGTTTTAAATAACCGATAGCTCATATATACATATAAGGATAGTTATATGGTGTTAGCATAGGTGCAACGCCTAAATTTAGGCATAGGATGATTAAAGCTGAAATATCTTACCGTAAATTAGAGTTTGGCCAGCAAAACGTAGGATAAGCAATTAGTAAAAAATCCTGTCAGTAACATGTTGGATAAACATGTAGATAAAGAGAAAAAGAGTCAGCTCAGTAAAAAGCACAGGTGTCTCAATTGGTTTAAGAAGGTTCTCTCATCAGGTTGGATCTGTTACCAGGTTCAGAGGGGGATAGGCCCTTCAGTTTAAGATATATTCCTACAGCGCAGCAGACAAGAAAATGCCTCCAAGATCGCTGACGATAACCTGCAGAAATACATAGTATTTAGGTATCTCCTCTCCCATAGAGATGATTATTGTTAAATCTGAAGGTAACGGCATCTACAACAGAAGATGCCGGGTATTATGAGTTTTAAAAGGGCTGTAGATCCTACCTGTATCCGCAGAGAGAGAAAGAGAGAGACGCCTTGTTCAACGCCTTGTTGAGTAGAGAGCAGATAGCGTAGCCGGGCCGTGCTGTGTTTGTCTATGGATACTCACAACACTGCTCAGGAGTGCGCCAACATGGGTGCCCCCTCATCACATGGCTTGCTGAGGGAGCACTTGTAAGAAGAAGGAGAGTCCAGCGCCGGTGGGAGACTTCAGAAGATGAGGTAAGGCCCTGCTCTGTCCAATACCATTGCACAGCGCAAGAAAGTATAACATTTTTTTTAATTGTATGTGTAGCCAGAATCAAAAATAAAACAGCACCGTTCAGATTCCCTAATTCATTATCCCAGTCGGATGGTTGCACTGCTTGTAGTTGCTGGTCGGTTGCTGGTCGGGCTGAATACTGACTGAATACAGAAAAAGGGCACCCAGCCACACACTATCTTGGCACACTGCGAACCTTGTTTGATTAGGAGTGACTTCAGCTCAGTCTCCTACCCGCTAACAAATTTTGCCCATGTGGGGCTTAATTGTAGAGGTTGTACGATTAAGTCCCACACACGCGCCAGTCGGGACCCCCGTGTGTCCGATTGCGGGTCCTGCGGACTCGATCGCAGCGGGGATAACCGCGATCGTCTCATGGGGAGGAAGAACGGGGAGATACCAATGTAAACAGCATCTCCCCGTTCTGCCTAGCAACAAGTGACACTGATCTCTGCTCCCTGTGATTGGAGCAGAGATCAGTGATCTGTAAAACACAGCCACGCCCCCCACTGTTATCAACACGCCCCTAGGACACACTTAACCCCTACACTGCCACCCCCGGTTAACCCCTTCACTACCAGTGTCATTTACACAGGAATCAGTGCATTTGTATAGCACTGATTGCTGTATAAATGACAATGGTCCCAACAATTGGTCAAAAATGTCCGATGTGTCCGCCATAATGTGTCACAATAAAAATCGCTGACCGCTGCCATTACTAGTAAAAAAAAAATTACTAATAAAAATGCCATAAAACTATCCCCTATTTTGTAAACGCTATAACTTTTGCGCAAGCCAATCAATAATCGTTTATTGTGATTTTTTTTTACCAAAAATATGTAGAAGAATACATATCGGCCTAAACTGAGGGAAAAAAACATTTTTATATATTTTTTGGGGATATTTATTATAGCAAAAAGTTAAAAAATAATGCGTTTTTTTTCTAAATTGTCGCTCTATTTTTGTTTATAGCGCAAAAAATAAAAACCACAGGGATGATCAAATACCACCAAAAGAAAGCTCTATTTGTGGGAAAAAAGGACATCAATTTTGTTTGGGAGCCACGTCGCATGACTGGGCAACTGTCAGTTAAAGCGATGCAGTGCCGAATCGCAAAAAGTGCTCTGGTCTTTGGCCAGCAAAATGGTCCGGTCTGAAAATGGTTAAGTCAATCTAAGTCCACTAATCTATCTAACTATACTCTCTCCACAGGTTGACAATGCTGCTGTTCAAGAAAGGCTACATTGGTTCTCCACAATAGAGGAGGAAGTGTGCTCACTCTGAGACAGGGAGTGTGTTACTAGTCAGATCACCAGATGAAAATAAAAGAAAATGGCTAAAATAAAGACATCTAATGATAGGAAAGCTGCAATATTATATATTACATTTTTGTTTTTGGGTTTGGATACTGTTTAATTAAACTTAGGGTGTTGAAACCTAGACTAGATGTTCATGATACAGCTATTGTTGGATATATATATGAATACAATTAAAGCTGAGCATATACTTTGACCATTTTGTTCTGGTTTCTTATGTGATGTCCAAAATTCTCTAGTTGGGTGACACTCTCTGACAGTATATGGGCATCCTAAATTTTGTTGATGATGGCACCAAAGGCAGAAGTGAAGCTTCTTGCCTTTAAAAGCCCAAGATGCATTTTATTGTTGTTATGCGGTACAATCCACTAATCTACTTGCTTACCTTACCTGTTTCCTTCCACTAGGAGCTGAGTTATAGTGATGGCTAATCTCTTTAACTCAATTCCTAGCAAAGTGAAACATGCAAGAGGAGCAAGTGCATTACTCTTGCAATGGATAACAACACTAAAATTAATCTTGGACTTTTAGAAAGTGAGCAACTCTACTTCTTCGCTGCCATAATTATGAGTGGGTCACGGTCTGCCAATACTGTGCAATACTCTGCAACACCCTGCAACACCATGCCAATACTCTGCAACACCCTGCAACACCATGCCAATACTCTGCAACACCCCGCCATACTCTGCAACACCCCGCCACACCCCGCCACACCCCGCAATACTCTGCAATACACGGCAATACCCAGCCATACTCGGCGATACCCAGCCATACTCGGCGATACCCAGCCGTACCCAGCTATACTCAGACAATATTACAGTTGGGGAGATGACGTGGATATTACAGTGGGGGAGATTGTGGATATTACAGTGAGGGCTTTATGGTGGTGGAATTTTCAAAGGTTTTTGCAAATTCAATTATTATTTGTTGATCCGAAAAATTATCCGATCCGTGACTCTGCAACGATCAACGATCCGATCCGTGAGTTTGGGGGGACAGATGTACAGAGGGGGAACAGATATATGTGTGTGTGGGGGGGACAGACGTGTAGTGGGGTACAGGGGGGGGAACAGATATATGTGTGTGTGGGGGGGGGGACAGATGTGTAGTGGGGTACAGAGGGATATATGTGTTGGGGGGGAACAGACGTGCAGGGGGGTACAGAGGGGAAATAGACGTGCAGGGGGAACGCGCCCCTTGCTTACAGTAATACTAGACCCGCCCCTAAGAATATTAAAAAAAAAAGTCAGTTACTTTGCTGAGTAACTAATTACTTTTCCAATGTAGTAACTGAGTTACTAACTCAATTACTTTTTTGGGAACAAAGTAATTTGTAACGTAACTAATTACTTTTTTAAAGTAAGATGACCAACACTGGTCACGGACCACACAGAGCCAGGACCCATCAGTTGTTGGGGCTTTCTTCAGCATGTGTTAGCTGTTGTTGAGTTGCCTGGGTCTGTCTTGTACAAAAAAAATACATTCTTTGAATGGCAAGAATTTTCGATGATTTGCTGATTAGCTACAATATGAATCTGAAGAACTCTTGCTTCCAGATATGCATTGCACACCTATTCTTCAAAAATGAAACAGTCCCTTGTCAGGGGCGCTGCTTCCCAGGTAATCAGGCCAGTCCTGGGAAAGAACAATCACTTTTATACTTCATTAACTTAAACTAAAAGTTTATCTATAGGCCAGAATTCTTTAAATGTAGAGAAAGAGGGGGTGATATGTTGAACTCTTCTACTTCTTCTTATCTGTGGTGCTTCCTATACTTTACTTTGATATTTTGGGTTACAACCTTGTTGTATTCTTGGTTTTGCCCTCCGTGTTGCATTCTGTTCTGTTCAAAAAATGTTCAGGAAGCAGGTTTTCTCTACTGCATACAACTAGTCTGAGAACATAACACCTACAATATGTTTTCAGAGTTGTCAAAAACTGTATGCTTTCCATTAAAATAGTAAATAAATACCTAGTCCTCCTCACAGTAAAGGATGGATGCCCTCATTTCAGGTTCCCTATGGACTAAATTGTAGCATCTCTTCTATCAGCTAGAACACTATTCTAAATTCTCCAGACAATATTATATATCACCTATAATGAAAATCTAGAAAGATGAAGCTGTGCATGAAGGTCATGCCTAATGCTGTGAACATATAGGAGAAGTGGAAGAAAAATGTGTATTTAGGAACGGATGGTACAAAACCAGGGTAAATGCAAAATGCGCTGAAGTAGAGAGCAAGGGTCAAGAAAGGTGAACATTGGATAAAATACAGTAAAATGTGCATATTATATTAATATCAGCAGTATACTCTTTCTATTATCTTTTTAATTTACCTGTTTGAATATTTATTAGGTGTTGCTAATTCCATAAGTTTTGCCCGTGTTTTTCGGAAATATATTTGCAACACTTTGCATGTTATGCTCTATAAAGAAATATACATCTCATATTATCACATGCGGCCTAGATAAAAAATAAGTAGCCTTCTAAAATGTATATGATATTTATGTGTACACCATGTCCTATTTACCACTCTATTTCGACCACATTTAAAAAGTATTAAACTTGTGTACTGGAAAAATAGTGAACAAAAAAAATCGTAATATTTAATATCACTTTAAATAAACAGGGCCAGGGCAAAGGGCAGAAGCAGGACTGTATTTACTATATAACACTCATTGGCCAGCAGCTAGGATAGCAGAACTAAAAGGGGCAACACCAACCCTCAAAGCTCACATATATTTGCCAGTTTTGTTTTCCTCCTCTGGCCATTTGTGGCTAGATTTAGCAAGAAAATCGTAGTGAGAAGAAGGTGTCCTAAAGTTCCTAATTGTTCACGACGCAGGGATCCATTTCTCAGTTTTAATTCTTCACATAGAGGAGGAATATACATTTTCATGTATATTCATATATTCATGTATATTTCATGTATTTTCAATCCTTATTTTTAGGAATAAATTAAAGGACACCTGCTGAGATGAGCCAAAATAAACCTGAGATTTTTGGAGCAGGGACAGTGATCCAGAAAGCTCCAGTCTCCACACCAGGGTTCATCTTCAGGATTGCTATTGGCTAATATGGTCATAGTTCTTTTGTAAATTGTCCCATACCCAGATGCCCTCCAGAATGTCCCACGTGTATGAATGCATACACGTTGACACAACAGTTGGCAACTATGTGCATTTTACACATCACCATGGCTTTTTATAATAGCTTTCCCTAATAAGAGTGAGGTGCAAATAAAATCCAAAATATTTCATGTACTCTCTTAATTTAATACATTTGCTTCTGCATGTCCATTTGAATGCTTTCAATAAAAAAAAAAATACAGAAAAGTCATATGTCTAGGAATACTATTATAATGGGAGAAGCTACAGTATATATTAGTGTGACTTTGAATGACAGCAAATATGAAAGATGAATAATGCTAACAGAATAACGGTGATGAAGCCAACCAAAAAAAAAAAAAAAAATCCAACCCTAACTGCATCTGACTATAAAGACAACATTACAACGTACAGTACATCAGTATGAATGATTTATATTCAGTAATAATGGTCCTATTCAAGGTGAAGTATTTTGCAATGCACCTCTTATTTATGTCAGAAAGATAACTCATGTACAAGCCAGGAATACCCTGAGCAGACAAGCAAAGAGATACAATAAGAGACTTGTTAAGGTACATTTATAAAAGAGGACTCAGATTTAAAAAATGGATATAGTTATACCTAATTCTTAAAGGGATTTCAAAGAAAAAAATGAGAATCCCTTGTTTTATAACGGAGCCCCTTTGTGCAGTTACATGGAGCAGTCCCCACCTCCTTCGACTCCTGGAAGATAATAGAGGGACTTCTACACATGTAAAATAAAATACAGTACTTGTCATACAGTGAAACCTATCATCTCAGATCTGCCCTGGAAAAAATCCCCCAGGGTGGCTAAATTTGCATCCCCTCTAGGGACAGTGCAAGAAAACTGCAGAGAATGCTTGTTTTGTGCACACTGCAATGCAGGTATAAGTACAGGCTTTTATTTAGACATCATACATCCCTACGTCCAGATGAATGATGGCTCTCTTTTGTACAAGCTCTGCCTCTGCTGGTATGCGCCATTAAAAGCAGTATGGGGTCTCCTCTATGTGAAGAATTAAAACTGAGAAATGGATCCCTGCGTCAAGAACTATTAAGAGCTTTAGGACAGCTCTCAACATTCCCTAATCTTCTTCTCACTACGATTTTCTTGCTAAATCTAGCCACAAATGGCCAGAGGAGGAAAACAAAACTGGAAAATATATGTGAGTTTTGAGGGTTGGTGTTGCCCCTTTTAGTTCTGCTATCCTAGCTGCTGGCCAATGAGTGCCACATAGTAGCTTCTGCCCTTTGCCCTGGCCCTGTTTATTTAAAGTGGTATTAAAAAACATGTCATACTTACCTGCTCTGTGCAACGGTTTTGCACAGAGCAGCCCAAATTCTACCCCTATGGTGCTCCTGGCCCCTCCCACCTGCTGAGTGCCCCATTAGCAAGCTGCATACTCTGGGGGCACTCATGCATGCTCACTTCCATGCCGCCTTGCATGTAGGGCTCAGATGAGTATAGGAGGAGGGGCTGAGGGGAAAGCTGCACACTGAAGTTTTTTTTACCTATATTAATAGAATGCATGAAGGTAAAAAAAAATTAGCCTTTAGAACCACTTTAACCACTTGCCGACCGGCGCACGACGATATACGTCGACAGAATGGCACGTACAGGCAGGAGGGCGTATTTATATAAGTCCCTCCTTTAGCCTGTCCGCGCCGGTCGGGACCCCCGTGAGTCCGATCGCGGTCCCCGCTGACTCGATCGCCGCGGGGACCCCCGCGATCGTCTCACGGGAAGGCTGAACGGGGAGATGCCGAGATAAACAGCATCTCCCTGTTCTGCCTAGCAACTAGTGACGCCGATCTCTGCTCCCTGTGATTGGAGCAGAGATCAGCATTCACTAGCTGACAGCCACGCCCCCCCCACAGTAAGAAACACACCCCTAGGCATACTTAACCCTTACACTGCCCCCTTGTGGTTAACCCCTTCACTGCCAGTGTCATTTATACAGGAATTAATGCATTTAAATAGCATTAATTGCTGTAAAAATGACAATGGTCCCAAAAATGTGTCAAAAATGTCCAATGTGTCCGCCATAATGTCGCAGTCACAAAAAAAATCGCAGATCTCCGCCATTACTAATAAAAAAAAATTATTAATAAAAATGCTATAAAACTATCCCCTATCTTGAAAACGCTATAACTTCTGCGCAAACCGATCAATAATCGCTTATTGCGATTTTTTTTACCAAAAATATGTAGAAGAATACGTATCGGCCTAAACTGCGGAAAAAAATGTTTTTTTTATATATTTTTTGGGGATATTTATTATAGCAAAAAGTAAAAAATAATGAATTTTTTTCAAAATTGTCGCTCTATTTTTGTTTATAGCGCAAAAAATAAAAACCGCAGGGGTGATCAAATACCACCAAAAGAAAGCTCTATTTGTGGGAAAAAAAGGACGTCAATTTTGTTTGGGAGCCACGGCGCAATTGTCAGTTAAAGCGACGCAGTGCCGAATCGCAAAAAGGGCCTGGTCCTTTGGCTGCAAATTGGTCCGGTCTGAAAGTGGTTAAAGCCGAACTCCAGGTAGATACTAAATGACAATATTACATGTAATTGTTTATTGCTTTGAAAATAATTAAATGTATTTTTACATGCACCTAGCACAAATACCTGAATCCATTTTAATCATAGCTTCCAATCATTCCCTACATAGCAGACTGAGGGGGGGGGGGGCAGCTGTAGGAGCTAATCGGGCTCTTCTGCATGCAAATGTGCTGAAAGGCATAATGCAGACAGCTACAGAGGTTAGACCGAGTACAGGTAAAGGCTTATCAGTGTTTTGTTTTTGTTTTTTTACGTGGTCCAATGAGCAGTCGGCAAGAAATGGCAACCCTATTGGTTGTCTGTCTGGTACTGTTGTATGAATTACAAAAGGTTTTGAAAAGTTACGAAACCCTTGACAGATAAGACAATTCACTTAAGCCTAGTACACATGGGCTAAATATCGGGCGGCCAATGTCTGAGCGCGCTGCGCAGAGTATTCTGGCGGGGGGGGCGTTCCCTTGTCAGAACACAATAGCACAGCAGGGGAGATCGCTGTACTAACATCGGATAGTTAGCACAGCAGCTCCTCCTGAGCTGTCAATTTTTTTTTCATTCAGCCCTGCTGGGTTGAAGGGAAAAAAAACGACTAGTGTGTACTAGGCTTAAAGCTATATTAAAGCCTAGTGGTTTTTTTTTTAATATAATGTACCCTCCTATGCTCCATGTAATGTTCCCTGCTGTCACACCTTGTAATGTGCCCTGCTTTCCCCCATGTAATGTACCCTGCTGTGCCCCCCTGTAATATGCCCTGCTGCCCCCCATGTAATGTGCCCTGCTGTGCTCCGATGTAATGTGCCCTGCTACCCTCATGCGATATGCCCTGCTGTGCCCCCATGTAATGTGCCCTGCTACCCCCCCTGCAATGTGCCCTGCTGTTCCACTATGTACTGTGCCCTGCTGCCCCTATGTAATGTGCCCTGCTGCCCCCATGTAATGTGCCCTGCTGTGACCCCCATAATGTGCCCTGCTGTGCCCCCATGTAATGTGCACTGCTACCCTCATGTGATGTGCCCTGCTGTGCCCTCATGTAATGTGCCCTGCTGCCCTCCTGCAATGTGCCTTGCTGTTCCCCATGTAATGTTCCCTGCTATGCCCCCATATTATGCACCCCTTGTAATGTGCCCTGCTGTGCTCCCATGCAATGTGCCATGCTGTGCTCCAAAGTAATGTGCCCTGCTGCTGTCCTAATGTAATGTACTCTGCCATTGCCAAATGTAATGTGCCCTGCTGTGCCCCCATGTAATGTGCCCTGCTGTGGCCCCATGTAATGTGCCATGCTACCCCCATGCAATGTGCCTTGCTGTACTCCCAAGTAATGTGCCCTGCTGCTGTCCAAATGTAATGTGCTCTGCCATTGCCTCATGTAATGTGCCCCTTAAATGTGCTCTTCTGCTGCCCAATGTGATATGCCCTGTTATGCCCCCATATAATGTGCCCTTCTATGTCCCCTTCAATATAGCCTGCTACCCACTGTAATGTGCCCTGCTACCCCTATATAATGCGCCTTGCTGTGCCCCCATGAAATGTGCCTTGCTGTGCCCCCATGTAATGTGCCCTGCTGTGCGCTCATGTAATGTGTCCCCTGTAATGTGCCCTACTATGTCCCCATGTAATGTACAATGCTCCATATAATGTGTCCCCTGTAATGTGCCCTGATGTGTAATGTGCCCGGATGTGCCCCTATGTAATGTGCCTTGATGGGCCTCCTGTAATGGGATTAGCTGTGCCCTCTGTAATGTGCCCTGCCATACCCCCCGGTGTGATGCTCCCTGCTGTGCCCCCATGTAATATGCCCTGCTATGCCCCATGTAATGTCCCCCTTGTAATGTGCTGTTGTGTCCTCATGTATTATGCCCTGCTATGCCCCATGTAATGTCTCCCTTGTAATGTTCCCTGCTGTGACCCCCTGTAATGTGCCCTGCTGCCCTCATGTCATGTACCCTGCTGTACTCCCGTGTAATGTGTCTTGCTGCTCAAGGTAATGTGCCCTGCTGTGCCCCCCATGTAATGTACCTCCTGTAATGTTCTCTGCTGTGCCCCCTGTAATGTGTGCTGCCGTACCCCCATATAATGTGCCTTGCTGTGTCCCCCATGTAATGTTTCCCCTGTAACATGTCATAATGTGCCCTACTGTGCCCCTATGTAATGTGGCCTGCTGCCCCATGTAATCTACCATGATGTGCCCCCCATGTAATGTTGCGCCTGTAATGTTCCCTGCTGTGCCCCCAGAATGTGCCCTGATGTCCCCATATAATGTGTCCTGTTGTTCCCCCATGTAATATGCCCCCCTGTAATGTGCCCAGGTGTGCATCCATGTAATATGCCCCATGTAATGTGCATTGCTTTGCCCCCATGTAATGTGCCCTGCTGCCCCCCCCCTATGTTTTGTGCTCTGCTGTCCCCGTGTAATGTTCCCTTGATGTCCCCCATGTAATGTACCCTCCTGTGCCTCCATGTAATGTTCCCTGCTGTGACCCCCTGTAATGTGCCCTGATGCCATTGTGTCATGCTCCCTGCTATGCCCCATGTAATTTTGCCCCTGTAATGTGCCCTGCTGTGCCCCCAGAATGTGCCCTGATGTCCCCATATAATGTGTCCTGTTGTTCCCCCATGTGATATGCCCCCTGTAATGTGCCCAGGTGTGTATCCATGTAATATGCCCCATGTAATGTGCATTGCTTTGCCCCCATGTAATGTGCCCTGCTGCCCCCCTATGTTTTGTGCTCTGCTGTCCCCGTGTAATGTTCCCTTGATGTCCCTCATGTAATGTACCCTCCTGTGCCTCCATGTAATGTTCCCTGCTGTGACCCCCTGTAATGTGCCCTGATGCCCTCGTGTCATGCTCCCTGCTATGCCCCATGTAATGTTGCCCCTGTAATGTGCCCTGCTGTGCCCCCAGAATGTGCCCTGATATCCCCATATAATGTGCCCTGTTGTTCCCCCATGTAATATGCCCCCTGTAATGTGCCCAGGTGTGCCTCCATGTAATATGCCCCATGTAATGTGCATTGCTTTGCCCCCATGTAATGTTCCCTTGATGTCCCCCATGTAACTTACCCTCCTGTGCCTCAGTGTAATGTTCCCTAATGTGACCCCCTGTAATGTGCCCTGCTGGCCTCATGTCATGTACCCTGCTGTACCCCCATGTAATATGTCTTGCTGCCCCAGGTAATGTGCCCTGCTGTGCCCACCATGTACTGTCCCCCCTGTAATATGCTCTGCTGTACCCCCTGTAATGTGTCCTGCCGTACCCCCATATGATGTTCCTTGCTGTGTCCCCCCTGTAACATGTCCTAATGTGCCCTACTGTGCCCCTATGTAATGTGGCCTGCTGCCCCATGTAATGTACCTTGCTTTGCCCCCCATGTAATGTGCCCCCTGTAATGTGCCCTGCTTTGTCCCCATGTAATGTGTCCTGCTACCCAATGTAATATGCCCTGTTGTGTCCCTATTTAAAGTATCCCTTGTAATGTGCCCTTATATAAAGTGCCCTGCTGCCTCCATGTATTGTTCCCTCTGTAGTGTGCCTTGCTGCCCCCTATGTAATGTGCCCTGCTATGCCCCCATGTAACGTGTTTGTCAGGGAAGGCTTACCCATAGCACAGATGAGATTTCCAGGCACATATGTATGCCCATGCGCAGGCATCTGGCCAGGCAGATGTGCACAGATGTGGGCATAAGCACGCACACGACTAGGCGTGTGTCTGTCACCAACAAAAGCCGAACAGGCGATTTTAACAAGGCTGCAGAATTGACTCATTGTTGTTTGGTCTACAGCTACTGTGTGCTTTGTTCCTGATTCCTGTATCTGACCTCTGATCTTGACCCGGCTTGCTTCTGACCATGTTTGTCTGCTACCTGCCCTGACCTCAGGTTTTCTCCAAATTCTGCTACTGCCTCCTGTTCTTGCTTGATCTGCCTCACCATTGCTGACGCTGGCCTGTGACCCTACTACCCTGCTGCCTACCGTTTATGCCTGATCTGCCCGACTGTTAACAACTCGGCTTGTCTGACCCTCCATTCTGCTCATCCAGTTTGATATAAGCTCCTTCAGTCCAGTGTGCTCACATCTAGCTGCTGCTCTCTGCTGCACATCCAAAGTCTGCCGCCAGCCAAGCTCTGTGCTAGCTCATCTGCCATCAGCCTGTCCTGCTGCCACATCTGCCTTCTGACAGCTGCTACCCAAGCTGACTACTGATCACGGGCACTCATACCCCATGGCTACTGTCTCACTACCAGTGGCCCTTGAGCTGGAGCTGTACAAGAGGCCTTCCTCTTCATGTCAGGCTCACTACCAGGTACGTGACAGTGTCTTTCTGTGTCCTCATGTTTTGTGCCCTCCTGCTCTCCATGTAATGTGCCATGCTGTGCCCCATTCAATGTTCATTTATGTCCCCATGTAATGTGCCTTGCTGTGCCCTCATGTAATGTGCCTTGCTGTGCCCCATCTAATGTTCTGTGCTGTCCCCCAATGTAATGTTCCCTGCTGCCCCCATGTAAAGTGCCCTGCTGTACCCTCATGTGATGTGACCTGCTGTGGCCCTGTAATGTGTCCAGCTGCCCCAATGTAATTTGTCCTGCTGTGTATCCATGTAATTTACCTTGCTGCCCCCATGCATAGCTCCCAACTGTCCCTGATTTCGAGGGACTGTCCCTGATTTGGAGCAATGTACCACTTCCCCCCTCATTTGACCCTCATTTTGGTCTGATTTATATAGTTGTATACAAAATGCACTTTTTATCTTTCAATAAGTGTTTCCCAGTGCTAAACCTTTCATCCAATTTCTAAATTGCTGCATTTGTACATTTTAAAAGCCAATATGAAGGAAAAGTCGTGTTAAAAAAACTTTTTTGGGTTAATTCTTCTTTAAGGGGGTGTGGCAGGGGGCGTGTCCTATGCCTACATACGTTTGTTAGTAGGTGTCCCTCATTCCCATCTCAAAATGTTGGGAGATATGCCCATGTAATGTGTCCTGCTGTGCCCCCATGTAATGTGCCCCCCCCATGTAACGTGCCCTGCTGCCCCCATGTAATGTATCTTGTTGTGCCCCTATGTAATGTGTCCTGCTGTGCCCCCTGTGACATGTCCTGTTGCTCCACATGTAATTTGCCCTGCTGCATCTGTTCAGAAAAAAAGCAAGTACAAGTTTCACCTTAAATAGCAAAGCTTTATTATTTATTCTATTATTTAATGCTATTTCTAAAAATATATGTTATAGCAACAGCTTGCTGGTCACATTATTGTTCTGTGAGCTGCAGTGATGTAAGTAACTGAGTTCAAATAAACGGAGTTACTTAACGTAGTTACTCTAGAGGGTAACGAGTAATCTTACTGATTACTTTTCCCCTCATGGTAACGCAGTTCCCATTACTTGGGCGGAGTTACCTCAATTACATCTACTGCCACTAGATGGCAGTAGTGTAATTCCGGTGTCCTGCCCAAAAAGTTCCCCCGCCGGATAAGGACCCCCTGTACTGCGCAGGTGCAGCGCTTGCGCAGTACGAAGGACTACGGAGCTTACGAAAATTGCCGAACCTAAACAGCTCTGAGTGAACTCTACACCGTGCAGGCGCAGTTAACATGTAATTGTACGAGGCGATGCCGCACGCTCCCGATGTTCGTGCTACTCTGCAAGGGGCGTCTATCGTGTAACGGGCGGGTCTAGTATTACTGTAACCAAGGGGCGCATTTATTATTATTGTTATATATCGAGCTCTGCCCATTAATTTAACATTCGCCCTCTTCTGTAGCCATCCGCCCCCTTACACGATATAATAATAATAGACCCGCCCCTTGCTTACACGCTATAACAGATTTGCCCCCTGGTTAGAGTAATAATAGAGCAGCCCCTTGGTTACACGATATATAACAATAATAATAAATGCGCCCCTTGGTTACAGTAATACTAGACCCGCCCCTTAGTTACACCTATAGAATATTTAAAAAAAAGTCACAGTTACTTTGCTGCGTAACTAATTACTTTTCCAATGTAGTAACTGAGTTACTAACGCAATTACTTTTTGGGAGAAGTAATTTGTAACTTAACTAATTACTTTTTTAAAGTAAGATGACCAACACTGCTGAGCTGTAGATGTGAACATTATTTCAGGGATTCCCCAAGATCTCAAACTTTTTGCCAAGGGTTCCTCCAAGGTAAAAAGGTTGGAAAACCTGGATCTGGTTTATAGGAAGAAGCAAGCGCCATCTGATCTAGCATTTGTAATTTATTTTTATAATAATTGGAGGATTTATCTATATTAGTAAGGCTGTTGGTATTTGGATAGTGCTTTTTTTTCCATCCTTTTGTGCTGTGGACCTTACTCTCTCTATTCAAGAAGTGGCCATGCATTAACCACTTGAGTACCAGCCAGTAATATCCCTTCATTACTCTGTTACGCAACAATGCATCCAAATGAGTTTTATATAATCTTTTAGTCAGATAGAGATTTATTTTGGTGGTATTTACTAACTGCAGTTTTTTTTGTTTGTTTTCACTATAAAAAGGAAAAAAGACCAAATATTTTGAATAAAAACTGTTTACCTAAATAAGCCAAATATGATAAATTCTTAAAATATGCTAAATAAATATGCCAGAATAGTAGGAAAACCCCCAAAATTACAATTTTTTTGGAAAGCAGACCCAAGGTGACCTTTTTTTTTTGCCACAACATGCCGGTACTGTGCATGGAGCTTGACAACGGTGCACTAGATACATGCACAGAGGAAGGAGGCAGTTAAGGGGTTAATATACCAGTCCCATACAGTGGCAGTAAGAAGATGAAGAGAATAATGTTCAGATCTGCAGGATAAGAGAGGTGAAAGGGTTAATATACAGGTCACATGAGACAGCAATGGAGCTAGCATAAGTAGGAGAGGAGGGGACTTGAAGGGGTTAATAAAAAGATCCCTGCGTCCCTAAAACAGAATGATTGGATCGGCAGCTGCTGGTCCATTTATTCTGTACCCATTTACAAATGCTCTATCTCTCTCCCTCCCCTGTAGTAAGGAAAAAGGGAGGGATCAGTACTGTAAACAATACCATGTGATCGCTGTCATGATGAATCACAGTAATCACATGGTACTGAGCCCCTGAGATCGGCTGGGTACAGTGTCTCTGTGCTCCCAGATGTCTAATGACAGATGGGAACACAGCGATCACTGGGAAGATTATCCGCCTGATGGCTATTTATCCAGTGCTGTTCATAAACAGCACTGGGAAAATAAAGGGCCAGTGATTCGCTCTTCAAAAAAGTACAGCAGTAGATTGGTTGAAGTACTTAAATAGGAATGCCTGTTACATGCAGCACACATCTATCTATGATAGACATGCCACAAGTGAGCTTTGATGGGCGGGAGGACAACAAGCTTTGACGGCGGGAAGATCTTCCTGAACATGTGACCACTGTGATTGTCTGTCACTGTAGCTACATGATCGAGCCCTGCATGCTCCTGGCACAGTTACTAGTGGCTAATGGATCACAATCACAGCCTTCACCACCTCCTGGCATTCTAAACCCCTTAAAGGGCCGGGAAGTTAAACATAAATCCAGAAGTTACGGCTAGCTTTAGGCTTCATTCATGTATAGCATTGCAGGAACATGCGCAAAATTGTGTGCTTTCCCACAACACACAAAAACACCTTGCTCTCTTACAGACGCATGGCAATGCCATTATTTGTTAGCTATGGGCTAAACGTAACATTCTGTATACATGGTTGTTACTTATATTCTGTATTCACACAGAGATTTCCCAACAAGTTGGAAAGTTTTTGTGAGCCCATCATATGCAGCCACTCTGCCCATCATATGCAGCCACTGTGCCCATTATATGCAGCCACTCTGCCCATCATATGTAGCCACTGTGCCCATCATATGCAGTCACTCTGACCATCATATGCGGCCACTGTGCCCATTATATGCAGCCAAGATGCCCATCATATGCAGCCACTGTGCCCATCATATGCAGCCAACTGTGCCCATCATATGCAGCCACTGTGCCCATCATATGCAGCCACTCTGCCCATTATATGCAGCCAACTGTGCCCATCATATGCAGCCAACTGTGCCCATAATATGCAGCTACTGTGCCCATCATATGCAGCCACTCTGCCTATCATATGCAGCCACTCAGCCCATCATATGCAGCCACTCTGCCCATCATATGTAGCCACTGTGCCCATCATATGTAGCCACTGTGCCCATCATATGCAGTCACTCTGACCATCATATGTGGCCACTGTGCCCATTATATGCAGCCACGCTGCCCATCATATGCAGCCACTGTGCCCATCATATGCAGCCACTCTGCCCATTATATGCAGCCAACTGTGCCTATCATATGCAGCCAACTGTGCCCATAATATGCAGCTACTGTGCCCATCATATGCAGCACTCTGCCCATCATATGCAGCCACTGTGCCCATTATATGCAGCCAACTGTGCCCATAATATGCAGCCAACTGTGCCATCATATGCAGCCAACTGTGCCCATAAAATGCAGCCAACTGTGCCCATTATATGCAGGCAACTGTGCCCATTATATGCAGGCAACTGTGCCCATAATATGCAGCCAACTGTGCCCATAATATGCAGCCAACTGTGCCAATTATATGCAGCTACTGTGCCCATCATATGCAGCCACTCTGCCCATTATATGCAGCCAACTGTGCCCATAATATGGAGCCAACTGTGCTCCATCATATGCAGCCAACTGTGCCCATAAAATGCAGCCAACTGTGCCCATTATATGCAGGCAACTATGCCCATTATATGCAGGCAACTGTGCCCATAATATGCAGCCAACTGTGCCCATAATATGCAGCCAACTGTGCCAATAATATGCAGCTACTGTGCCCATCATATGCAGCCACTCTGCCCATCATATGCAGCCACTCTGCCCATTATATGCAGCCAACTGTGCCCATAATATGCAGCCAACTGTGCTCCATCATATGCAGCCAACTGTGCCCATAAAATGCAGCCAACTGTGCCCATTATATGCAGGCAACTAGGCCCATTATATGCATGCAACTGTGCCCATAATATGCAGCCAACTGTGCCCATAATATGCAGCCAACTGTGCCCATCAATTGCAGCTTCTGTGCTCATCATATGCAGCCAACTGTGCTCCATCAATTGCAGCCTTTGTGCCCATAATATGCAGCCACTGTGCCCCCCCCCCCGCCCACCTGCTGTCTGCCCGGCACTTACCCCATTGTGGTGGTGGGTCAAACAACAGGTCAGGCAGCGAGCTGTGGGACATGTACCGCAGCGATGGATGCAGGACTCCTCCGTGCATGTCTTCTTCCTGTTCTGCACAGCGGCCAATGGGATCACTTCTACCTTCAGCCAATCAGGTGCCCGGTATTACATCCAGGCCTCCTGATTGGCTGAGAGGCGGTTCTGTGTTAGCAAAGCAAATATTCATTTTTGGTTTGCGCTCGCAGTGCATCTATTTGAAGCATACTAGAGCCTTTGGCTCTAATCAGGTGCTTCAAAAAACCCCCCCCCCCCCCGCCGCTGGAATTCAGGCGCCCGGCATGCGAAAAGGGTCCGGAAGCCTGAATAGGGGGTGGCTACAGCCAGCCGTGTATAGATTCATGCTATGCATAAATCTATCCTTACTACACAGAGGGGGTGGCTGGAGAGAAGGGGCGGTGCCCAAGCACCCCTAATAGATGCACCGCCACTGAATTTGAGCCGTGTCGGGCCACTCCTATACTGACCACACACTTTTTTTTATATAGGTTAATTACCACTTTACAGCTGTGCTCCATTATAAGGAAGTATTATCTAAATAATGTGACTTCTTACCTAAATTTTGAGGGTCTATTTATTGGATGAATGTCACAAGCATTCATCCAGGTTGCACAAATTTTCCCCATATCTTCTCTAATACTATGACTTCCTATTATTGTTAGCTCCATCTAGTGGCCATAATGTGGTATATTTTTCCCAAAAAATTTAATATATCACATTTTGGCCACTAGATGGAGCTTAAGGTCAAAGGAAGTAATAGTATTAGAGAAAATGTGTGCATTTGTGCAGCCTGGATAAAAGTTGATGGTATTTGTGCAATGGATATTTTTTTTATAAATATAGCCCTTGGTGTCTTTAGTGTATTTCTTTCAGATCTGTACAGTGTTAACACTTTCTTACTGGGCACCTAAACCCCCCTCCTGCCCAGTCCAATTTTCAGCTTTCAACGCTGTCACTCTTTGAATGTCAATTGCGCGGTCATACAACACTGTACCCAAATGACATTTTTATATTTTTTTCCCCCCAAATATAGCTTTATTTTGGTGGTATTTGATCACCTCTGGGTTTTTTATTTGTTGTTAAAAAAATTCGAAAGTTAAAAAAAAGAAATACAAAACCTTTTTATATTTTGTTAATACATTTTGCAAACAGGTAATTTTTCCCCCCTTATTGATGTACGCTGATGAGGCTGCACTGATGAGCACTGATAGGCTGCACTGATAGGCATCGATAGGCTACATTGATGGGCACTGATAAGGTGGCACTGATGGGCACTAATAGGTGGCACTGGTGGGCACTGATGAGGTGGCACTGGTGGGCACTGATAGGTGGCATTGGTGGGCATTGATAGGTGGCACTGAAGGGCACTAATAGGTGGCACTGATAGCTGGCAGTGATGGGCACTGATATGTGGCAGTGATGAGCACTGATGGGTGGCAGTGATGGGCACTGATAGGTGACACTGATAGGCAGCACTGCTAGGTGGCACTGATGAGGCACTGATTGGCACCACTGGTGGGCATTGATAGGTGGCACTCGCAGGTATTGATAGGTGGCACTGATTGCTGGCACTGTTATGCACTAATTCATGGCACTGTGGGCACTGGCAGGTGGTACTGGTTGGCACAGTTGAGGTGGTGTCGCCTCTTCCTCTTCCACTGATGTCCCTTGCACAGAAGCCGGTTATCTGCTTTTTTTTTCACGCTGTCAGCATGAAGAGAAAAAAAAACGATTACCGATCTTCTGTTTACATCACGTGATCAGCTGTCATTGGCTGAGAGCTGATCGCATGGTAAGGGACCGGGATTGACACCTTACTCTATTCAGTGATCATTGACTTGTGATCACAGCGCGCACCCTGCAGGGGGCATGCGGGGAGCGTGCAAAGGGGAAGCCATCTATTGATGGCCTCCTGGCAAGGTAGATCCGCGCTGTAGCTGTCATTCGGCTATAGTGTGGATCTGAAGGGGTTAAAGATGAACTGCAGATAAGTAACTAGATGATAAGAAAATCTTGTTTAAATACATCCATTGTGCGTGTTCTTAGTTGAATCTTGGTATGCATTGTGTATTTCTTCCAGATCTGTGCAGTAATCCATTGGGAAACATTTCCTCTGTAATATAGACCGGTCACTGCTGCTCCCTCCTGTACAGGGTGACCGGTCTTGTCTCCACCCCCTCCTGCAACCTGTAGTGGGTGGAGCCTGGTGGGCTCCTCCCACAGTTCTGCACAGCATATTGATGATGTCACCTCTTCTTTAGCAGCTAATATCTGGCTTTGTAAAGACTTATGGTGCAGATAACCTTGTGGCCATTGAGGAAGCTATATGAATGAAAGTGTTAGTGTCTGGAGTTGAGCTGTAAATGTAAGTGGACTATGGCATAGAAAGTGAAGGAGGAAGGCGGGAGTGGTTGGTGAGAAGAGGGAAGGGCTGTGTGGAGGAGAATAGAAGGGGCAAGGAGGAGGTATAGTAAGGAATGTAAACATACAATGACAGCAGGCTGGGAGTGAGGGAAGTGTGAGGCTGGGAGCAGGGAGGGAGGAGGAGGAGAGAGGGAGGGAGGAGAGACACACCACCATTCAGCACATTTCTCTGCCTGCACAGCCCGGACTCTGCAGACATCATAACAGCTCCAGGTAAGACACCTCCCGTCATATGTCCTTGTCACACTGCTAGGACCTGACTGGGGTGTGCTCATCACACCCTCCTCATACACCCTCCTTGTCACACTCATGGGACTCTCACCTCTCATTACCATTCATTCCCACAACTCTCATCACTGCTGGCTGGGCATGAGGATGGTGTGCCCACCCGGGGGGTAGATGGGCCGATCACTATACACACAGCACCATCTCATACACACCAAACTATACAACTACACACCCCATCTACACTGTGTATATATATATATATACTGTATATAGATCCTCACTATATGTCCCTCTCACTCTCTATAGTTAGCTTTCTATATCTATCTATATTTATATATACAGTATATAGAAATATATCTCTCACAATATATATATCTTTATCCATCTATCTCCCAATTACTTTCTTTCTTTCTTTCTTTCTTTCTTTCTATCTATCTATCTATCTATCTTTATATATACAGTATATAGAAATATATCTCTTACTCTCACTATATATATATCTTTATCCATCTATCTCCCAATTACTTTCTTTCTTTCTTTCTTTCTTTCTTTCTTTCTTTCTTTCTATCTATCTATCTATCTATCTTTATATATACAGTATATAGAAATATATCTCTTACTCTCACTATATATATATATCTTTATCCATCTATCTCCCAATTTCTTTCTTTCTTTCTTTCTTTCTTTCTTTCTTTCTTTCTATCTATCTATCTATCTATCTTTATATATACAGTATATAGAAATATATCTCTTACTCTCACTATATATATATCTTTATCCATCTATCTCCCAATTTCTTTCTTTCTTTCTTTCTTTCTTTCTTTCTTTCTTTCTTTCTTTCTTTTTCTTTCTTTCTCTTTTATCTATCTATCTATCTATCTATCTATCTATCTATCTATCTATCTATCTATCTATCTCCCAATTTCTTTCTTTCTTTCTTTTTTTATCTATCTATCTATCTATCTATCTATCTATCTATCTATCTATCTATCTATCTATCTATCTCCCAATTTCTTTCTTTCTTTCTTTCTTTCTTTCTTTCTTTCTTTCTTTCTTTCTTTCTTTCTTTCTCTTTTATCTATCTATCTATCTATCTATCTATCTATCTATCTATTCTATCTATCTATCTATCTATCTATCTATCTATCTATCTATCTATCTATCTATCTATCTATCTATCTATCTATCTATCTATCTATCTATCAGTGGGTGAGATTTACCTAAACTTCTGCCCATAGAATCTGGTGAAGCTGTTCTTAGCAACCATTCACCTTCTAGGTTTGAGCCCTGGTTCACACTGACAGCGGGAATTAAATTGTACGAGTTCAGCTGAACTCCCACCATTTCATTCCTGCATGTCAGTCCCGACTTCGGGGGCGATTTCAGAGACATCTGTGCAGGTTTCTGGACAGATGTCTATTGAAATCACACCCCGAAGTCGCCAAAAGTAGTACAGAAACGACTTTTGGGAATCGTTGCGGCGCCACAAATGCGGCATCACACCGATTCAGACGGTGCCACTGCAATGTGAACCAGGTCTTATTGTCAAAGCTTAATTGAACAAGCTATCTATCTATATCTATCTGTATCTATCTATCTATCTATCTATCTATCTATCTATCTATCTATCTATCTATCTATCTATCGATCTCTCCCACCCACACGCTCTCTATCCTGCTCTTCCAATTTGGTTCACTCATTCTCTCTCTCCATCTCTCTTACTCTTCCACTCTCTTTCATTCTATCTCTCTCCCAATGTCTTTCATTCTCTCTCCCTCTCTCTTTCTCTCTCTCTTACTCTTTCACTCTCTTTCATTCTCTCTCTCTTTCATTCTCTCTCTCTTTCATTCTCTCTCTCTCTTTCATTCTCTCTCTCTTTCATTCTCTCTCTCTCCCCAATCCCCTTTCACTCTCTCTCCCATCCTCTTTCTCTCTCTCTCTCTCCCCCACCCTCTCACCCTCTCTCCCCCATTCTGTTTCATTCATTTATTCTCTCTCTTCCACTCTCTTTCACCCTCTCTCTCTCTCCCCCACCTTCTTTGATTCTCTCTCTTTCCAATTCTCATTCATTCATTCATTCATTCATTCATTCTCTCTCTCCCACTCTCTTTCATCCCCTCTCTCTCTCTCTCTCTCTTACTCTTCCACTCTCTTTCATCCTCTCTCTCTCTCTCTCTCTCTTACTCTTCCACTCTCTTTCATCCTCTCTCTCTCTCTCTTACTCTTCCACTCTCTTTCATCCTCTCTCTCTCTCTCTCTCTCTTACTCTTCCACTCTCTTTCATTCTCTCTCTCTTTCATTCTCTCTCTATCTCTCGCTCTCTCCCCAATCCCCTTTCACTCTCTCTCTCATTCTCTTTCCCTCTCTCTCTCTCTCCCCCACCCTCTCATCCTCTCTCCCCCATTCTCTTTCATTCATTCATTCATTCTCTCTCTCTCTCTCTCTCTCTCTCTCTCCCACCTTCTTTTATTCTCTCTCTCCCCATCCTCTCTTTCCCATTCTCTTTTATTCATTCATTAATTCATTCATTCTCTCTCTCTCTCTCCTTCCCTCTTTCCCACTCTTTCACCCCCTCTCGCTCTCTCTCCCCCCACCTTCTTTGATTCTCTCTCTTTCCAATTCTCTTTCATTCATTCATTCATTCTCTCTCTCTCCCACTCTCTTTCATCCCCACTCTCTCTCTCCCACCTTCTTTGATTCTCTCTCTCTCTCTCCCCCTTTCATCCTCTCTCCCCCATTCTCTTTCATTCATTCTCTCTCTCTCATACATCATTGAGGAAAGGCTTAATGTCCCCATTGCCTTATGAGCCTCACTACAAGGTTTAATTTTGTTTTAACTCTTAGTTTGGTTTTAACACTTTCTTTCTAAGTGCCGGTTCCCACTGGGGCGGCTTCAAAGTCGTCCGACTCTGAGACCGCCCCGCACAGCGACCTCAGCGCGGCTTGAAAAATACTTTTTATTTAACAGAAGGAATCAAATGACTTCTTTAATAAAAGTCAAAAAAAAATGTAAGCAGCTCTGAAGTCGCCTCCAAGTAGAACAGGAACCTTTTTCTAAGTCGGAGCGAATTGAGTCGCTCCCATTAGAACGGTCCCATTGCACTGCATGGAGCGCGACTTGTCAGGTGGCTAAGTCGCCTGACAGATAGCCCCAATGTGAACCGGCACTTAAAGGCTTGGTGGAACAATATAGGTTGGTTTTCTTTCTTAAATATATTGCAGCTTACCAATTCTTAGATGTGGTGGCTGCATTTGTTTTCTTTTTTTTCTCTTTATTTTCAGCTGGTGATCCAAACCAGTAAATCTTCATCTTCCTTTACCACATCAAGCTGTCCAGCACAAATAGCAGATAGAGGGTTTGGACAGGGGTGCTTACAATGATCAGCTTATATTTATTCATGGAAAACCTTTATCCCAAAAGGAAAAAACCTGTTACTGAAACTGCTTATAAAGCGTTCAACTTTTCAAGTAGAGTTCAATTTTTTTAGTCTGGTCACCTACATTTGCTAGTACATCTAAAGCCCCATACACACGGTCGGATTTTCCGATGGATTCTGTCCTATCGGACAATGTTGTCGGAAATTCCGACCGTGTGTAGGCACCATCGGACATTTTCCATCGGATTGTCCGACAGACAAAGTTGTATCTCCTGCTCTAAAGATTTTCCGACAACAAAGTCCGATCACACCAATTCCGATCGTGTGTAGCGAATTCCGACGGACAAAGTGCCACGCATGCTCAGATCACATTACAAGACCAAAGCTATTGGCTACTAGCCTCTACATAGTCCCGTCGTAGGCAACAAACGTCACCACGTTCAGAATGATCGGATTTTCCGACAACTTTGTCCGACCGTGTGTATGCAACACCAGTGTCGGACTAAATCCGTCGGACCAAATCCGATGGATTTGGTGGTCGGATTTTCCGACCGTGTGTATGGGGCTTAACACTACCTTCTCCTTAGACCGACAATGCTGCTGTCCAAGGGTGGATCCAGAGTGGAGACACCCTAATACAGGGATATGCAATTAGCGGACCTCCAGCTGTTGCAAAACTACAAGTCCCATCATGCCTCTGCTTCTGGGTATCATGCTTGTGGCTGTCAGAGTCTTGCTATGCCTCATGGGATTTGTAGTTCTGCAACAGCTGGAGGTCCGCTAATTGCATATCCCTACCCTAATACCTCGTACACACGCTTTGATTTTCGTGGCATGCTATGTCGAAAGTGAAGAGGTTACTAACAATACGAGAATTTTTGTTTGACAGAATACAACATCAGAAGTTACATAACGTGTTGAATAGTTTTGTATGTATTCTTTAGTTTCTGAGCATGCGTAGTCTTGCTCTTACGATTTTTTTCGTACGAAAACTGCACTAACGAAACCAAAATCAGACGTTGAGTTCACATCGGACAAAAATGTTATAGTCTGCACATCCAGCTTTTGTCTGACGAAAAAGTGAAATCGGTTGTCGAAAGCAATGTACTAACGGTAAGGCCCCTTTCACACTTATACGACTTGGCCCACGATTTGGGACTGCAAAGTAGCATGACAAGTCGTTCCCCATGGTTTCCAATGACAGCCATTCATATTAGTACGACTTCAAGTCTTTCCGACTTCAAAGTAGTCCCTGCACTACTTTGGTCCGATTTTGATGCCACTTACAAAGGCATTCCTTGAAATCGCTGCAAAATCGCGGTAAAATCACGCAACTTTGAAGTCGCATAAGTGTGAAAGGGGCCTAAGATTTGCAGGTGACCGGTCGTCGTAACACAATTGACGTCCGAAATTCAAAGCGTGTGTACGGGCCTTATGACAGGAAATGTGTTACTGGCCCGAATCACTAGGTGAAAATAAAGAAAAAAGCCCCCAAAGAAAAAGAAAACGAATGCAGCCACCACATCTAAAGATTGATCAGCTGCAATATATTACATTTATGATTTGGGGCTTAATACCGCTTTACTTGTTGTAAGTAACAACTTAATACCGCTTTACTTGTTGTAAGTAACAACTTAATACCGCTTTACTTGAAAGTAACCACTTAACACCGCTTTGTTGAAATGTTGTAGATTTCCTATATGCAGCTAGAGAATATACCTATATTCAGTATAAAATGTGGTGGTAAATACAAAATTGGCGTCACCCTCTGAAGCTTTAATGTACTATTTCTGTTTCGGTTAGGAAAAGATCTTGCCTTTTTTTTTGTACAAAAATGGGCATCGTTCTTTTTTTTTTTATGTTCAGTTCAATGAGTAACTCATTCAGCCAAGAGAGTGCCTTGTATGAAATCTAATTATTTCCAGACACCATCAAACATTGGCTGACTATAGCTTATCACAGTACAGGTTATCTCACAGCACGCTTGTGTGATAGATGGATCTCCAAGGTTTGCTATCCTCTGCTAAGGCAAGGTTGTTGGATGCATGTTTCTTGTCTGTTGCTGTTGTTCTGTTGGGGAAGAGAATTGAGCCTATCCTCCAGTAATACACACGTTCTGTAACCCTGGCAGAAGCTCTTCACACTCAAAGTGAATCTTTGCACCTTTGCTATGTGTTGTTGTCAGCTGTAATGGTGCTAAAAAATTCGATCTTTAGAATATTCTGCTTTAGCATCTGAATATCTGATACTGGGAACTTTTGCAGCTTGCATTTGGAATATAAAAGGGCGCATTGCATTAAGAGGTAGATTTACTAAAGGCAAATAAACTGTTCACTTTGCAAGGGAAGCTGCACTTTGGCAAGGGAATTTGTTCGAGAGCTTAGTGAATGTGGTGAGGTTTCGCTTTGCAATACCCAATCACGTGCAAGGAAAAAAAGAAGATGGAAGTCAGCTGAGCTTCTCATCATACACTAAGCTTTAGAGAAATCTATTTGCCTTTATTAAATCCACACAAGTGGTTCTCAACAGGGCCCGTAATAAGACAGTACAACCGGTCCTGTTGTACTGGGCCCAGGCCCGCTCAGCTAAACAGGGGGGCCTGGGGAAGCTTCATTGTCCATTTCTGCCTATATGGATAAATAGATTTCACTAGACCACACCCCCGCTCCTACTTGCTTACCATGGCTTATATTACATTTCCCTGGGCCCCATTAGGTCAACAGAGGGGCCCAGGAGGTGAGGGCAGAGGCGGGACTTTTTTTTTCATTTTTGGGGTGTAGGCGGATAAAGTCAGTGCTGCTGTTCCACTGCACCCTGGGGGGGAGGGGTGCAGGCGGGGTTGGGGGGGGGGGTGCCGTCAGGGAGGCCGTACGGGGGCCCCGTGATTTCTAACAGCAGCCCTGGTTCTCAACCACACAGAGACCAGGACCTCAGTAATTTCTTTCAAAACCTTCCATACCCCAACAGTAAAAAAATGTGTATGGGGTCTCATCCACACTGGACGTTTTTGGATGTTTTTACAGCTGCTGTTTTAGGCTTCAAATGTTTTTTCTACAGTCAATGAACTCTTCAGAATGTTATCCTATCTTCAGCATGTTATCCTATGTGTCCATGCACACATAGGCTGGTATCAACTGTTTTTGGCTGGAAAAAAAACTCCAAAACTAGTGGGTTCTGAGAGGAGTTTTTCAGCTGTAAAAACGCTCTAACGTCAAAAAATGCCTAAAAAGTCAGATAAACACTCAAAAACACAGCTCGCCAGTGTTTTTTAATGGTTTTAAACCCATTAGGAAAAAAAAATAAAACGCTAAAAAACGCTATTGCAAAAACACTGAAAAACTCACTGCTAAACCTTTTTTGTAATGTTATTATAATGTGTGCATGAGGCATAAAATCTAAGCATTTTTACACACCCGGGAGCTGCAGGTGAAGCATACAGCTGGCCATGGAAGCCAATGGCTGTACTTGGGGATACCCAAGTAAATTTCTATGCTTTCATGCATCAGCATACACGAGCATGCGCATATGGTGTATTCCCCCTGAAAAAGGAGCCACCCGTGGCTCCCTAGGCAAGAAAAATGCAGGTATTTTACGCTGGGCAGATTTTTAAAGTGGAGGTCTTCCCAAAAAAAATTTAAAATTAAAAGACAGCAGCTACACATACCGCAGCTGCTGACTTTTAATAATAGGACACTTACCTGTCCTGGAGTCCAACGATGTCAGCACCGCAGCTGATGTTTCCATCAGCTGTCGGGTGCTGCCGCCACCATTGCGGGTAAGGGAACCCGGCAGTGTAGCTTTACGGCTTCACGCCGGAAACCCTACTGCGCATGCACGAGGCCCCGCACCTCTCTCCTACTGGCCTGGCGACAGGGGGAGGAGGAGGGAGGAAGAGGGAGCCCAGCGGTGACGTCATGGGCCACGGTGCAAACTCCCAGAAGTGGCAGGTATCCTGTCCCCTCCGAAAGGTGCCAATTGTGGCACCGGAAGAGACAAATGAGCGGAAGTTCCACTTTCGGGTGGAACTCGGCTTTCAGACTCACATGTCCAAGTGCAAGAGGCCTAAAGCATACAAAGCTGCTCGTCCATATTAAAAAAGGCCTTATCCTCCATGAAAAATTCAGTCATTTTAGATTAGGTCGCATTACTTTATTTTGGTAAAAATAATTAACATGTTGTGTGCCTAATGTACATTGATGCTTTAATGGTACTCCCAAAGACACATCTTGATACTTGCAACTCCTCATACGCACAGAGATGATGAGTAGCTCAGTCCTAAACACAGCTAGCTTAGTTGGGGCTCTTGAGCATGCATTAATACACATCGGTTGCTGTTTTGCTGTGCTTGTGAAATATTTATACTGGTTTATACTAGTTTATGCATCTTAAATATGTATTGAAGTTAGATAATCATAACAATCATTAGCAAAATTCCTAAACCTGTACCTAACGTGGCGTAAAAGGTGCTGCTTGGGCTTGACTTGTTTTGCAAAGCGTGTGCATATTTTTTTGATATCAGGTAAGTGTTGCTGTGATCAGTTACAGCGTGATTACCCTTCTACTGCTGCAAAGATCCAGCTAAGTTGTTAATCAAAAAGAGTGAACCTTCTGGGCATGCATTCAAATGTTCAATTAAGGCTCCTCGCAGATTTGCATCCTAACTCATGCACTGTAGCACAGGCTGAGTCTTCACTGCATATACTCCTTAAGCCATAGCAGAATGTGTGTCTTGCCAAACGAAAAATAGAAATCTATTTTATATATATATATATATATATTGAAGAGAGTGCTGACATGTGGGGTACAACAGGGCTTCTAGGTAGTATTTTCTTTTATTTTTGTGAGCTGCAGTAAGGGGAGAACAACACATGCTTAGATGTTGGAAATAGTGTCAGCAGTGCAGATTTGTTTTATGTAACATATCTTATTCTCCACGAACAAAATAGCACGATAACAAGGCTCACATTTTTGGAAAAGTCCACATAGGTGGCAGCCTACAGTACAGACATTTTCCGAAATGACAGGTTTCCTCCTATTATTTCCTCCATTCTTTCAATCTAAAAATACCGGCCATGCATTCACAGGTGATGGGAACCATCTGAGTATAAGAAATGAGAAATAAGATCAGCCATTTTCAACATTGGCGCCCAGGTATCCTGTGGTATCTTCAGGTTTCTTTAGGGGATACCTTGGCAAAATTCCCTAAAATTTAACAAAAATTGTATACAAGCCAGCAGGTGTCTCAAGCCTGCCGTTTAGTTACACAAAGCCACAAGTTTTCATGGTGCATCAATACGACCTTCTAGTTGCCAGCGTCCTAACAACCAATGATGTCATTGGTTGATAAGGACAACGTTGGGTGCTTGCACAGCATCCTTGTTTGCCCCTCCCCTACTACCCCTCTACATCAGCATTGAGGTCACAATAGCTGAATTTAAAATGTTGGGCTAACTCCCAAACATAAATGTGCCGAAAGTAAGTGAAAAGTCTCTGAAAAAATGATCAAAGTCCACAAGTGAAATTAAATCTTAGTAATTCAGTCCCCAAAAAAATGGAAAATGGGCAACAAGTGTATGCAGAAGAGAAAATAATAACCACATCTGCTCTTGAGAAATAAAAATATCCAGACTGTGCAAACACGTAAGGCCATATAGGCTTTCCAGATCAATATGACCTTCTTGTTACAGAGAGGTCAAAGCAAGCTCAAACATAAGACATCCTGCAGGTCTTCCTCAGTGTAGTAATCAACAGGTAAGAGGTGCCATAACCATCTCAGGGGATACTTAAAGGGGAGTTCCACCCTAAAGTGGAACTTCAGCTCATCGGCAACCTCCCCCCTCCGGTGTCACATTTGGCACCTTTCAGGGGGGTGGGGGGTGCAGATACCTGTCTAAGACAGGTATTTGCACCCACTTTCGTGCATAGACTCCCACGGGAGTCTATTCCTCTTCCTGTCCAGCCGCGCTGTCTGCTCGGACACACATGGGTCCCAGAGACAGCGCGGAGCATTCTCATTGCGCTGCGTGACTCGCGCATGCGCAGTAGGGAACTGGGAAGTGAAGCCGCAACGCTTCACTTCATGATTCCCTCAACGAGAATGACGGCGGCAGCAGCCGAGAACCGAGTGATTTCTCTGCTTCGGCTGCCGACATCGCTGGACCCTGGAAGAGGTAAGTGTCCATGTATAAAAAGTCAGCAGCTGCAGTATATTTCTTTTTTGAAAAGTGCTTTTAAACAAACTCCGTAGTAACAGCAAAATGGCCTCCCGATAGCTTCCGTTTTGCGCGATGACATCACAGCCGGCTCCATCCCATTTAAGCGCAGCTTACACTTTTTGTTTATTATTAGGATCACAATAGCTGAGTGAGGGAGAGAAACCGCGGGGAGAAGAGAAACATTGGAGCACAGTGTGCAAAGGTATGGGGTGCCTTCAGATTGTGCATAATTTTCAAGGGTGTCTTTACTAAAAAAAAGGTTGAGAAACACTGCTCTAGATTAATGTGAATGAGGTTATTCCCATAGAAATGAGGGAAAACTCCTTCATCATGCATGCAACATGTACAATCATCAATCTAATGGTGATTTGTTCAAAACGATTGAGTCTGGAATTGATTGAATAGCCATAAGTTCTCCGAACAATTTAGATTTGGTTACATTGAATCTGATCAAACTGAATTGATCAGCAGAAATAATCAATTTGCACCAACTGGCAGCAATTAGATACTTTGTTCATGAGTGTGGTTGCATTTAGATGAATCAGAGTATGAGATTACATGGTGGAAACAGAGATGTGATTGATACTTATGATCTTAACTTATAACCATATCTTAACTATTGTTTGAAGTCAACATCCCTGTGTGGCATATGGATGGATTGTTGACTATAGATCAATAATTTCTATAAGGATAGATTGATTGGAAAATAAATTGATAATTTCTTATGGCCAAGATAATAGAGGATAAATCCTATTGTCTGAGGTCTGCTGGTCATGAAGAACCCATACAGGTAACAGGGGTTACATACTATTTGGGCAGAATGTGCAGCTGAACTAGGGCCCTGTGGGAAGTAGGGGCCCATGTATTCTAGACATGGGTCAAGCAGCTTCTAAAACTCATTCTTACTGTTACATAGTCCTGGATTTTGCTTGATTCTAGGACAGTTAAAAAGACCTTTTCATGAAGGTGTGGTTTAGCCGTAACATCATCGCGCTATCCGCCGGCCGGACTTTTTCTTTCAAAGACCACCTGGTAGGAACTTAATCCCATATTGTGTAACAGCAGTGGAACTTCTATATTGTAAATGTACAGGTTTTCTGGAATAAAGAAGATAAGTTTGGAACATACTACGTAGAGCTACACAATTAAGCGTTAAAGAATCGAGATCGCGATTCAACCCACCTCACGATCTTAACACAGCATTATCTCGATTCAGCACAGAGAGATCTCTGCTCAAGCCGGCAGCTGTCAAAAAAAAAAACAGGCAGCCTGCCAAGTTTATCACAACATCGCTCAGGCGAGATAAAGAGAAACATTGTAACATTTCGTTCTTTTAGATAAAAAGAATGAACTTCTGTCTGTAAATGAGGGAAGTTTAACCACTTAAAGACTAAACCTTTTTCTGACACGTGTTACTTACAAGTTAAAATCAGTATTTTTTTGCTAGAAAATTACTTAAAACCTCCACACATTATATATATATATATATATATATATATATATATATATATATATATATATATATATATATATTTTAGCAGAGACCATAGAGAAGAAAATAGCGGTCGTTGCAATATGTATATCACACTGTATTTGCGCAGTATTTATTTTTATTTTTTTAAATACACTTTAATAAAAAATACTAGGTAAGGTATGCCGGACCTTCAGAGTGCATGCACCAGTGATGTCACTGGCTGAATGCAGGGTGAATATCTCCTATACGGTGCATGTTTAGGAAAGATTAATGTTACCTATAGGTAAGTCTTATTATTAGGCTTACCTGTAGGTAAAAATTAGCAAGCAGGGTTTACTACTGCTTTAACACGTTGGTGATGTGTACTGGGTGGCGAAGACACCTTTACATGTTGAATGTATTTAATAAGCACTGTTGACCATTGTTTTTTTATTCATGGTCCACATTATTTGGTAAGAGGCTATTATTTCACGTATTTAAGCACAGAATTCTACTTCTGTTGGCATTATATGGTGATCTAGACACTACTGAAGATTATTTCCAGGAATTCTTACTATATTTCTTTAAGTTATGAAATTAAACTTTGTTACACTATTTATCAAGGACTTTATGAATTATTGCACCTACCACTTTTATGAATGTATCAGTTGTATGGTATTTTTTTTTTTTATGAATGTATCAGTTGTATGGTATTTTTTTTTATATTATGGAATAATGACAAATCTTAACTATTTATTTATTCACACATTTATTTTCTTTGGATGATTTTTGTTGATCTAGCACTGCTCTGTATATTTATTTGTTTTGGTAATTTAGTATCACAATTTGTGTGTTGGCTGTTTTATCCTGAATTTGTTTAACCCTAGCAGTGAATTATTTTTGTTTCTTTTTATACTTCTGGTTTATAATATTCAAGTGATGTCAGGAAGTGAGCGACTCTTTCAGTTCTTGCCTGGCCACCACTGAGACATGTAGAATGTTTCTTCCTTTTTCCTCTTGACACCATTTTGCTGACCTGCATTTGACGGAAGTGTTCATTATCTGACTCCAGCTATGAACCAACATATTACAAAGGTTACTCTTCAGCTCTATCTATCTATCGATCTATCTATCTATCTATCTATCTATCTATACTATATTGTCAAAAGTATTGGAATGCCTGCCTTTACACGCACATGAAATTTAATGGCATCCCAGTCTTAGTCCGTAGGGTTCAATATTGAGTTAGCCCACCCTTTGCAGCTATAACAGTTTCTACTCTTCTGAGAAGGCTGTCCACAAGGTTTAGGAGTGTGTCTATGGGAATGTTTGATCATTCTTCCAGAAGCGTATTTGTGAGGTCAGGCACTGATGTTGGACAAGAAGGCCTGGCTTGCAGTCTTCACTCTAATTCATCCCAAAGGTGTTCTATGGGCTTGAGGTCAGGACTCTGTGCAGGCCAGGAAAGTTCCTCCACCCCAAACTCGCTCATCCGTGTCTTTATGGACTTTGCTTTGTGCACTGGTAAGCAGTCATGTTGGAACAGGAAGGGGCCATTCCCAAATTGGTCCCACAAAGTTGGGAGCATAAAATTGTCAAAAATGTCTTGGTATGCCTTAAGAGTTCCCTTCACTGAAACTAAGGAACCAAGCCCAACCCCTAAAAAACAACCCCCACACCCAGGGCTGGTGCAAGGATTTTTGACATCCTAGGCGAAACCTCATTTTGCTGCTCCTATTGGCTCCACCCCTGACTTCACCCCCTTTGCCCTGCCCATGTGACAGGAGGTGGCACTATACAGAAAGAATTGGCTCTGCTTCCTCTAGCGCTGGTTCCAGTACGGCACTTCCCCTCTAATTATACTACCGGATGGAGCAGCTGCCTGAGACTGAGTTAGTTACATTCTGCCGCCTGCATAGCATGCAGACGTGGAGGGAAACCAGTGGCCGGGCGCCCCTAATACTTTTGACAATGTAGTATATCTATCTATTTATCTATCTATTTATCTATTATCATTCACAGTGAATAAGAGCCTGTACTTGAGCAAAAATTGTTCCCACACAGGGGTTATTTAGTGACTTTATCTGCCACTGCCTGCAGACATGCACCATTCTTATGCCGCGTACACACGATTGGAATTTCCGACGGGAAATGTTCTATGTGAGTTTGTTGTCAGAAAGTCCGATCGTGTGTACGGGGCATTAGTGAGGAACCCTGTTTTCCATGGAAAACATCTGAGAATTAAAGCTTCATCACATTTAATTCATTATGTGCCCACAGGATAAGTGGAATGAATACAGAGGCAACTATAATTCATTCATACTGAATACAGCTAAATTAGGGGGTTCTTGAGTGACATGTTGCAGTAGATGAGCTAGACAGCGAAAATAGTCCCAATGAATTTTTTAGGAGAGTATAGATTTGCAGTAGCCCCCAGATTTTTTGTAAGAATGGGTATATGGAAGTGTATGTTGCAGGTAATTCTCCTTACATTTTTAAAAATGTGATTGCTCTGATTACTAATAACTAGAGTCAGCTTACCTGCTAATTAAGATTACCTGACTGCATTGTCCTGTTATATAGGGCTTATTCACACCTTGTCTGCTGAGCTCCATTTTTCTGCAAACAACCACATATGTATGGTGGGAATTGGGGTCATGGAGAACAATGGTGTTCTATGTGCCCTGGCTACACTATGCATGCGTGGTGGTGTGCAGAAAAATGCACCCCATCGTAGATGGTGTGAATAAGCCCTAAATTTGCACTACTGAGCTGTACCCACTGACATCAGCTCTGCATTAGAGAATTATGCAGTGTAAAACCCAATTGCATTTGCATTGCAATAATGTGCATGTCTTGCACATTACTGAATACAACAGGCGACATAGCATGTGATACTACGTCGCAAAGATGTGAACCTGGCAGAGAAACAGTGTTTAACACGGTCTCACAATAAAAAGTTTTCCAAAATCCCCTTGGCTTGCTAACAATTGCATAATAGGGCTAATGTAATTAGATAGCAGCTGAAAGGATTGTTTAGATTTACAAATTAGTGTATGGGGATTGGGTCTACCAAAAGGAGAATATACAATTCAATGGGTGTCTATTTTACCCTTTTTTAAAGTGATACTAAAGTCAGGTTTAAAAAAATAAATAAATAGATAAATTCTAATAAAGTGCCTATTCTTAACTCAAAAAAAGTCCCTCCTATTGCTCTCAGCCTTCTCCCAATCTCCAAATTCCTTTTTGTAGTTGCTGTGACTTGTCTTCCTGTATGGGGTGGCTGCATCCATTCCCAATGGTCCTACTGTAAGTAGGAGCATAGCTAGCTTCCAAAAGCTTCTGCTTGCTTCCAAAATCGGACTATGGGATTTGTAGTGTGCATAGAGCAGTGCACATGATAGCAACTAACATGTACTGCTTGTTCCAAACAAGTGTAAGTGAGAGGAAAAGGAGAGGTTTAGGAGCTTATAGAGGGTGTTACACGGAGTCTTTTAGTGTCACTTTAAGTGGGCCAGGGTTTACAGATTCATTAAAGTCGTTTGAAATGTATAGATATAAGGCCCCTTGCAGATGGGGAGGACTCCACCAAACAGATCCGCCTGCTCAGTGAGGGATCTGTCTGCTGATCCCTGCTGAGCAGGCGGATGACAGGTCTGTGTCCGCTCCGCTATGCAAAGTGGACACAGATACAGCCCGTTCTTCTCTATGGGGTGGTCGGATGGAAATGGACTGTCTGTCTGTTTCCATCCGACTGTCATCCGATCCAACAGACGGATTGGGGAAGGATCCCCATCCGTCTGTTTTTAGCAGACCAGATTGGATCAGATGCCGGCGGGTGTTAGCGGACATCTGCTGCTCCATATAGAACAATGGATCATCGGTTGGATCCGCCTGAAAAACTGACAGGCGGATCCAATCAGTCCTTTAGCCTGGGTCCACACTTGTGCAAACACAGACATCGCATGTGATTCACACCCACACTATGGTGCTGATCGCATGTGATGACTGTGCAATGTGAGTTCAGCCATACCGTTGTAACTCGCATTAGATTTGAAGGGAAATAGTGCAGGGACTTTTTTTACCCTGCACTGGAAACGGATCGCATGGGTGTTCTCACCTATGCCACCTGATTCCTGTGCAAATTCACATTCGCACTGCTATCTGTGAACCGATCTGGGGGTGTCATTAACATTGTATTGACGCCCACATAGGAATAGAAAAATTCCCTCCCCAACTCAGATCTGTTGTATTTCACATTCTACTCTAAACACGTAACCTAAAACCCCACAGATGGAAAGACAACTCATGCATAAATGCTTCAGAAGTAATAAAATAGGTCCTAAGTAACCATACCCTTGAAAGCCTCATTACTATCAACTCTATGCACTGTGAAATGTTTGATAAAAACTGGTTAATATGGACGGAGAACTACCGTAACATATGATATGTATCAACAACATTACCGAATACTGAATATACAGCAATGTGCAATGTGTGCAATGACCTTTGTTCATTTCATTTTTGTATTGTCTATTAACTTGTTCATAACTACAAAATCAATAAAAATGTATTGAAAAAAAAAAAAAACATTGTATTGACACCCGCAGCGGTTTGCAGAAGGCGGTGTGAACTGCCTGCGGGAGAGATGCGATGCGGGAACCGGCCCTGGAATCGCGCTGGTTTCTGCACCGCTTATGTGTGAACCTAGGAATTTTTTTTGCTTCACTTGCTAGCAAATTATGCCTTATCCATGCAAAAGATACATCAAAATGCATATTACTGAAGCTAAAGGTTAGTAATATTGTAGCAATGTAAACTGTTGGTGGTTATTATGATTACTACTCACGATATTTGTATAAGTCCATGATGCTCATTTTGTAATGTGTGAAATACAAACATACTCCTGGAACCTTACAATCTGGGCGATTTACTAAATAGAAAGTAACACTATGGGGTTGATTTACTAAAGGCAAATCCACTTTGCGCTACAAGTGCAAACTACAAGTGCAAACTACAAGTGCAAAGTGCACTTGAAATTGCACTGAAAGTGCAGTCGCCTGTAGATCTGAGGGGAAGATCTGAAATGAGGGGGACTCTGCTTATTTTATCATCCAATCATGTGCAAGCTAAAGTGCTATTTTATTTTATTTTTTTCTTGCATGTCCCCCTTTAATAAATCAACCCCAAAATCAAACAAGAAAAACAAGGGTGGAGACACTGTCAGCAGGAGCAACAATTTACAAAGGTTTGTCGGATAACTAACCTTTGTACCATTCTTAGCTAGAAGGGACTTTTTCTTGATCAACCTGTCTTTTCAAAGATATTGTTTCTGCTGTGACAGCTCTAGCGCAGCTTTTTTCAACCCTTTTATAGCCATGACACCTTTTAAAAATATGCAAAATGTTCAGGCACCCAGGTAAATTATACATTATTTAAAAAAAAAAAAAAAAAACATATTGGGCATTCATTTGGTAATAAATAATTATGGATATCGCCAAAGTTTTTAGGTTTTAGTTGTATATTTTATTCCATTACCATAATCCACCACTTGACATGCAAGAGGATACTATATACATTTACATGTGCATTATCTGATGACTCTACTTGTAGTAGGGCCAAGAAACAATAGTGTGCTTTTTTTTTCCACTAACCTAGACAAAGCCCTGATCTAACTATTTTATCTTAATTTGTTTTCAACAGATACTTTTATTTTGTTTACACAGATTTCATATCTAGTTATTGGCAATCACAGTGATTATGTGAGTGACAGCTCCGTGTTGGGGCGTTTGCCAAGCACAAACACATATTGCATATATGTAGCATAGCATAGCATATACAGTATACATATATGTGCCACATATATGTGTTACACCATCAGGAACAGTGGCAGCCGCTCTATTAGGGGCACATGGGCATTCCCCTAATCCATGCGCCCGGCCCCTAATCTACATTCAGGGCACCAGGCATATGGATTATAATGGGTTTTCTTTTTTTTTTGAAGAAGAACATGATTAGAGCCTGATGCTCTAATTGGCTTCAAAAAGGGTGGGCTTGGGGCATTGAACACCGAGCCCACCCAGTCATGTGACAATAGCGAATGAATATTCCCTATTGTCTTCCTGCTTCTCCCAGCCAATCAGGAAGCAGGTCTTTAGACCCGAGAGGAGAAGCGACTGTATTGGCCAGGAGTAGAAGCAGGGAGGAACCGGCCGAGGAGGAGATGCAGGGGGAAGCTCCCCAACGACCTGGATGGGGTAAGTGCAGGGCTGGGGGGTGGATGGGCGAGTGGTTTGTTTGCTGAGCGATGGAGGGGTGGGATCGGCGAATTTGATCGACCAACCTAACAGGGGGGGGGGTCCAGGTAGTTTGTTTGCCTCCCATCCCCCAAAAAATGGAGCACTAGCCGCCACTGATCAGGAGTGTCATAGTTTGAGGGCACCCCCTCACAAAGCCAGGCAGCACTCTGTGTGAGCAAGGCTGCTCTAGGTATTGCCTGAGCCCCGGGATACATACTTTGCCTGTGGCAGTAATAACAGTAAAACTGGTAAGATTCAGCTTTTTCATTTTTGTATTTCACGTTTTGGCATCTCCAGCACACAGTTGGAGGCAAGGATTTCATGGGACCCATGACTACCTGTTGGGTTTGATTATGCTCAATAATGTGTAATCATGGCTTATGTATATCTCAGCATGTTGACTTTTTGATTCTTTGCATTGTTTTTTTTTCCTCTTTGCTCATGGGTATCCCTATCATGCATTTCCTGAAGAAGCCAGAATGGCGAAACACGTAGAATAGGTGTGAAGGGATGTCATTTTTTGCTTGTACATGAACTTATGTTTAAATCAATGTTTTTTTATCAAATCTGTAAATAAAAGGTCTGCAATTTTAACAGCAGTTTGCGTAATAATCATTTTGCACCTACAAAATCCCATCCTTTAACCTTTTTTGCTAGTAGTCTGTTTTTGTGTTGTTTAACATGGAAGAGGTAAACAACGTCCCAATAACTGGGTGCACCAAGATTGCAACACAGGACCACAGGCTGTTACACTTGATTAGTAGATCACCAACAAGGATGTAGTGCAAGTGCCTGCCTGGTGGAATACAAATTGATTGGATATTGTAGGCAGGTCATGATATTACATTTTTATATATTTTTTTCTATAAATCTAAGATTGTACAGTCGGATTGTAACAGCGACTGTAACTGTCCCAATTGACATGAATGGGATTCCCCGTAAGGGGATGCACAGAACATGTGTGCTAACTTATATACCCGTGGGAACAAGGCCCAACAGAGATACTTTACTTCAGACAAGGGTGCATGGTTCTTCATTTTACCTTGACACTGCATCTCATAATCACATAATCATAGTTCTCCTTTCATGTAGGTAAAAGCTTTCACTGGTCTAAAATGCCACCAAAGCATCTTACATGAGTAGGCAAACAAGTCAAACCAGAATGGTCTAAATCAAAGTCATTCCGCCATAATCCTTAACTTACATTTCATTCTTTACAATACAATGTTCCTCACCCCTCTTCACAAACAGTAAGGGGACCTCACAGTGTCAGAAGGTGAACATGCAATTGGTGACCTGAAGTGAACACATAATCTTTGGTCTAATACACTTCTTGTAAATTAACCCCCTAAGCATGTACAGAAAGAAATAAGAGGACCACAAAACAGAACTTTATTTTTCACTTTCGTTTTTCGTTTGCTTTAATTTAAATTTTTTGCCAAAGTACATAGATTTAGAGTTTAAGTGCACCTATTTTTTTAAACCTCTTTCAGCCTCCAATCCAGCAAGATGTTGGTGCTGCATGTTTCCTAGTCAGAATCTTCTGGACCTGCATGTTCGCTCTACACTCTACATTCAGACAGCCGAATAGCAGCTCCAGGGGCCACCGCCTGCAAGAATCAGTAGATTCCTGCTAGTGCTCTAAAAGCTGCTTGTACGCTGGTGTGTGGGAACGGTTGAAGCTGTCAGAGGTGGCTGTTAGAGTTGTACTCTGTATAAATCTATGGCTGGTGCCGCCTCTGTTCCCATGTAACCGCTCATTTTAACAATTTGGTGTAGTGACCACAGAACCACAACACTGTTTACTTAGTTGCTCTTTGTATGGTAACAATACTTAAATTGTATAGTAACTTCTTCAGTGTAGACATTTCTTAAACAACTATTTTAAGCTATATATTTTTTATTCAATTATTTACTGTTTTGTAGTGGTTCATGTTGCAGTATTTTTGGTCATATTGTATACAATTTCTATGTATGGGCAATAAGATGATATGCTGCTTCTAAATTTGTAATGGACTGTGTGTGTTTATACAGTAAGGGGTTGATTTATTTATTTTTTAAGAATTTTAATTTACCCAGTAAAAGTGCATGTATTGTGTGAATATGGCAAAACTAATGGAGCTATATACAGTGCTGTTCAAATGTAAATTATTTTAGCAGGCAATACCTCATTTAGCCACTAGATGGAGCTGAGGAAATATCTATGATACTTAGCTTCCATCTAGTGGTTAAATGCAGTATTTTAAGTTTTAAATCAGAGATTTACATTTGAACAGCGTAGGATAAAGCAGTGGTGGTCAACTTTTGCTCCTAACATCATCAGAGGGCCACACGTAATATTTGGTGAAAGTAATTCTACAGAAAGCGGTTGGAGACTGCAAAAATGCAACAGGGGATGGTTGAAAACTGCAAACATGTTATATGAGTTGGAGACCGGGGACATGCTTCAGGAGATGATCATAGACTGAAGACATTACATGAGACTGCTCCATTACAACCCTATACATGTCAGCTGCTTCAACGTGCTTATAAAAATTACATGTGCCACATTTGATATTTTTCTTAGCAAGATCCATTTTAGAAGATCAAATAAGAAAAAACATAAAAAAAGGGATGAACAGCACAGAAAAAGTAAGCTATCTTGAAAGAAATAAACCAAATCATCTAGGAGCCACTCTTAAGCAGTCCATTTACCTATTTGACGTTTTCTATTCTGACAGCGGGGTGACTTCCCCACAATCAGAATACAGTGATCAGCACTGCCGGCTATAGCCAGCAGCACTGATCATGCAAGGGAAAATCCAGGCTGGTTGTATGACTTCTGTAGAGCCAGACTGCTCATACATGGATTGAAATTTGGTCGGTCCTGGCTGAATCAGCTGATCCATGTATGGCTAACTTAAAAAATATCTTCCTTAGCTGGCTTCAGTAAGGATGAAAGCATACAGTAGGTGCCCAAGGGCCATATGCGGCCTCCAGGACTCAGGTTGGGTAACAGGGGAATAAAGGCTATTTACATTTACATTTGTTTTTTCTCTATTGATACAGAACGACTGTACATGCACTGTCACTGGACTAATGGCTATGCAAATACTTTATAAATCAAACCCTATGCCTGTGTGTGGGTGTGTTTATGTATTTTTCTACTTAGTAGACAGTCATTTCTGCCTTACATTGATAACATAATAAGCTGGGCATACAGTATATTCTGACACTCTATGTGTTCTTCCTTTGTTTATGGCACACTAAAACATGCAGCTTTCTGAGGTGAAAGATCATCTAGGGACCACAGCTGGAACATGAAGCGGAATCAATAAATTACCAGCAACTTACGCAGATGGCGTTTTGTGTATTTAGGTTTTCTTCCTTGTTATAGGTAAGGACATTCTTAAGTACCCTGGAAAGACGAAGCCGGAACCGTGTTTGTTATAATCACTGCTGCTGTGTTTTCACTGGCAATGTCCCCAATGTCCATTTAATCAAGATGGGAGTTTCCTGATGAGCGTTTGTTACATATTGTAACAACAATATTCTTTTTTTTTTTTAATTAAAAATACAAAAAGTAACTGACTAATCCAACCAGACTATTGTAGGATAAGATGTTATTGTAAACTGGTCACACATTCCAGCTGACCACAGCTAGATTCAGTTCTAGGCTGCAAATGAAGGTTATAATTTAAGCTGAAACCAGGCAAAAGGCTACTGTAAATACACAGATAATGGCACAGTTGCTTAGTGGTTAGCGCTTCTGCCTTGCGGGAAGGTCCTCAGTTCAAATTCCACTATGCAATATCGCTGGTTTGAGATGGGGCTCAGGTAAGTATTAGGGGGGCTGCTGCACACTGAAGGTTTTTTATCTTAAAGCGGAGTTCCCACAAAAAAATAAAAAATAAATAAAAGTCAGCAGCTACAAATACTGCAGCTGCTGACTTTTAATAATCGGACACTTACCTGTCCCAGGGTCCAGCGATGCGGGGGAACGAAGCCCCGCTCGCCCCCCCTACTCTGCTCGGCGGTGCCGGCATTTTAATTGTGGGCGCCCGGCTGTGGCTTCACAGCCGGGAACCCACTGTGCATGCGCGAGCCACGCCGCACGCCGTGACTGGCCACGCAATCATCTGGGACCTGTCACTTGTCCCAGATGATTGCCTAGAGGGAGGGGGAGAGGCGATCTCCCTTCCTGCACCAAGGGAAGTGACGTCAGAAGCCCAGGCGCTGAAGGTGCAGATTTCAAGGGACCCCTAGCAACAGGCATAATAAGGTAAGTAAAAAAAAAAGAATTTTCCAATTTTTTATTTTTTTTATGCACATTAATGCAATTTTTTAATTTTTTTTGGGTGGAACTCCACCCAAAAACTCCATGCATAAAAAAACTTCTGCTTTTAGAACCACATTAACTGAAACTCTGTATGGAGTTTGCATGTTCTCCTTGTGCATGCATGGGTTTCCTCTGGGTACTCCAGTTTCCTCCCAGACTCCCACAAAGACATGCAGGTAGGTTAATTAGCTCCAGTCTGGCCCGTGTATGTATGAATGTGAATTAGGGACCTTAGATTGTAAACTCCTTGATGGCAGTGACTGATGTGATGTATAATGTGTAAAGCGCTGCGTAAATTGTCAGCACTATAGAAATACCTGTAATAAATAAAGTACATATATTGGAGCTGTTTTATCTGGCAAATAATTTGTATTTCTCTCCATCATGTTCTAACATTTATACACAGCTCTATCACACAGTAAAGCCCTGTTTTTCTCTCTGCTGCAGTTCAGTAAAGGCAGCCATACCTGCATTAAAATTCAGCCAGTTCACGGAGACTGGACAAATTTCGACCCATGTATGGGCAGGCTGATTGTACAGAAGTCAATCTATTGCTAGACTTCTGTACATTCAATGTTTTCATGAATGATCAGTGTATTCTGATGGGGAGGAGATCTCCCCTCTGTCAGAATACTATAGCTCAGCAGGAGTGATTCCCCTATCCACATTGAACATGTAGAGGATCAGATCTTTTTTTTTTTTTTTTTTCAACCCACCGGTTGAAAAAAAAAAAATAATTATTAACGTATGGCCAGCTTAAAGTGGTGTTCCGCCCCAAAAAAATAAATAAAAGCCGGCAACTACACATACTTTAGCTGCTGTCTTTTAACAATAGGACACTTACCTGTCCTGTAGTCCAGCGATGTCGGCACCGCAGCTGATGTGTCCATCAGCTGACGGGTGCTGCCGCCGCTATTGCGGGTAAGGGTACCCGGCAGTGTAGCCTTACGGCTTCATGCTGGGAACCCTACTGCACATGCGCAAGACCCCCGCTTCTCTCTCCTACTGGCCCGGGGACAGGGAGAGGAGGAGGGAGCCTTGCAGTGATGTCACAGGCCACGGCCTGGACTCCCGGACCTGGGAACAGGATACCTGTCAAAGACAGGTATCCTGTCCCCCCTCCCCCCGAAAGGTGCCAATTGTGGCACTGGAGGGGGAGAGGAGACAAATGAGCGGAAGTTCCACTTTTGGGTGGAACTCCGTTTTAACACTTTACCTCCATTCACACTTGTGCAGTCTATTTTGATGTGTTATGGCACTTGTTAACCGCTTCAACGCCGGGCCATTTTACACCCTTCCTTACCAGAGCACTTTTTGCGATTCGGCACTGCGTCTTTTTAACTGACAATTGCGCGGTCGTGCGACGTTACACCCAAACAAAATTGATGTCCTTTTTTTCCCACAAATAGAGCTTTCTTTTGGTGGTATTTGATCGCCCCTGCGGTTTTTATTTTTTGCGCTATAAACAAAAAAAGAGCGACAATTTTGAAAAAAAAAACAATATTTTTTACTTTTTGCTATAATAAATATCCCATTTTTAAAAAAAAAAAACTATTTTTTTACTCAGTTTAGGCCGATACGTATTCTTCTACATATTTTTGGTAAAAAAAATCACAATAAGCGTATATTGATCGGTTTGCGCAAAAGTTATAGCGTCTACAAAATAGGGCATAGATTTATTGCATTTTTTTTTTTTTTAACTAGTAATGGCGGCGATCTGCGATTTTTTTTTCGTGACTGCGACATTGCGGCGGACACTTCGGACACTTTTGACACATTTTTGGGACCATTCACATTTACACAGCGATCGTTGCTATAAAATTGCATTGATTACTGTGTAAATGTGACTGGCAGGGAAGGGGTTAACACTAGGGGGTGCTGCAGGGGTTAATGTATTCCATATATGTGTGATTCTAACTGTGGGGGGAGGGGACTCAAGGGGAGGAGACCGATCATGTGTTCCTCTGTACTGGGATCACATGATCGGTCTCCTCCTCGCTGACAGGACGTGGAGCTGTGTGTTTACACACACAGCTCTACGGTCCCGCGCGGCCCCGTTGTTTTAACGGGCAATTGCGGGTGCCCGGCGGACATCGCGGCCGCCGGGCACCCGCACCGGGTCCCGAGCGACGCCGCGGGCGCGGGCGCCCCCCAGGCGGCCGGGAATGGGAGGACGTCATATGACGCCCACCCAGGATGGGAGATCCACCTTGTGGGCGTCATATGACTATGGGCGGGTATTGAAGGGGTTAAAGGATAAGTTGACCTTTAGGGAAAAAATGTTAAATGCACACATTTTTGCAGGATGTGCAATTTTTTTCCCTACAGGAGCCTGCAAAGCATTGCCCCTGCGATCAATGGATTGTGGGTGCAATGTTAGACTCCTGCACACTCTTTCTACTTGTACCTCTTTACAGGCTTTCAGTTAGAAGGCTGGAGGAAGTGTAAAAGGACTACAACGGTACTGATCAGCACACTCACGGCCCATTGAGAACTCCAAGCCGCCTGCTGCGGTAGCAGATGGGACTTTTAGGCCCCTTTCACACGGGTGGATAGAATTCAGCTTTTAGCTGCGGATAGATGAAGTTATCTACCGCACCTAAACTCACACAATACTCTCCTATGGCCTCATTCACACACTGCTTTAGCAATGATTTTGTTACATGGGGTTTTCTGTGGTTAGAACAAATGAATTTGACTGAGTCCAGGACCAATTTAGCACAGTTATCTGCACATAACCGCAGGTAATCGCAGTGTACTATTTCACCTGCGGATAGCAGCAGCAATGAGAAAATAAAAACAACAGGAAGCACATCAGAAATGGCAAGAATGTTCCACCGCAGCTAAACACAGCCGCATGAAAACACTCGTAAACGCTGCTAATCGCAATGTACAACTGCAAGTGATCACTGTGTGTGCTGGAGTCTTGGAATTTCAAAATAACAAAACATGCTTTTAACAGTGGCAGAACATCTGCCCGTGTAAAAGAGGCCTTAGTTTCTTCATTCAAAGATCCCTGTGAATGAATGATGGGGCTGTATGAGCGGAGCAATTTTAAATGTGACAGCGACTGCGGGGGGATGGGTGTCCATGACCGCTGTTACAAGCGGTGGAGTACACACTGAAGAGAGTGAAGATTACACAGACACAGGAAAGAGACTGTCACTTTATATTTACAAAAATAGAAGTGAACAGGGTCACTTATCCAGCGCTTAAGATATAAAATAAAACATATAGAACTAAGCAGCTGCTATAATCAGATATAACATTCAAAAGAAAGCAAAAAAGTTCTAAGATAATAAGTCCTTTCCAGCTTAAGCAGCGCTCAAATAACATTTTACCAAAAAAAAAAAATATGAATTAAAAATCAAAATAAAGTTTAAAATAAGAAAATAGCTCTTTAAAATTATAAAAAAATGTGAAAGTTCAGGTGCTGGGTAATTTCTCATATAAATGTAACAGTTCATATCAACTGAAGAGATGTTCCACCATCACCACACCGTGTGATTCCACTCCCTATAAGAATTGCACTCACCGGACTCCTAATAATCAATCGCCTTAGTGAATATATCCAGCTTTAATCTCAGCAACTAAAGGACATCAGTGTGGGAATTCAAACACAATCAACCCGACAAAAGAATGGCATCCTGATCCTGGCCAATTCCAAACTAGGCACGCCCGAAATCCTCTTATTCAACTCAAGCATATAAAAGGAAAGGAATCCTCATAGTGTGAAACTGAAAAACTTGTATTCCTCCCAAAACACCCGACCCTTAAGCTATTGCACTTTCAGACAAAGTATTTAAAAAAGCATTCAGGTAAATGATGCACTAATGGTGATAACAGTTCCAATAGATTATCAGAACTGTTATCACCATAAGTGCACCACTTACCTGAATGCTTTTTAAAATACTTTGTTTGTAAGTGCAATAGCTTAAGGGCCGGGTGCGATCCGGTGCCGTCGGCAGCGGCGGAGGCGATCGTGTCCTTCCCAGGGCTGTGGAGATGAGTGAGGGGAAGATGGCCCCCGCCTGTCTCCATGACACTGCAGGGCGGAAGCGATGTCAAAACGTCACATCTGCCCATAGCTCTTAAAGGGACAATTTATTTTGTTTATTTTTTTTTAATTACAATTTTTTTAATTGCATTTTATTGTAAATATGAGATCTGATGTCTTTTTGACCCCAGATCTCATATTTAAGAGGTCCTGTCATGCTTTTTTTCTATTACAAGGGTAAAAGTTTGTCGCCATTCCACTAGGGGGCGTAATTTTCAAGCGTGAGATGTTGGGTATCAATTTAGGCTGCATTCACACCTGAGCGTAGCGTTTTCAGGCAGAAAATCACGCGAATTGCAGCGTTTTTTGCCACGTTTTGCCGCAATTTTGTGCAGAGCAAAAGGTCACCAATGTAAAAAGAAGAAAAACGCCCAAATCTGCCCGATTCGAGTGACAAAAAAGGGTCCGGAACTTGTTTGAACTTCTGGCGTAGGGCTTCAGGCGTTTTGGAGTGGAGATATGAACCATCTCCATAGAGAATAATGTATTTTTTCCCCTCTAGCGTTTTGTAGCTTCAGGCGACAAAACGCTCAGGTGTGAATGCAGCCTTACTCAGCGTAACATTATCTTTCACAATATAAAAAAAAAAATTGGGCTAACTTTATTGTTGTCTTATTTTTTAATTCCAAAAAGTGTATACTTTTTTAAAAAGGGCGCTTGTAAGAACGCTGCGCAAATACGGTGTGACAGAAAGTATTGCAACGACTGCCATTTTCTCTAGGATGTTAGAAAAACATGTATGTTTGGGGGTTCTAAGTAATTTTCTAGCAAAAAAAAAATGTTTTTAACTTGTAAACACCACATCTAAAAAAGAGACCCGGTCTTAAAGTGGTTGTAAACCATTACATACCACTTTGACCTACAGGTAAGCCTAGATTAAGGCTTACCTGTAGGTCCAAGAAATATCTCCTAACCTACACGGTTAAGGATATATTTTACAAAAAAAGGGCACAGCTGTCTACGGCGCGCATGCGTGGGCAGGCACACTGGGCACACCGCAAGTAAAGGCAAACATGCCGTCACTTACGGCTCCCGCGCGCATGTGCCGGAGTGACGTCATCGCTGCTCCGGCCACCCATTGCGCCGGAGCAGCGATACCCGGAAGGAAGATAGACGCTTCCTGCAACAGGGGACAGCGGTGACATCGCAGGCTCCTGTGTCAGGTAAGTGACACATAATGGGCTACTATGTGATGCATAGTAGTCCATTATACTTTACCTTTGCAGGGAAACAAAGAGGAAGTAAACCCATCAGGGTTTACTTCCTCTTTAAAGTGGTTAATATGAGAAATTACCCAGCACCTGGACTTTCACATTTTTTATTATTTTAAAGAGCTATTTTCTTATATTCAACTTTATTTTGTTTTTTATTGAATTTTTAATTCATATTTTTTTTTCTTTTTTTGGTAAAATATTCTTTGAGCGCTGCTTAGGCTGGAAAGGACCTATTTTATTATCTTTATTATCTATACATCTGATTATTTTTATGGTGGACTATTATATATTATTTTGTAAATGTGTTTCTTATACTGTATATTTAATTAAGGATGTATTTTGGGGATATATGAATATGGTACTGGAGATTTAAACACTTAAGCCCCATACACACGGTAGGATTTTCCGATGGATTCTGTCCTATCGGACAATGTTGTCGGAAAATCAGACCGTGTGTAGGCACCATCGGACAGTTTCCATCAGATTGTCTGACGGACAAAGTCCTATCTCCTGCTGGTTCGATTTTTGGACAACAAGGTCCGATCACACCAAATCCGATCGTGTGTATAGTAGTCCGACGGACAAAGTGCTACGCATGCTCAGATCACATTACAAGACCAAAGCTATTGGCTACTAGCCTCTACGTAGTCCCGTCGTAGGCAACAAACGTCACCACGTTCAGAATGATCGGATTTTCCGACAACTTTGTCCGACCGTGTGTACGCAAAACCAACATCAGACAAAGTATGACGGACATGGTCTGACGGACCTGGTCCTCGGATAATCCGCGTGTGTGTATGGGGCTTTATTGTGGATATCTGAGATCCCAAGTAGTATTTTCACCTATATGCACATTTGTATAGCGCCCCCTTTTTTCTTTATTATTTACAGGAGGGGAATTGGTTGATGGAATATTTTACATGTTGCACTCTGAATACGGTTGTAACATATGACATGAGCTAAAGGCTAACTAAACCTTTAATGTGCGCTGCATTAAGACAGCCCAATTATACGATTGGGCCTGACAAGGGACCAGACAATGTACCTGCATCATTTTTGCCTATGCATCACACCACAACACAACTGAAGTGCATTACTTTTGTGCATTGGGTTGCCATACTCCAAGTGCATTGCCGCACATTGCTGTAGCATACATTACCGCACTGCATGTATGCAAAGGTGGCCTTGGAGTTTTTTTTCCCAACATGCTACAGAATATGGACAGAGGCTGCAAGAATGCTATAGGGCAGTGATGGCGAACCTTGGCACCCCAGATGTTTTGGAACTATATTTCCCATGATGCTCATGCACTTTGCAGTATAGCTGAGCATCATGGGAAATGTAGTTCCAAAACACCTGGGGTGTCAAGGTTCGCCATCACTGCTATAGGGGTTGTTGGAGACAGGTAACATTCTTCAGGAAACACAAATACATGAGACTGCTAGAGATCACTGCTGGTACAGCTCCTTTACAGCCCCCTTAAAAACGATGTGGCACATTTGAAATTACTCACAGCACGACCCCTTATAAAAGATCAGAGGAATAAAAGCAAGAAAAGAAAAAAGGTATGGGCAGCATGGAAAAAAATAAGAGTGTACAAAAAAAACAGTTAACTACTAAAAGCCAGAGCAAAGAATATTTTTCTTCACTGTCTGTAGAGCCCTTGAGAGCTTCACAATAAATGCCAAAGGGCCACATGTGATCCCCTTGTTGCTGGTTGGGCACCAGGGGCATTCTTCATTGAGTTATTATTCCCTGAAATGACTTTCTTCCTAACAAAAGCCCTATATCAACCTATAGGTTGAGTCCCCTACAGTCAAAACCCCAGTTGTCAAATACTAACAGGCAAGACATTTTTTTGTCAAAGACCATTCCCTTAATGCCAAATCAAGATTTTTTATTTTCCATATTATTGTAGAACATACTAATATTCTGACTGTGGCAGGTTTCCTGTTTCAGTATCTTGGCAAACAACCAGAACATAAGGGAGTGCTAAACAAAGCCGCGCAGTACCTGTCAGAAATTCATTCTACTACGCATTTCTACTGAGCTGATTTTTATTTTCTGACAACCTAAAAATTATTTTGAGTTCCAGTGATTTATAGTATGTGCAATCAGGAAGCCTTTAGCTGATATTGCTTTTCTATCTTACTCTACTTTGCTTAGCGAATTTTGCAGTGTAGCAAGAGGATATCTTTAGTCTATCCATCTCCATTGTGTTAACATATGATCATGGACAACTAGAAAAGATTACTAATTTAAAGGGCAACTCTAATGGTTTTCATACAAAAAAAATAAAATAAAAATAAATATAATATATATATATATATATACTATATTACCAAAAATATTGGGACGCCTGCCTTTACGCGCACATGAATTTTAATGGCATCCCAGTTTTAGTCCGTAGGGTTCAATATTGAGTTGGTCCACCCTTTGCAGCTATAACAGTCCACAAGGTTTAGGAGTGTGTCTATGGGAATGTTTGTTTCAAATCTTACTTTATTTCCATTTTCACATCTTAACAAACATAAAACTTTGCAGTTACATGTATTATTCAGGCATTTACAGTTGTGTCTGTTTATAACTCCATAGTTTCTTATTCCTGTACTTTTGCGTGTTAGTTATATATGGTTGCTATTACTTTCATTCTTTCTCCCCATCATATTTCATTAAAACTTATCAAACAATCTATCATATCTCTTCATTCATATTAGTGTCCAGTCATATTAGTGTCCAGTAGAGAAAAAAAAGAAAAAAGAGAGAAAAAAAAAAAAAAAAAAGAAAAAAAATTAAAGGATTTTGACAAGGTCTCTCCCATCCTCCCTCCTCCCCCCTCCCTCTCATATCGTCCGCAGCAATAAGGACGACATCCTATAGTCTTTCCATTTTTGCCAAGTTTCGTTTATGTGATCTTTGGGATCCTCCTCCTTTATAATCCTCTCTTCCAGTGAACGCATATCATCCATTTCTATGATCCATTCCTCAATTGAGGGTGCTATATTGTTTTTCCATTTCCTTGCTATTACTGTTCTAGCTGCGGTTAAACAGTGTTTTAGTATCCCTTTTCTTATCTTTTTGATCGTACCTGGTATCATTGATAAAATAGCGATCTTTATTTCTGGTTGTATGTTTATATCTGTCATCTCGCTATATATCTTAAATATTTTTTCCCAGAATATGTACACCTTTGGGCATAAGAACCAGATATGTGACATAGTCCCGGTTGCTTTTTGACATCTCCAACAGGTGCTATCATTTTCTACATTAATTTTATACAGGTCAATTGGGCATTTATACCATCTCACTAGTAATTTGTAGTTTCTTTCCTGATGCCTATTGGATAGAGACATTTTGTGTGTTAGTAAAATTGCTTTGTCCCATTTCTCTCTGGGTATGGCCTCTTCCATCTCCTGTTCCCATTTTCTTACATACTTTAACTCTTGTGTGTTACTGTTTGAAATTAAATATTTATATATATTGGAGAGATTATGTATGGGTCTTTGTTCTTGTAATAATAATGTTTCCAATGTTGTGGGTGTTCTGTCCAGTATTCCTGTTTTCTCAAGAGTATTTATATATTCCTGAAGCTGTCTGTGTTGTATCCATTTGTGTGCATGTTCTCTACCCATGTCTTCTAGTCGAATAAGTTTTTTGTTCTTCATTGTTTGTACTATTCTGATGTTGTCTTTTTTCTCCCATTTTAAAAAGGTTCTGGATTCATTTGCTGGGGGGAAATCGGGATTGCCGAAGAGGGGTGTCATTGGGCCTATATATGATGACCCTATTCCCCTTTTCATCAGTCCGTCCCATGTTTTCAGTGTTGCTTCAATCAAAAATGGCATTTCTTGTCTTAATGGTCTATTCTCTTTTTTTATCCATGGTAGTATTTTTAAATTTATATTCATAATTTCTTCCTCTAGTTCCACCCATTGTTTAGTTCCTTTATTATGAAACCAATCCAGAATCCTAGTGATCAGGGATGCCTTAAGGTATGTGGATAAATCCGGAAGAGCCAAACCCCCGTCTTTTTTAGATCTTATAAGTGTTTCCCTGCTGACTCTTGCTGGTTTACCCGCCCAGATGAAGCTGCCTATCAGTTTTCGTAGAGTATTCAATATGTTTTTGAGGGGAAATATTGGAACTGTTTGGAATATATATAGTATTTTGGGAAGTATGTCCATTTTTATAATATTTATACGCCCTGTCCAAGAGAAAATCCCTTTGTTGTAGTTTTGAAGTAGTTTCGTTATTTTTTGTATTAGTGGGACATAGTTGTTTTCTTGGAGTTTTCTGATGTCATTGGGGATAAATATTCCTAGGTATTTAATAGTACTATTTTGCCATTTAAAAGAGAAATTCCTTTTAAGAGTATCAACAGTGTTTGTAGTAAGTGAAATGTTTAAGGCTTCCGTTTTATTATAATTAACTTTGAAGTTACTAACTTCAGCAAAGCGTTTGAATTCTTTTATTAGATTGGGTAGCGTCACTATGGGGTTTGTAATATATAATAATAGATCATCTGTGTATCCTGAAAGTTTATATTCCTGATCTTTTATTCTAATTCCTTGTATATCCTTATTTATCCGGATTGCTGTCATCAGATGTTCCATAGTTAAAACATATATCAGTGGGGATAAGGGACATCCCTGTCTGGTTCCGTTTCGTATTGTTATCGTGTCTGATAATTCCCCATTTGCTCGAATTTTGGCCGTTGGATTCTGATATAGAACCATAATCTTTTCTAATAATCTAGGGCCCAGTCCCCATTGTTTCAATGTCTCTTCAAAGAATCGCCATCCCACCCTGTCGAACGCTTTTTCAGCGTCTACTGCCAATAGACAGGATGGGATGGCGTGTCTTTTCGCATATTCAACTAATGTCAAAGTTTTAAGGGTGTTATCTCTCGCTTCTCTTCCCTCCACGAATCCTACTTGGTCTAAATGTATCGTTGTTGGTAGTTTAGGGGTAAGCCTATTGGCTATAACTTTAGAGTAGATTCGGAGATCTATATTCGTCAGGGAGATCGGTCTATAGTTTCCACATAGTGTATGGTCTTTATCGGGTTTGGGTATGAGAGATATATATGCCTGCATACTTTGTGATACAAATGGCTGAGCTATAGATACAGAGTTAAATGTGCGTTTTAAAACTGGGATAAGCAGGTCTTTGTATAATTTATAAAAGCGTGGGGTAAATCCGTCAGGCCCTGGGCTTTTACCTATTGTCAGTGAGTCTATTACTATTTGTATTTCCGTTTCTGAGAATTCATTCTCAAGTTGTTCTATATCGCTATCAGGTAGTGGTGGTATCGGGGTTTCTGTTATGTATTGTTTTACCTTTTGGTCAAGGTCTTCTAGGTTTTGTTTTGTTAGTCGGTTAGGTAGGTTATATAACCCAGAGTAAAATGTATGGAAAGTTTCCATAATCTTTTTGGGATCATACGTCAGTTCCCCTGAGTCTGTTTTAATTTTGGGAATTGATGTAGTTCTTGTTTGTTGTTTTAAAGCTCCAGCTAATATTTTACCTGGTTTATTCTCTTGATGGTAATATAGGGCGCGATTTTTGTCTCTAATTCGAAGTGATTGTTCATTCAATATCGTTCTCAACTCTACTCTTTTATCCGAGAGGACCATTAATGTTTCTCGTGTTGTATTCTGTTTATGGTGTTTCTCTAATGCCGAAATTTCTTGTATCAATTCTTTTAACCTATTGTTTTTCATTTTTTTTAATCTAGACCCATGTTTAATAAAGAGGCCCCTTATTATACATTTAAGGGCTTCCCATTGATTTGGGAGTGATGTATTGTCTTCTATGTGGTCTGATGTAAAGTTCAATATCGCGGAAGCAATTTCAGTTCTACAGGATTCATCAAATAGTAAATTATCATTTAATTTCCATGTACCTCTAGGCATACTTTTATTTATTGTATCTATAGTTAGGTAGATGGGTGCATGGTCTGACCATATGAAATTCCCTATCTCGGGGGTAGAGGTTGTTGCAATCGCCGAGGAGTTTATCAAAAAGTAGTCCAGTCTATGGTATGTATCGTGTACCTGGGAGTAATATGTATAGTCTTTTATACTTGGATTTGTTATTCTCCATATATCTATTAGTTGGTATTGTTCTAGTAGTTTTTTAAATGCTCTTTTCTCACTTTTCTTTTGAGGTCCTGTCTTTGATGTGGTATCCATATTTCGATCTAGAACAAAATTGAAGTCTCCTCCAATTATGATTGTCCCTTCTGCTTTAATCATCATCTTTGTTAGTAGTTGAATGCCTGTTTTAATTTGATCTATATTTGGTAGATAGATATTAATAAAAGTGTATATCTGTCCGTATATATTCAGCTTTAGCAATAGTGCTCTGCCCTCTCGACTTGTCCATTTTTCTAAAACCTGATGAGGTATTGAGTTGTGAATTACTATTGAGACCCCTCTGGATTTTGAATATGGGTATGTATCGTGATACCAGTTGGGATATTGTCTATTCTGTATGTTTGGTAGTTGATTTGTACGGAAGTGCGTTTCCTGGAAGAGAATAATTCCTACATTTTGTTTCTGGAGAGAATATAAGATTTGTGATCTCTTAGATGCTACATTTAGTCCCCTTGTATTGAAAGAACAAACTTTAATAGCTGTCATATTTCGACAATAGGGGGTCTAGAGGAGGGAAGAGGGAGAGAGCAAAAGGGGGGGGGGGGGGGGGGGAGAGGGGAAGAGGGAGAAGGAAGAGAGAGAGAAAAGAAAAAAGAAGAAAGAAGGAAGAAGGAGAAAAAAAAAAAAAAAAAAAAAAAAAAAAAAAAATTAATATTTTTTATTCTTTTAAAAAAAGCTTCTCTTCTGTAGTTCACATTCACTCGTACTAAGAGTCAAGTGCTCTTTGGTGTTCTACTCACTTATAATTTAAACTTTCATACTTTATCATTCTCTAAATGACTCGTTGAGTCTACCCTTACAGTGTAAGTTCCCTATTTGGGGGTATATAGGGATTTCCTTAGGGTTAGGACGTGTCCCTGGTCTGGGAATAGTTTAGTTTAAATAATGTAGGATTTTAATGGGTATTTTAATCCTACATCTTATTTATCACCTTCATGAGCTATTATTATTGTGTTACTTATGTTTGTTCTCCTATCCTCTTCCCCTCCCCCTCCCCCCTCACCTTTGAAGTTATATTTGAAAGCCGACCGTTTATGTGGTATATATACACGTCTTTTCCATTCTGTTATTCCATTATTACAGATTGGTATTTGGGTTGTTTCCCATGGATACAATGTGGTTTATTGGTGCATAATCTATACAGTTTATTTCCTCTGCTCTTCGTTGTGGGGATAGAGTGGGCAGAGAGAGAAGGAAAGAGAGAAGAGAGGAAAAGGAGAGGGAAAGGAAAAAAAAAAAAAAAAAAAAAAAAAAAAAAAATAAAAAAACCTAGAGGAAAAAAAGGGGAGGAAATTTTCTCTCTCTCCTCCACCCCACCCACTCCCTCCCCTCCGCAGAGGGTCGTTTTTTTTTGGAAGGCAGAGGAAGATTGAATCAATTGTATCCAATGGGGGCAAACCAATTTCCCAAAAGCCCACAGCTCATAAGTGTCCATTTTTCAGGTACATTACAATTTATACATTTTTATCATATTTTCATTATAATCTGACATATTATATTTATAACTCTATGCATTAAAAAAAAAAAAAAAAAAAAAAAAAAAAAAAATTTATAAATAAAAAAAAAAAAAAAAAAAAAAAAAAAAAAAAAAAAAAAAAAAAAAAAAAAAAAAAAATTTTTTAAAAAATTTAAAAAATAAAAATTAAAGGGGGGGGAGCACATAGGGGGGGAGGGGAGGCCAATTCTTTTGGAATCTCCCCAATCCCCCTTGTTCTCCTCCCTCGTTCCATTTCCCCCTCTTCTAGAGATGTGTGTGTAAGTAATAGATTATAAATTGTGTCTGGTGTGTCCGTGTCGTGTGTATATAATATTAGTGTACAGGCATGTGATCGGTGTATCCCTTTCCCTTCTACCCTTCCCTCCCCGGTCCTATGTCCGCCCCCAAAAATGTGAGTCCTTGTGTAGATATGGTAAAGTTATGTGATGTGTTTCAAAAAAAAAAAAAAAAAAAAAAAAAAAAAATTTTTTGTGCCCCTATTCATACTCAAATGATTCTGGTCTTTCCCTGATCACTTCTAATGTTAACATTGTTTCCTCTTTATCTATTACTTATCCGCAGTGTATATTGTGATGGTTACTGTTTGTACCCTATTCCTAAACCTCCCTCTTTTCTCCCTCCCCTCACCCTCCCATCTCCCCCTTCTCCGGAAAAAGAAGGAGAGGGAAAAAAAAAAAAAAAAAAAAAAAAAAAAAAAAAAAAAAAAAAGGGGGGAGAAGGGGGGAGATTATGTATCTCTTTCCCTTCTCTTTCCCCCTCATTTCATTCTGAAGAGATTTAATATATCTGGGCCCACAAGGGCAGTTCTATCAGAGGGAGTCCCAAATGGTTGAGGAATTCTTGTAGATCTTCAATACTCCGAAACACCGTCTTCTGGCCTTCTTGGTACACTATTACTTGAAAGGGGGATCCCCATTTATAAAGGAATCCCTTCTCTCTCAATAGCTCCAGTAGTGGTTTCACCGCTCTTCTCTTATTTAATGTATGTTTAGATAGATCTTGTAAGAATATAAGTTGAGCTCCCTCATACTTGAATTCCCTTTGTGTTCTTGCTGCTATCATTATATTTTCTTTGGTTTGAAAAAAATGTATTCTACATATTATGTCTCTAGGTCTCGTTTGATTGGGATCTCTGGGTCTTTGAATTCTGTGTGCTCGATCGATCTCTATTGCTGTTGTCTCAGGTTGTTGTAATAAAATATTAAATATATGTTGTAATATTTGTTTCAGATTCTCGGTGTCTACTGATTCTGGAAGTCCTCTTATTTTTATATTATTACGTCTATTCTTATTCTCGAGTTCATCTGTTGAATCTCTTATTTGTTTTATTAATCGATCGTGTTCTATTATTTTTTCTTCCAGGGTAAGTGTTTTCTGGTCGATCGTCAGGATTTTGGCATCTATGATATTCATATGCTCTTGGGTGTCTATTAAGGATACCTTCAATGAATTTATTTGCTCTTTATATGTAGTCTCTAATCTATAGACATAATTATCCATATCCTCTTTAGTTGGTAGTGATTTTAAGTGTGTCTGTATGTCCCAGTTGGGATTGTTTGTTGGTCTCGTTGTGTCCATTATGGGATATTGTGTACTCCCTGTGGGGCTATTGTTGAGTGGGAGCTCTGGGCTCATACTGGGTGAAGCAAAATGCAATTCAGTGGAAGTCTCTGCGTCTTGTTGTGCCGATATTAATGGCTGTTTGAAAAACCCCTTTATATCTGAGTTCTGTGCAGATTGTGGCTTAATCTGATTTTTTGTTGTTCCACCTGTGGATCCTCTCTTTGTTTTCTGAGTGTGTGTACTTTTTGGTGGCATCCTTATAGAGTTTTTATCTGTTTCAAAGTAGTAGATGGAAAGCAAACGACCAAAAAAAAAAAAAAAAAAAAAAAAACCTTTTCCTCTCAAGAGAAGTGTATATTCTACTGATCATATATTCTATATATATATGGAATGTTGTTCTCTTGGGTAGTTGTAGGGGTCTTTCTTATAACTTTTTTAATCTGTCTGGTGGGGAGGTATCTCCCGGGTTGCATTATCTTCACCCCCAATTTAAATCCTTTTTTAGCCGTCCATTTTTCATTAGGTTAAACTTCCCCTTTTTTCTTTTCCTTTTTTTTCTCTTTTCCTTTCTTTACAAAACTCTTTATTGTACTCTGTATTCTTTGTTAACTGTCAGCAAGGTTTATCAGATATACCAGGAATATCTTTAATGGGTATTTTGTACAGTTATGTAATTAATTATTTAACCCAATTACGGTGAGGTCTTTCTCTCTACAGGAGGGTTATATTTGGGTGTTTTTCTGCTGGTTTCTGTAGGTCCCACTACAGTGTAGGTCCCACTAGAGTGACGTGACGTTTATGCCCTTAATACCCTTTATTATACAGTTATTCCTTTTCAGTTTTTATGCCATAGCACATATCCAAAGGGAAAAAGAAAAAGGAAAAAAACGGGGTTTTTTTGTCGGTCCCCTCCGCTTTACCTTTAGTCTGTAGGGTATATGAGATGGGGTACTTATCTGCTGGTTCCGTTAGTCCTGCACAGTCACTCTAGGGATTCCCTGTGGAGACCTCCGCTTCATGTAGTCTTCACAGCGGTGGTTGCTGCAACATTGGTCTGTTGTGTTACCTTCCCAGGCAGTTTGGTATCTCCGCGTGCGACGGGCCGTCGAATCCACACGGTTTGTATGGCGTGTATCCCGTTCGGTATATCCCGGCTTCGGCCGAAGGGGGGTCTTTAGTCAGCACTCTGGGGACGCCTCGTTCCCATCACTGCAGGTAAGAGATCGCTGGGAACTTTTTCTGTCTCTCTTGGGATTATATCCCAGCGCTTTTCTTGGAGCCTTTTCACCGCTATTTGCGCTTACCGCCAGCCAGCAAGCTAAGCTGCAGAGAGGTTGAAAAGATGTGTCCTTCAGCTGTGGTCAGAGCAGCATATCGTCGGCTTAGGGAGGGTAGGTGGGGATCATCTGTAGCTCATTGTGGTCAGCTGCAGGTCGTCTCCCAGACCTAGGAGGAGCTCCTTCGCTACACGTCCATCCTGTTCAATCCCCTTCCCCCTCTATTACACAGATGTACATAATATAGGAGTTGTGACAATTTATAAAAAAAAAAATGTTTGTGCAGGAGCATTGTCAGTGGAGATTCCACTTAGGGGGCCAGAGTTCCGGTCTTTTCCTCTGAACAGATTCTGGTAACCTTTTCAGAATTTCCAAGTAAAGCCCCATACACACGCGCGGACAATCCGTGGACCATGTTCGTCATACTTTGTCTGATGTTGGTTTTGCGTACACACGATCGGACAAAGTTGTCGGAAAATCCGATCATTCTGAACGTGGTGACGTTTGTTGCCTACGACGGGACTTCGTAGAGGCTAGTAGCCAATAGCTTTGGTCTTGTAATGTGATCTGAGCATGCGTAGCACTTTGTCCGGTCGGACAAGCGTACACACGCTCGGATTTGGTGTGATCGGACCGTGTTGACGGCAAAGTTTTCCAGCAGGAGAGAAGACTTTGTCCGTCGGCCAAACCGACGAACACTGTCCGATGGTGCATACACACGGTCTGATTTTTCAACAACCTTGTCCGATCGGACAGAATCCATGAAAAAGTCCGACCGTGTGTATGGGGCTTAAGAGTGTTGGCTGACTGTTGTACCATGTTCTATGAACACGTAGTGAACTATCCCTTGTAATAAAAAAACACACCAGCATGAGCGTAAGGGGGTTTGCAGTCTGTCCACAAACACCTTTTCCATTCAAAAACACTTGACTTCTTTATGGAATTTTCACCATAAGCCTGTTGTAACAGAGCTAAAGTTTCACTTGCACTTTTGCCATTTTTCACGCAAAATTTTATGTTGACCCGCTGCTCCAGATTCCTGTAACTCATTTTCCACCAACAGCGCAAGGCACGCATGCGTTATTTCCTCTACTACTCTTTAACCACCTCAGTACAGTGCATTTTCACCCCCTTCCTGACCAAGCTATTTTTCAGCTTTCAGCGCTGTCACAATTTGAATGACAACTGCGCGGTCATACAACACTGTGCCCAAATGAAATTGTTATCATTTTGTCCCCACAAATAGAGCTTTCTTTTTGTGGTATTTGATCACCTCTGCGGTTTTTATTTTTTGCGCTATAAACAAAAGAAGATGGACACATTTTTTTAAAAAACAATATTTTTTACTTTTTGCTAAATATCCCCAAAAAATATATAAAAAAAAACAATTTTTTTTTTTCCTCAGTTTAGGCCGATACGTATTCTTCTACATATTTTTGGTAAAAAAAAATCGCAAATTAGCGATTATTGATTGGTTTGCGCAAAAGTTATAGCGTTTACAATATAGGGGATAGTTTTATAGCATTTTTATTAATGTTTTTTTTTTACTAGTAATGGCGGTGATCTGTGATTTTTTATTGTGACTGCGACATTATGGCGGACACATTGTCAACATTTTCGACACATTTTTGGGACCATTGTCATTTATACAGCAATCAGTGCTATTTAAATGCATTGATTCCTGTGTAAATGACACTGGCAGTGAAGGAGTTAACCACTAGGGGGCGGGGAGGGGTTAATATGTTCCCTGGGAGTGATTCTTTCTGTGGGGGGAGGGGACTCACAAGAGGAGGAGACCGATCAGTGTTTCTCTGTACAGAGAACACACCATCGGCTCCTCTCCTCTGACAGGACCGTTGATCTGTGTGTTTACCCACACAGATCCACGATCCCGCTGTGTTACCGGGCAATCGCGGGGGCCCAGCGGACATCGCGGCCGCTGGGCACGCGCATCGGGTGCCCAGTGACACGGCGGGTGCGCGCGCTCCCTAGAGGGCCGTGAAGGGGAGGACGTCATATGACGTCCTCCCGCGCTGAGAGCTGCGCCGCCTGCCCGTCAATAGACGGCCAGCGGTCGCGAGGTAGTTAAAGACTGGGTCAACTGGTCTGCAACCCAAGCGAGTGCAAGGTAGAACATGTCAGAACACACTTGAGTGCGAATGGCTGTGTGACTCACCAGTGCTATGCTGTGGGCATTCCGAGAATTAAATTGTCACACCTTGTACTCTGTATATATTTATTTTTTATTTTTTGCCCAGACATACACTTTAAATTGGAACTAATCTCAAAAAGTGAAGCTTTGCTATGTTATAGGGAACATCTAGAAATGCTAATTGTGCCTAAGCATTACCCTGAAAATTTGACTTTTTGTCTGGAACTCCATCTAAACATTAGCAGTGTGGTTTCTGATGTGAGTGTGCCTAGGCACTCATGTTCCTACAGTCTCATAGCTGTATATCTATACTGTGAGATCTAAAGCTAGCCATACATGGATAGAAAAAACGAATAAAAATTCATACAACAATCAAACTGTTCTTTCGATCTAACATTCAATGGCCCAATCATTGTATCAGAATTTTTCCTGTGAATTTCAACATTTTTCCAATCATTTTTAACATTAAACATTCTTTTTTTCCAATCAATAGCTACTAGTACCCCTACTGCTCTCGAGCATTTTACTTCATTCCCCCCCCCCCCCCAAAAAATTGAAAACAGTGCCTTGAAAAAGTATTCATACCCCTTGAAATTTTCCACATTTTGTCATGTTACAACCAAAAACGTAAATGTATTTTTTGGGATTTTATGTGATAGACCAACACAAAGTGGCACATAATTGTGAAGTGGAAGGAAAATGATAAATGTTTTTAACATTTTTTACAAATAAATATCTGAAAAGTGTGGCGTGCATTTGTATTCAGCCCCCTTTACTCTGATACCCCTAACTAAAATCTAGTGGAACCAATTGCCTTCAGAAGTCACCTAATTAGTAAATAGAGTCCACCTGTGTGTAATTTAATCTCAGTATAAATACAGCTGTTCTGTGAAGCCCTCAGAGGTTTGTTAGAGAACCTTAGTGAACAAACAGCATCATGAAGGCCAAGGAACACACCAGACAGGTCAGGGATAAAGTTGTGGAGAAGTTTAAAGCAGGGTTAGGTTATAAAAAAAAAAATATCCCAAGCTTTGAACATCTCACGGAGCACTGTTCAATCCATCATCCAAAAATGGAAAGAGTATGGCACAACTGCAAACCTACCAAGACATGGCCGTCCACCTAAACTGACAGGCCAGGCAAGGAGAGCATTAATCAGAGAAGCAGCCAAGAGGCCCATGGTAACTCTGGAGGAGCTGCAGAGATCCACAGCTCAGGTGGGAGAATCTGTCCACAGGACAACTATTAGTCGTGCACTCCACAAATCTGGCCTTTATGGAAGAGTGGCAAGAAGAAAGCCATTGTTGAAAGAAAGCCATAAGAAGTCCCGTTTGCAGTTTGTGAGAAGCCATGTGGGGGACACAGCAAACATGTGGAAGAAGGTGCTCTGGTCAGATGAGACCAAAATTTAACTTTTTGGCCTAAAAGCAAAATGCTATGTGTGGGTGGAAAACTAACACTGCACATCACCCTGAACACACCATCCCCACCGTGAAACATGGTGGTGGCAGCATCATGTTGTGGGGATGCTTTTCTTCAGCAGGGACAGGGAAGCTGGTCAGAGTTGATGGGAAGATGGATGGAGCCAAATACAGGGCAATCTTAGAAGAAAACCTGTTAGAGTCTGCAAAAGACTTGAGACTGGGGCGGAGGTTCACCTTCCCAGCAGGACAACAACCCTAAACATACAGCCAGAGCTACAATGGAATGGTTTAGATCAAAGCATATTCATGTGTTAGAATGGCCCAGTCAAAGTCCAGACCTAAATCCAATTGAGAATCTGTGGCAAGACTTGAAAATTGCTGTTCACAGACGCTCTCCATCCAATCTGACAGAGCTTGAGCTATTTTGCAAAGAAGAATGGGCAAAAATGTCACTCTCTAGATGTGCAAAGCTGGTAGAGACATATCCCCAAAAAGACTTGCAGCTGTAATTGCAGCGAAAGGTGGTTCTACAAAGTATTGACTGGGGGGGGGGGGGGGGGCTGAATACAAATGCACGCCACACTTTTCACATATTTATTTGTAAAAAAAAAAAATTTTGAAAACCATTTATCATTTTCCTTCCACTTCACAATTATGTGCCACTTTGTGTTGGTCTATCACATAAAATCCCAATAAAATACATTTACGTTTTTGGTTGTAACATGACAAAATGTGGAAAATTTCAAGGGGTATGAATACTTTTTTCCTATTTTTTTGTCTTCTTTCCCTCCTATTAGCTTGCTTGTTAATTTAATAATGTCACACTGTGCCTGCCTTTTTTGGGGGGGGGGGGGGGGGGCCTGAAATGTTATTTGATCTTTCCTGTGGCCTGCCAATAGTGTTAAGTACAGAGGGTCTGGCCAAACTAGCCCACATTATTGAGCCATTTGCCAATCAATGAAGTGCAGAGGGTTAGCTGTCCACCACCCCCCCCCCCAAAACCCCTAGTTATTGCCAATGGCCCATCAGAAGTGGGGGGATTGATGGGGGGGTGAGTAATCTGTGAAGGGGAGCCTCTACTTTTCTGTGCAAATACTTTCCAGCCTCCAATTTTAGACAATGCTCTTGTTCCAAGATGTTGATTGTCTAATCTGCTTGCAATGTTTAGGTGCAAAGTGACTAATTTTTTTTTCTTGTTTCACTCCACAGTTCCCTTCCACGCCACAGGAATGGCAGACTGTGGCCTCCCACTTTGCCAGCCGTTGGGACTTTCCTAACTGCGGAGGGGCAATTGATGGGAAACACGTCCGCATCGTCCCACCGCCCAACTCGGGGTCCTACTATTATAATTATAAAGGGTTTAATAGTGTAGTGATGTTGGCGGTGGTGTCGGCAACATACGAGTTTATGTATGTGGACGTGGGGATGAACGGCCGGATATCGGATGGTGGGGCCATTACGCACACGGAGTTCTACTGGCGTCTCCAAAGTGGCAGTCTGTGCTTGCCACCTCCAGAGGAGAATGCCGAAGGACTCCCCTTCGTCTTTGTCGCAGATGAAGCGTTTGCGTTGACTCCCCATCTGATGAGGCCGTTCCCGATGAGGACCCTCACCCCGGACCAGAGGGTCTTCAACTACAGGCTGTCCAGAGCCAGAAGAGTTGTGGAGAACGCTTTTGGCATCCTGGCCAGCCGCTTCCGCCTGTTCCTGACGGCATTTAACTTGGCGGAATACAAACTGAACCACATAGTTCTTGCCTGTTGCATATTGCACAACTTCCTCAAAAGACATAACAGGAACTATGTGGTGCCCGTTGGCCCAGATGTGGAGGGCCCTCCAAATGCCGAACTCACAGCCCTTCGAGTGGCACGTCCAGGCTTGCCCCCTCTAAATGCCCGTGTGGTCCGGGACCAATATATGCAGTACTTTGTGGGTAGGGGGGCCATTGCTCTGCCTGACGATGTGTGAGAGGCATTTTTTAATAAATCTGATATTTTAAACCAACCTATGATTTCATGTCATTTCAGTCTTCTTTTTAGCTTATTTTACTTTGACATTTTTTCCCTTTGCCTTCGACAGTGGGAATGCACTTTCTGGGCAAAAGGAGGTAACAGTCTCTTCTTCCCAAAAAGATTATTCTCATGTTGTGTGTTTGCTACCTAATCTTTGGTCTAGAGAAGGTTTGTACTGCATAACTGACACCCAAAATACTCCTTTTCATCACCAGGTCTGACATGTGTGTATTCTCCAAAATGCTGTGCTCCGTGTTTTCGTACAAAGCACTGTGGGTGTCATTTACATAAGTCAAATCCGCTATGCTCTACAAGTGCATTGAAAAAGTTCCCCGGGAAAGAAAATTGGAGTGCAAAGTGGATTTGCCTTTAGTAAATAAGACCCATTGCCCCTCATATCCTTTTCATTTTACATACATAATGCATTGTGTTTTTTAAATAAGGAAGCCACACATTTAGAAAAATAAAAGTTTACTAGGAAAACATTCCCAAGTGCGTTTACAATCTTCACGCCAAAACTGACAACATCTTGGTTATTTACAACATTGTTTACAAACATTCCGCAATTGGTAAAACCAGGCATGGAGCAAAACAGAACCTAGGAACTTGGAAAGTTCAACTTTGTAAAGTGAAGACAAGATCAGACATGACTATATGTTCAAAGTGTGTTTGATCTTGCCTTCATCACATGGGGGGGTCACCCCCGAAAAGTGGAAATTTGGAACATGCACACAATTTGGGTCTGAAAATGGTCATTAGATGGGAAAACACATGCCTAGAAGCTTCAAAAGTGCCATTTTCCATCATGGGGATGAATGGACGTTTTTTTGGGGTGCAACCCCATCACCACAACCACTTTCGTAGTTCGTAAAGTGTTTTCACCCCCAAAAAAAACGTTGCCATTCATCCACCATGGTGGGAGCTAGCACATGTGGACACAATGTGTGCATGTTCCAAATTTCAGACAGTTTTTAAGTTGCAAATGTGTTCAGAAGCAGGCACAAATGTGTGTTAATTACTTGGTGCGTTTTCATATTTTTCCTAAAACATCAATGATGTTCTTCAATTTTTGTTGAACATCATTGATGTTTTGCTTTATGTAATCTAGATCTCGATTGCAGACCATTATCTCTCCGATGAGTACGTGGGCACTCTCTGTGGTAAAGTGCGATTTTTCTTCCACAACATCCACGTCACCTAAAAACCACAAACAAACAAAAATGGGGTGTTGGAAATGAGGCAGCCATACATGGATTAGCTTACCAGTAGCTGTGTTCTCCCACACTCACCTGTTGTGGTGACAATTTCTCCAAGTTCGATGATCTCTCCTTCCTCCTCCTCCTCCTCTGCTTCTGCTCTTTCCCTTTTTTGGGAGGTGTTGGTTTGGGGGTTTCCTCAGACGGCCCAAGTTTTCGCTCCCCTATGAGAATGTCCAAAAGGAAGATTTAGCAACACAAACTATTGAGGGCAGAAATAGGAAATGACAAACATTGCTTGAAAGTGACGGACACTATTTTAGTTTGGCCAGTTACAAATGTCAACTACATGAATGTAGTCACTTTGTAAAGGTGCTAAACTGACTAGCTTTTTGGTAGAAGTTTTGTGTGATGGAGACCCCCCTCTAGTATCCACTGGAGCACATGTGTGGAAAAGGCTAATAAAAAGGGGGTTTGGGTGTCCCAGCACTAGTGCTCTCGAGTCCAGATGGGTAAACAGCTACTGGGTGACCTCTCCTTTACATTGAATAAATTGGCTTTACATTCTGGATGACATTTCTAGGGAGAACAAACTTCCTTTCCCCCAAAAAAACACCAAACATCGTATTATAAGTGGCCGCACGATCGAGGTTGCGTACGATCGAATGGACACACACACGACCATGACAGTGGCAGAAAGATCGAGGCTGAGTACGATCGAATGCACAGACGAACATGAAAGTGGCCATTTTGGAATGTACAACTTTGTAAAAATCAAACCACATGGAGCAGTATGCAAGCAAGAAATCAAACACAAAACACAACTACTTACTTTTTTGAAGAATTCTCTTGATCTTTCTGTACTGATCGGCCTCCCTCAGTTTCAGGTCTGACCAGCGTTTCCTCAGTTGCTCCTTGGATCGTTGTACCCCAAAATGATTGTACAGCCTTCTCACAACTTTAGACATGATCTTGGCCTTGCGGACATTGGGGTTGAGGTAAGGCCCATACTTCCCATCATAGTCGCTCCTCTTTAATATGTCCACCATCTCCAACATTTCTCCAAATGACATATTGGAGGCCTTGAATTTCAGGCTCCGGGATCGGGACGTTTCTGCCTCCGGACTTTCCTCGTCCACCTCCTCGTTGGGGGGATATTTGGGGCGCACCTGCTGTGTCCCCGCCATGTGCTCTCCCCACTGCGCCGTAAAGAGAAGGGGTGGGGAATAGACGAGAAAGATCGTCAGGGGCGGGCGGAGTTTGACGCATGCGCACTGTATATAAAACGTCACACGCCTGTGTCGTAGCCACGATCTGGGAGACGAGGGGAGAGAAAGCTCACGCACGAGACGATCGCTACAAACGAAGGTACAATTTGACGTTGGTACATAACTAGCCTAGACTGATTAGAACTTGAGGCTTCTTTATGGAGAAGATTAGGAGAGTTTAGGCTGACATTATTTATATTGTTTTGTGTGGCGTTGTGTCTTGCAGAGGTGATGGATGCCTTCTACAACGTGAGCTTTCTCCCACACTTCATTGATAAATACCGGCAATTCCCCCTCTTATGGCAGGCAAAACACAGGGATTATAGCAACAGACCAAAGAGGTACGCAGCCCTGCTGAAACTGGTGGCATTTGTAAAGCCTACCCTGCCCATGGCAACCGTCGCAAACTTAAAAGTGAAGATCACCAACATGAAGACTACCTATTTCCGGGAGCGCAATAAGGTCCTGAAGTCACAAGCATCTGGAGCTGCAGCAGCTGATGTCCATGTCCCCACGCTCTGGTACTATGACAGGCTCCACTTTCTCAAAGACCAGGCTACTGTCAGGAAGTCACTCTCGACTCTTCCTTGCACGCGTCCTTCCACGCACGCCACCCCTGATGAGGATTCCGAGGACCAACCTGGGCCTTCCAGTCAGGAATATGTGCAGGTGCCCAGCTTGTTCCAGGTATAGTAGTTTTGGAACCAGTTTGTTGAATAATGAATGATGTTCAGTTAATTCAGGATCCCCAATTGCTTATTTCCTAACGTGATTGACATATCAACAGACAGTGGTGTGGGAGACATTTTTGGGAAGAATCTAAACTGCAGGGCTGAGAATTGTATGGTTTTGTATTTGAAAACATTTTGCAACAGTCACTAGATGAGAATTGTGTGTGTTTGATGAACAAATAACTGAAACTATGTCCCTTTTTCATACACAGGAAGACCTCAGCCAGGAGGTGGCTGTGGAAGGTGGCAGTCAGGAGGAGGCAGGGGGTAGTGGCAGCCAAGAGGGGGGTAGGCGTAGGAGCCTGACTGTCTCCCAAGTCTCTCCCCTCCGCCTTCCCTACAGAAGGGCGAAAAAACATGGGGGAGGTGGGAGAGTCAGCGCTCCAGCTGATAAAAGATGCCTCAGCCTCCCTCTATGCCACACCCACCTACGAGGAGGCCTTTGCCTCCTTGGTTACAAGTAAATTTACGGGTATGGAGGCGGGGCAACGCAGCATGTGTGAGGAGGTCATCCTCAAAATACTAAATGAGGGGATGGCTGGGGAGATGACTCCCCTCACACATGTTTGCGAGAGTGACCTTGCTCCGCCTCCTCCTCCTCCTTCTGCCACCCCACCAGCACCAGCACCACGGCGTGGAAGGAAGCGTACAAGGAAGACAAGAGAGTGACAACCTGGACTCAGTCTGGTCTGAGAGAAGATGGAGCCTCTCGTAGTACCAGAGCCTGGGGACCTAGATGGCATCTGCTGCAGTTCCGGATGTTTTGGACTTCAGGACCAGATTGCGCTCCCTTATTATTTAGATAGGTAGTCTTCATGCCCCCAATTGTTTAAGTCTGTAAAATGATGGTTGCCATGGGTGTCCAAGGCTTTGCAAATTCCCCAAGTTTCACCATGGCTGCGTTCCTCTTTGGTCTGTTGCTGAGACCTAAATAAAGGTTTTTTTGATTTGAAATAATCATTGACTATTGTGTTTTACTTTTCTACAATGACAGTTTTTCTTTGAGTAGGCAGGTACATTTCACTAATCCTAGAATTAACAAGGGGCACCAACAACCAACAAACTCCTAGTAAATGTAAGCAAGAAATACAAATGTTAATAATGTGGTTTGGCTAAGTTGAGACATACAAACACCCTCCAAAAAAAAAAAACAAATCTCCTTCAAATATGTATTCCCCCAAAAAAAAAAAATCTGGGTAAAAAAATAAGAAAGATTGTATTACGATCTGAGTAAAAATAAACATGTAGTGTATAAATGCTGCAAAGTAATAAAGAAGTAAGTTTGTGAGAAGTGCGGGTGAATAGGAGCAGCTAAAAGATGTCATTCTTGTTGCATTGTAAAGAAAAAGAGAATGCGCTGCATTAAAGACATTTTAACATTGCAGCGTGACGAATGTGCTGTGTCGATTAGGAAAGGTAGTTTTACCTGACCGAGCGCTTCCGTCACAGAATTTCTTCTGAGCATGCGTAGCACTTTGTCCGTCGGACAAGCGTACACACGCTCGGATTTGGTGTGATCGGACCGGGTTGACGGGAAATCTTTCCAGCAGGAGATAAGACTTTGTCCGACGGACAAACCGACGAACACTGTCCGATGGTGCATACACACGGTCTGATTTTTCAACAACCTTGTCCGATCGGACCAAATTGATGAAAAAGTCCGACCGTGTGTATGGGGCTTAAGAGTGTTGGCTGACTGTTGTACCATGTTCTATGAACACGTAGTGAACTATCCCTTGTAATAAAAAAACACACCAGCATGAGCGTAAGGGGGTTTGCAGTCTGTCCACAAACACCTATTCCATTCAAAAACACTTGACTTCTTTATGGAATTTTCACCATAAGCCTGTTGTAACAGAGCTAAAGTTTCACTTGCACTTTTGCCATTTTTCACGCAAAATTTGATGTTGACCCGCTGCTCTAGATTCCTGTAACTCGTTTTCCACCAACAGCGCAAGGCACGCATGCGTTATTTCTTCTACTACTCTTTAAAGACTGGGTCAACTGGTCTGCAACCCAGGCGAGTGCAAGGTAGAACATGTCAGAACACACTTGAGTGCGAATGGCTGTGTGACTCACCAGTGCTATGCTGTGGGCATTCCGAGAATTAAATTGTCACACCTCGTACTCTCTATATATATTTTTTACATTTTTTGTCCAGACATACACTTTAAATTGGAACTAATCTCAAAAAGTGAAGCTTTGCTATGTTATAGGGAACATCTAGAAATGCTAATTGTGCCTAAGCATTACCCTGAAAATTGGACTTTTTGTCTGGAACTCCATCTAAAAATTAGCAGTGCGGTTTCTGATGTCAGTGTGCCTACAGTCTCATAGCTGTATATCTATAGTGTGAGATCTAAAGCTAGCCATACATGGATAGAAAAAACAAATAAAAATCATACAACAATCAAAATGTCCTTCGATTTAACATTCAATGGCCCAATCATTGTATCAGAATTTTTCCTGTGAATTTCAACATTTTTCCAATCATTTTTAACATTAAACATTCTTTTTTTTCCAATCAATAACTACTAGTACCCCTACTGCTCTTGTGCATTTTACGTCACCCCCCCCCCCCCCCCCCCCCCAAACAATTGACCACATGCAATGCCAGTGATTAGTCCTTTGCCCTCTGCATGCCTTATTGTGGGCACAGCTTCCAAAGTTATTGTAATCTTTAAAGAGCAGGCACCACAACATACCTGCTGTTACCAATATGAGCAAAATATGTTTTATTTTTCCTTCTTATAGTGTTGGTTTGTTAGTGGGGCTTGGTTATTTCTTTTTTTTGTTAAACCCCTCTATCTGCCATCACACTGGTCAGTGAAACAATGACAGTGCCCAGTAATGGCACTCTGTTGGACAGGGAAGATGGCAATTAGGGGATCTTACCCACTTGACCTGCGGAAGGTTTTACCCTCTTCATGACCAGCCCATTCTATTGCTATTCAGCATTGTGCTACTTTAAATGGCAATTGCACAGTAATGCAACACTGTACCATAATTACATTTTCACACAATTAGAGCTTTCTTTTGGTGGCAATTGTTCACCACTGGGTTTTGTACAGTACCTTGAAAAAGTATTCATACCTCTTGAAATTTTCCTCATATTGCCATGTTACAACCAAAAACGTAAATGTATTTATTGGGATTTTATGTGAAAGACCAACACAAAGTGGCACATAATTGTGAAGTGGAAGGAAAATGATAAATGTTTTTTACATTTTTTACAAATAAATATCTGAAAAGTGTGGTGTGTGTTTGTATTCAGCCCCCTTTACTCTGATACCCCTAACTAAAATCTATTGGAACCAATTGCCTTCATAAGTCACTTAATTAGTAAATAGATTCCACCTGTGTGGAATTTAATCTCAGTATAAATACATCTGTTCTGTGAAGCCCTCAGAGGTTTGTTAGAGACCCTTAGTGAACAAACAGCATCATAAAGGCCAAGGAACATACCACATAGGTCAGGGATAAAGTTGTGGAGAAGTTTAAAGCAGGGTTAGGTTATAACAAAATATCCCAAGCTTTGAACATCTCACGGAGCACTGTTCAATCCATCATCCAAAATGGAAATAGTATGGCACAACTGCAAACCTACCAAGACATGACCGTCCACCTAAACTGACAGGCCGGGCAAGGAGAGCATTAATCAGAGAAGCAGCCAAGAGGTCCATGGTAACTCTGGAGGAGCTGCAGAGATCCACAGCTCAGGTGGGAGAATCTGTCCACAAGACAACTATTAGTCGAGTACTCCATAAACCTGGCCTTTATGGAAGAGTGGCAAGAAGAAAGCCATTGTTGAACGGAAGCCATAAGAATTCCCGTTTGCCGTTTGCGAGATGCCATGTGGGGGACACAGCAAAGATGTGGAAGTAAGGTGCTCTGGTCAGATGAGACTTTAGCCTAAAAGCAAAACCCTATGTGTGGCGGAAAACGCACATCACCCTGAACACACCATCCCCACCGTGTAACATGGGGGTGGCAGCATCATGTTGTGGGGATGTTTTTCCTCAGTAGGGACAGGAAAGCTGGTCAGAGTTAACGGGAAGATGGATGAAGCCAAATACAGGACAATCTTAGAAGAAAACCTGTTAGTCTGCAAAAGACTTGAGACTGGGGCGGAGGTTCACCTTCCAGCAGAGTAACTACCCTAAACATACAGCCAGAGCTACAATGGAATGGTTTAGATCAAAGCATAGTCATGTGTTAGAATGGCCCAGACAAAGTCTAGACCTTAATCCAATTGAGAATCTGTGGCAAGACTTGACAATTGCTGCTCACAGACGCTCTCCATCCAGTCTGACAGAACTTGAGCTATTTTGCCAAGACGAATGGACAAAAATGTCACTCTCTAGATGTGCAAAGCTGGTAGAGACATCCCCAAAAAGACTTGCAGCTGTAATTGCAGCGAAAGGTGGTTCTACAAAGTATTGATTCAGGGGGGCTGAATACAAATGCACGCCACACTTTTCACATATTTATTTGTAAAAAAAATTGAAAATCATTTATCATTTTCCTTCCACTTCACAATTATGTGCCACTTTGTGTTGGTCTATCACATAAAATCCCAATAAAATACATTTACGTTTTTGGTTGCAACATGACAAAATGTGGAAAATTTCAAGGGGTATGAATACTTTTTTAAATGTGTGCTGACTGACTGTTGTGTGTTTACTAATGTACACAGATCTCTGTGCTGTGGTAGACCCATTGTATATAATCATTTATCCTGTCTCCTCCTTATTGAATACTCTTGTTTAATTTAGAATCCTCATTAGCATCACTTGATACAGCAGCAGCTTTTAAAGCTGTAATATAGATGATATTACAATCATAATACCGCGCTTGCTCTGGATCCTTATTCCAGATATTTAGGAGTGTAATGTTCCAAACATCGCGGTCCAGTTCACCGCCCGTGAATGCATCAGTTTACAGGAAACTAAATCTGCGTATTCTTTGGCAAAGTAAAAAAAAAAAAGACTAGTGAGTTTGGAATGTTGAAGATAATGCACAGATGTCTGGAAACCTCTGCAATAAAAACTATTGTCTCATCAAATAACCACATTATTTGTAATACCATTGAAACTGTGTTAGTCAGAGATACTGTAGGTGCCCTTTTGAGCTGTAGATGTTGTGATGTTGTGAATCTGGAAATTTCAACACGTTCTGCCAGATTCCAATTAACCTCACATTTTTCTTCGCTATCTAGCATGCAAACAGCTAGAGGTCAACTGATTTAACTGCTGTCACTCTTTTATGTCCTTCATCACTAGAAACCAGCTTTAACTAAGTAACAATGAGAACTTAAAGATACTCAGATTGTCAGCTATAGTCAGGTCTGTTTGGTATTTATATAACTCTAACCCTTTACACAGCACTTTACATATACTGTATATTGCACATTTACATCAGTCCCTGCCCTCGAGGATCTTACAATCTAAGGCCCCTAACTCACATTCATAGATACAGTGGGGGAAATAAGTATTTGATCCCCTACAGATTTTGTAAGTTTTTACAAAGAAATGAAGGGTCTATCATTTTTATCATATGTGTTTTTATGATAGAGACAGAATATCAACCAAAAACCCAGAAAAAACACATAACACAAATGCTATAAATTAAGTTGCAGTTCAGTGAATGAAATAAGTATGTAATCCCCAAGCAAAACATGACTTAGTACTTGGTGGAGAAACCATTGTTGGCAAGCACATAGGTAAGACGTTTCATATCGTTGGTTACCAGGTTTGCAAACATCTCAGGAGGGATTTTGGTCCACTCTTTCTTGGCTGTCGCTTGGCAACTCGAAGTTTCAGCTCCCTCCATAAATTTTCTATAGGATTAAGGTCTGGAGACTGACTAGGCCACTCCATGACCGTAATGTGCTACTTCTTGAGCCACTCCTTTGCTGTCTTGGCGGTAAGTTTTGGGTCATTGTCATGCTGGAAGACCCATCCATGACCCATCTTTAGTGTTCTGACTGAGGGAAGAAGGTTCTCATCCAATATTTTACAATACATGGCCCTGTCCATTGGTCCCTCAATGTGGGGATGTCGGTCTGTACCTTAAGCAAAGAAACAGCCCCAAAAAATAATGTTTCCACCTCTGTGCTTGACTGTAGGGATGGTGTTCTTAGGGTCATAGTCAGCATTTTTCTTCCTCCAAACACGGCAAGTCCCCCTCCTCAGGACGGAACATGTACAGTCATGCCAATGAACATCTTAATGATTCAGAGAAGGATTGGAAGAAAGTGTTGTGGTCAGATGAGACCACAATTGAGGTATTTTGCTTGCCATGTTTGGAGGAAGAAAAATGCTGACTATGAGCCTAAGAACACCATCCCTACAGTCAAGTACGGAGGTGGAAACATTATGCTTTGGGGCAGTTTCTCTGCTAAAGGTACAGACCGACTTTTTCCGCATTGAGGGGCTAATGGCTGGGGCCATGTATTATAAAATTTTGGATGATAACCTTCTTCCCTCAGCCAGAACACTAAAGGTGGGTCATGGATAGGTCTTCCGGCATGACAATGACCCAAAACATACCGCCAAGGCAGCAAAGGAGTGACTCCGGAAGAAGCTAGTTAAGGTCTTAATCCTACTAAAAAATTATAGAGGGATCTGAAACTTCACGTTGCCAAGCAACAGCCAAGAAACATTAAGGATTTAGAGAAGATCTGTAAAAAAGCGTGGACCAAAATCCCTCCTTAGATGTGTGCAAACCTGGTCTCCAACTACAAGAAACGTCTTACCTCTGCTTGCCAACAAGGGTTTCTCCACCAGGTACTAAGTCATGTTTTGCTTGGTGATCAAACACTTATTTCACTCACTGAATGCAACTTAACCTCCCTGGCGGTATGATTCTGTCTGGAATTTTGTGCTGAAAGCGGTACAATTATTTTGCATGGAAATTTGGTGTTTTTATATTGTAGGCATGCAATTCTTATGAATAACTCACTTAAATCTGTCCAAACCAGAGTCTAGCAGACATCCCGGGTATGATAAAGTTTGAAACACAAAATCATAAATTATAATAAAATAAAAAATATATATAAAAATTATTCAATAATGTAATCAAATCAAAAACACTAAAATTTGCTCAGTTGCAGAATAGTCGCTGCCATTAAATTTAGTGTTTGATGATGAATTGTGATTCAAAATTTATTATCGTTGTTTTCTAGCTGGTCTAAAACCACTTTTGACATAAAGGGACACTTTTTGGTTGCTATGGACAATCTCCAGTTTCCAGGCAGAAAAAAAACTATTTATTATATAAAATGACATGCAGGGCACTGGGCAGACCTCTACGGACAAAGGGGATGTGTATTTTTTTATACAGTACTGTAATCTGTAAGATTACAGTACTGTATGTGTACTGTGTTTTTTAACGTCGCAGGGAACGGAGATCAGCGGCACTCGGCACTGTGTGAATCGAGCGAGCAGACGGCTCGCACACACAGCGGGGAGACATCGCAGGATCCAGGGGACAAGGTAAGTAACTTCCCCCTGTATCCTGCAATGCAAGCCCGAGGCTCGGGGTTACCGCTTTTGGTACAGAAATCTCAACCCGAGCCAGACTCGGGAATACCGCCAGGGGGGTTAATGTATAGCATTTGTATCCCGTGTTTTTTCTATACTTTTGGTTGATATTCTGTCTCTATCATTTAACCACTTGCCGACCGGCGTACGACGTTATACGTCGACAGAATGGCACGTACAGGCAGGAGGGCGTATATATAAGTCCCTCCTTTAGCCTGTCCGTGCCATCGGGAGCGCACCGGGAGCGGCACGCTCCCGCGCCGGTCGGGACCCCCGTGAGTCCGAACGCGGTCCCCGCGGACTCGATCGCCGCGGGGACCCCCGCGATCGTCTCACGGGAAGGCTGAACGGGGAGATGCCGAGATAAACATCATCTCCCCGTTCTGCCTAGCAACTAGTGACGCCGATCTCTGCTCCCTGTGATTGGAGCAGAGATCAGCATTCACTAGCTGACAGCCACGCCCCCCCACAGTAAGAAACACACCCCTAGGCATACTTAACCCTTACACTGCCCCCTTGTGGTTAACCCCTTCACTGCCAGTGTCATTTATACAGGAATTAATGCATTTAAATAGCATTAATTGCTGTAAAAATGACAATGGTCCCAAAAATGTGTCAAAAATGTCCGATGTGTCCGCCATAATGTCGCAGTCACAAAAAAAAATCGCAGATCTCCGCCATTACTACTAAAAAAAAAATTATTAATAAAAATGCTATAAAACTATCCCCTATCTTGAAAACGCTATAACTTCTGCGCAAACCGATCAATAATCGCTTATTGCGATTTTTTTTACCAAAAATATGTAGAAGAATACGTATCGGCCTAAACTGAGGGAAAAAAAATTTTTTTTATATATTTTTTGGGGATAATTATTCTAGCAAAAAGTAAAAAGTAATGCATTTTTTTCAAAATTGTCTCTCTATTTTTGTTTATAGCGCAAAAAATAAAAACCGAAGGGGTGATCAAATACCACCAAAAGAAAGCTCTATTTGTGGGAAAAAAAGGACGTAAATTTTGTTTGGGAGCCACGTCGCACGGCCGCGCAATTGTCAGTTAAAGCGACGCAGTGCCGAATCGCAAAAAGGGGCCTGGTCATTTGGCTGCAAATTGGTCCGGTCTGAAAGTGGTTAAAATACACCTATGATAAACATTTTAAACCCTTCATTTCGTTGTATGTGGGCAAACTTACAAAATCTGCAGGGGATCAAATACTTATTTCCCCCCACTGTATACTAGAGCCAATTTACCCACCATCATCTCTTTGGAGTGTGGGAGGAAACCCACAAAGGCACAGGGAGAACATGCAAACTCAAGGCAGGTAGTGCCATTGGGTGTTAAACCGATGATGCCAGGCAGAAGTGCTAACAACTTAGCCACTGTGCTGCTTGTTGGATAATATACAAGAATACAAATACTAGACCTAGAACAAAACTTGTAGCCCTTGACATGCTTGCATTGTGAACTTTTTGTGGCGGCTTTAAAAAAAGACTAACACTGAAATAATACTAACCTGGTAATCAGATCTTATTATTTTTCTATGCACCTGGTACACAATAAGTATAGATGTGCACGACGAAAAAATGCGTGTTGTTTTGGATTCATTCATTAAGTCAATCATTTATTTTCATCTTGTTCGTTATGGTAGAATGATTCGTTTTTGGAATTGGTTTTGTATATTCAGATTTGTTTTCTATATTCATTGTTCTGAATCAGTTTGTATTTTCAGAAGTTATTTCGGAAGATTCAGATTCATTTTTTTATGTTGTTATGTTATTTCAGAAGATTCAGATTAATTTGTTATGTTGTTATGTTATTTCGGATGCTTCAAACATTGAGGCTCGTGCAATGAGACGTCAGTGTGACTTTCATGCAACATTGATGTTTTGCGACTTTTGGCTTTGGCCAATCATAACAATACAGAGTGTGACACATATTATTGATCTTACAACTGTCTGAAGTCACAAACCAATAAATCAAATGAATACGAATAAATTAGTTTTTTTAGTTTTAGTTTATTTAGAATTTATTGAAGCTCGTTACTGTTGTGATTTGGAGATTCAGATACATCCGAATCTCCAAATAACAACATTTTTGTCCAAGTTTCAATTTGTAATGAATCGAATCGTAGATGTCTAGTTTCAGTTTTCTGGGGACCTTTATGAATTGGTTTCCCAGAACTCAAACTATTGCCCCATACTAAATACATACTTTAGCTGTCTATTAGGGTTGCACTGATACCGTTTTTTTACTGGAAGGTATGAGTACCGATACCTATACTCAAGAACTTGCCAATATCGATACCTTTGTTGTGTGATTTGAGCCCATACAAAATGAACGGCATCACATGCGATTTGTACAGGAATGTAGTGCGATCCCTGTCCGAATCACTTGCGGTTCCAGTACCGCTCCTTTTTGAATCCTGGCTGAGCCTGGGTTCTCATAGTTTGTTTGGGCTCAAATCGCACAGCAAAGGTATCGGTTTTAGGTATCCGAGCATTTGCACGAGTAAAAGTATTCATGCAAATGCTTAGTATCGGCACCGATATTGGTTTAACTCTACTGTCTATAACAGCCTTGTGTTTTGTCTTTCGGTTTAGCATTTTGCTCATTTAGGACAAAGTAATAGGTTCTCTGGATAACAGGCACCTTCTGGCACTTGAGCTTACAGTGTCTTCCACTTATTGGTCTCCTGCCAGAATACTGGTAATAAACACCATATATTGGGGGTTATTTACGAAAGGCAAATCCACTTTGCACTGCAAGTGCAAAGTGCACTTGAAATTGCACTGAAAGTGCACTTGAAAGTGCAGTCACTGTAAATCTGAGGGGTAGATCTGAAATGAGGGGAAGCTCTGCTGATTTTATTATACAATCATGTGCAAGCTAAAATGCTGTTTTTTATTTTCCTCGCATGTCCCCCTCAGATTTACAGCAACTGCACTTCCAAGTGCACTTGTAGTTCAAAGTGGATTTGCCTTTAGTAAATAACCCCCTTAGTGTCTTAGTGTGCTGGATAAATCTTTGCCTTCCCCCGCAATGCTTAGTGAATGAGCAGGCAATCACCAGACCTGAGCATCGCTGCTTGAGGTTATTGGTTTATGAGGAGGTTATTGGGTTAAGAGGTCTGTGCTCTAGCCAAAACCTAACACTTACTGTACATAACATTTATTTTTTTGGGTTATCATAAAACACTGCCAATTAAAACTGATATTTTATCATTTATTATACCTATAAATAAAGGCAAATATCAATTTGCAATAACCAGTTTCAACCAATCAGAATGTATCTTTTTCTAACGATAGTAAACTGACTATTTTCTATAGGCTGCTACGCTCCACACCTCATCATTGCTCATTGTGCAGCACTGAATAGGCCAGAATGAGTTGTAAGCTTAGTGAGAGCCACAAAGGCTAGAAATATTCACTTCATACCTTTGCTGTAATCTGCATACGACTTGGGACTATAAAATAAGTATATTCACCTCACATCCTTGCTGTCATTTACATAAGAACTAGAACTATATTGCTAAACCTACCTACTGCAATCACAGTGCTTTTAAATTCACATCTTGGTAGAGTTAAAAGTAAAGTACTTTATTTTGAATTTTTATTGCGGAAAATATCAGAAGTTCGTTTTTTTTTGTCTGGTAAAGTAAACTATTTGGGAGATATCAGTCCTGCCAACATTTTTCATGGTATTGTGTCTGCATTCTGTGCTGAAAGAAGACACAGGCAACCATTTACATGTCATAACATACAATGCTTTAGCCAACAAAAATTGGTTTGGATAAGGTTGACCTCATAATTCAATGCATTACTAATTAACAGGAGTCATTGAAGTTTATAGCAAAAAAAGGAAATGTTGGACTTGGTACTGGTACCAATAGAAGGACAGGCACATATTTTTTTTTTAAATAAAATAACAATATTTATTACAAAATAATAAAAATTGTTAAAAAAACATGCATTCATGTAACATAGGACAATATACGCCATATGTTATGAAACCAACATGTCTTTGCTAAATGTTCCAAGAGGTCGACACGTTTCGCATAATTGCTTCCTCAAGACCTCAATATCTTGGCAGCAAAGAAATTTGGCCTATGAAAAAGAAAAGGTTACATTAATCAATACTTTAACATATGTCAGAGATCTATGCAACATGCTGTATCTCGTATATCAACCCACTTATCGTCAAAAGAACATTGCACAAAGATGGTAGGACATATATATATAGTGGCGGCAAAATATATTATGTGGGGCAGCGGATTGGCATACACAAGTACGCCCCAAGTTACAATAAGATAAAGACAGGTAAAGGGCTTATAACTACCAAACCACCTGTTTATATGTTGTAATAAAGAATTAATAAAGTTGTCTAGAACCTGTAGCCTGGGTAAGCTTAATATGTATGCTGTTGGACCATTGTGCTGTCTGAACATATGGCTGGAAAATTACCTTAAGTAACATTTATTAGCTCTAGGCAGATATAAAAGATGCACATTAATGGAGCTTTGTAATCATTAATACATAATTTATTACAAGTACTTATATAGCGCCATCAATTTACATATATATTGTACATTCACAAAAGTTTCTGCCCTCAAGGAGCTTACAATCTAAGGACCCTAACTCACATATACTAGGGCCAATTTACTTACCAGCATGTCATTGGAGTGTGGAAGGAAACCCATGCAGGCACAGGGAGAACATGCAAACTGCAGGCAGGTAGTGCCATGGTTGGGACGACCTGAGTGCTGCTAGGTGCTAACCAGTGGTGGCTGGTGGTAAAAAAAAAAGTGCACCCACTGCCTCTAGCTCTTATCATGTGCTTAAAAAAAAGAAAACCCTGATTGGAATCCATGCGTCGGGCGCCCTGCATGTAGATTAGGGGGTCGGACGCATGGATGGGGGGTGGCGCCCCTGCGCCCCTAATAGACAGGCCGCCACTGGTGCTAACCATTTAGCCACTGTGCTAAATGTATTGCTACATGATGCAAGCAGCGTTTATTGCAGTCCCTGTACAGCAGAGCTGGAGTATGAGAGGAAGTAGCAGCACGAGGAGCCAATCAGTTCATGTACTGACGAGGAGTATGCTGACAGAATGAGAAAGCAGAGCGACAGATAGATGTTCTTATAACTGTGCTGCTTCTCCTTTCACTGTCCAGTAACAAGCTGGGGCAGGTTCAGGGCAACCTGGGCTCAGAAGTAGTGGATTAAAATATGTTGGCCATCAGACTTAGGACATCTAATAGCAGAAAAAAGTACTGGGAGTGAAATCTCGGGACTGAAGCTGAATTTTGCAACTAAAGCTGGTTTTGTTATTTTACCTTTTAATGGGCAATTCTGCTTTAACTTGATGACAAGCACATGTAGCATATAATGTTATAGGTCTAAAAATAGATGTGCAAAGTATTATTGTATCCTATATGATTTAAAGGGCCTGTTTTACTAAGGTCATGTGTTCACTCCCCGGATCATCGGTCCCCAGGGATGTAGCAAAAATGCCTGTCCCAAATTAACTGAAACTCAAGACGGTGTAAATGAACACAAAGAGCACAGATCTGTAAATGAGCACCAGATATGCTGTTTACTAACGTTAACCATCCAACCCCATGGTTGGAGAATCCAGTTTCTAACTACATAATCTCACCCTATCGGAATTGGCAGTCAGATTTTATATTGAATTACATCATTTCTATCAGTTTTCTGTTATGGTTACCCTTCTAGGCTCTTAAAAGTGTAATTAAAACATATCAAATATTTAATTTCATTAATCACATTCAAAAGCTGGAATGGTCCTTAAAGTGGCTGTAAAGGCAGAAGTTTCTTTTACCGAGCTCCATTTGGTCCAGCGATGTTGCAGAAGTGTCTCGGCTGCCAGGGAATCCCCTCCTCATTGGCTGAGACAGCAGCAGGGCCCCATTGGCTCCCACTGCTGTCAGTCAAAGTCAGTCAGCCAATGAGGAGAGAAAGGAGGCTGGGCCAGGTCGGGGGGGTCTGTGTCTAAATGGACACAGGGTGCTGTGACTCGGCTCGGGTGCCCCATAGCAAGCTGCCTGCTGTTGGGCACTCAACAGTAGGGAGGGGCCAGGAGAGCCAAAGAGGGACCAGAGAAGAGGAGGATTGTAGCTGCTCTGTGCAAAACCAACTGCACAGAGCAGGTAAGTATAACATGTTAACCAAAAAAAAAATTAGCCTTTTGTATTACTTTAAAGCTAAACTCTAGGCACAAACACCCTAAACAATAGCCACAGAGAACATAAATCTACTTTGTGTGCACCAAATTTCTTTTCAAACCCAGTTATTAACTTGCAGCAGGAGCAGTGACAACATCACTGTGCTGCATATAACCTGTGCGGATGGATCGAAATCCAGCTGGTCCCTGCTGAACTGGCCGGATTTCGATCTATGTATAGCCAGCTTTAGAACAGAAAACTGAAACATTTATTGTGATCTTATTCAATTAATTTCCTTATTTTATTAATTCACACACATCTCTGTAAATGGCAAGAAATATGCAGAATTATTAGTTATTTCTCAGTCTTTTGTTTACTCATAATAAGCTACACCTCAGGTATGGACCACTGAGTATGACTGTGATTGCCCAGGTCACCACTAATCTACACATCTCACATATCTCACATATCTCACTATTGATCAGTGAGATTATATAGTTGTTGGCCAATAATGAGACATAGGTTTAAAGATTCTGAATTAAAGTGGAACTTTACCCATAACAGCTTGTTAAAAAAAAATGTTCTTTAGCAAGGAACATACATTCCACAATAATAATTATGCTACCAAAATGAATGTGTGCTGTACATTGCCTACTGCATTGCTCCTGTTTCTCCTTGCTGGAGGCTGCCATTTTTCTGAAGCCCGGGACCCCTGAACAGCAGTAAATCATAAAGCAGAACTAAACCCATCGATTTAACCATTTAAAAAACATTCCTGGAATGCCAGGATCGTTAACTGTCACATTTTTTTGTGTGCTCAACCAAACTGTCAAACCATCAAATGGCTGGTGTCTTAACTGATCACAAGCGCAGTACCATGGCAGTTGCAGATCAAACAGAAGCAGCTTCTTTGGCTGTAAAGGTTAGGAGGGTTTCAGTTCTGCTTTAAGGCTGTCAGCAATTTGGCCCTTTATAATCTCAGCAGTGCCTAAAAATAGAGAGCAACTGAGTATGTGCAGAGCAGGGTGAGACAGCATATTACTGGATTTTAAACAGTATAGGCACTTTTCTTTTTCTTTTTTTGTGCATATTTCTGTTTATTGAGTCTTCATAAAGTGAAGAAAAAATACAAAGTGCTGTCAACCTCGCAGGGCTCAAAAAACCATACAAAATAACACAAACGCCGTACAAAAGCCTTGCATATCTCTACTACATACAACTTGCATAAAATCTCTTGCATAAAAACAGGGGGTGGTTTAGACAGCATCAAAGTGCACCATCTCTGGCTTAGTTTTTACAGTTCTAAGCTCAACTTGAAGGGCCGGCCATAATGCCGGACAAAACGGACCCTTCCTTCATGGGCGTTTTTACCATGCAGAAAGTATGAACAACCCATTGCAGTAACATTTTTTTCATTCTATGCTCCTTTTGACTTGCCCAGCCTTTTGACAGGTTCACTGAAAGCTTTGCTGTCCTAACATAGTCAAGTGATTGAGAACAACAGATTGGGTACTTCTTGTAAATATTTATTCTGAACCAGCTATGTGAAATACATTATTGATGTCAGTCCAGGTAGTCCTAGATTTATGTGCATGGTCAATATCACTTTACATGGTTATTGATCAAGTGGAAATATGCAACTGTGCACACATACTATAAATGACCAGTTCACCTTTGCTAACTCAAAGCATTACTCTGACGATACATGGTCTGACATATGAAAATGTGATTATAAAGGCAGGAATGTAGAGATGTTTGTGAGACCAGTGCAGATCTTTTTAGTATGATCCCATATAAATGTAGGCATTGAATTTATTTATATGGAACTCTGATAATAAAATTGGCTAACCGCTAGACAGCTTAGAACTAGAAAAACAAAGCCAACCAGGGAGCGTTTTACAACATGTGGGTGTTCAAGACCACTTCTAAAAGGGGGCAATTTGCCCCTGCTCATAGATTAATTGTGATCACTATTCAGTAAAGCTGGCCATGTACTGCTTTCATTTTGGTCAATGCTTACGGCTCATTGAGTGGATAGGGGTTCCAGCACCAGTTAATTGTTCAGTCGAAGGAGCCTGTCAGAAAATTGTCAACTGAACAGTACCTGTATCCATTCATATGCAGACACTGTTTTGGTATTTTGATAGCTAGCAGCACTGAATGTCAGAATACAACAGTCCAGCAGGAGACGTATTGCCACTGGGAGCTAGAGCCAGACTTTGCAGCCCCCTTCCCAGCTCAGTGCTGCAATGAGCACTCGAGGGGCAGAGCAGAAAGCGGTGATTGACAGTCACCACTCTCTGCACAGAGCTAACCAAGCTAATTAAGAACTGAGCGATCAGTGGTCATATCACAGTTCTTGAGTTTACAGTTGGTGGGGGACAGTTACAACATCAAAGCGATGCTTCAGTATGGAGGTGAGCATGTTTTTTTCCCCCCACACTTCTCCTTTAGGGCTGGTTCCCACCAAATTTTTTGCACTTCGGATGCGTTTCTGCATGTACATTTTTGATGCATTCCGGTGCATTTTCCTCTGTTTTCCTTCATCCCATTTGAGGACAGGTGTAGTTTTGACGCGGTTTCCGATATTCCAGATGAATTCCATAAAGAAAAAAGGGAACATGTTCTACTTTTGTTGACTGCACTGGAACGCACTGCACTGGTGTGAACTTGGGCTGTTGGAATACATGATGCAGAATAAAAAGGCGGCACAGTGGTGTAGTGGTTAGCACTCTCACCTAGCAGTAAGAAGGGTCGCTGGTTCAAATCCCAAACACGGCACTTCCTGCCTGGAGTTTGCATGTTCTCCCTGTGCCTGCGTGGGTTTCCTCCAGGTACTCCGGTTTCCTCCCACAATTCAAAGACATGCAGGCAGGTTAATTGGCTTCTGTCCAAAAATTGGCCCTAGTATATGAATGGGGACCTTGGATTGTGGGCTCCTTGAGGTTAGGGACTGATGTGAGTGTGCAATGTACAGGGATGGGGACAATTGTAGACACACATTTAGGTTGAACTGGATGGACTGATGTCTTTATTCAACCTTACAAACTATGAAACTATGAAAAACGCACTGGACTGCTTCTGGTGTGAACCAGCCGTTAGTCAGCATCTCTTATGTGTCTCTCCGTGTGACTCAATATTACAGCTGGATAATATTTTGGATGCTTTTATACAAGTCATAGTTTTCTTGTAAGCTCTGGGTCAACTCTTAAAGCTTCTCTCTCTGGAAGAGAACCAAAGGGCGTCTGTTCTGGATATCTGGACTGAATAGCATTTTAAATACATCTCCTATCACACATTATCACAACAAGGAAGATCTAGAAGATTGGCGGGAATGAGATTCAGCAAGTATTGAAGGAAGGATACTATGAATAACCTTAGTATTACTTAATATGATAGTTACTGGCCTTATTCTTGGACTTTTGCGATACTATCAAGTAACGTAACTTTTAGTATGAAACATAAGTAGATACCAAATTCCAACTTTTAGCATTTTTTGGCTCTGGATTTTGTCAAGTTTCAAAACACTTACTAAAAACATATGGCTTTTCTGCTTTCTGACCTTCCCTTTTTGGTAACTGACAAAACTGTTTGCTTGCAAAATTCAGTATGTATGTCTCAGAGCTGATCAGCTGTTTTTTTATGGAGAAATGCAGTAAACATGTTACAATAAATACAGTTTGTCATTTTGATGTATATAATTTTTTCATACAAACATTCTTTGTTAGGCATTTATTAATGTAATGTGAAAGGGGAAGTGTGATGAACAAGTAAGATAGAGGATGACAATTCCTGCAATTCATTACCATCAAAAACTCCCATTCAGTTTAAAGTGGATCTACCAGGAACTTTACATGTCTGCATTAGTAAACTACTAACATATCAAAATATACATCAACAGCCTAACTTTTCAAAGAGTGAACCTTTTATAATTAAAAAGCAGTAAGTGAAGTGGCTTGCCATGCTAAAAGGAGAAATCTGATGACACTTCATCAGTCTTCTCTCCTTCGGTAATCAGTCAGGCACTAATTGTGTGTAGTCGGGTCAGTGCTTGGCTAAGAATGGAGAGTGAGAGAGACACTTGTTGTAGCTGCTCTCTGTAGCTGCTGCCCTGTTCTGCTGAACTGGTTAACAGCTATATCAGCAAGAGGGGTAAGCTGCTGAGCAAAAATAGTTCAATAGACCAAGTCAGGCAGCACTGCACTGTGGGAACTGTAGTCCAGAGGAGAGACTCTACTGTAATCAAGATCTTTCAAACTGCATTTCACAGAGAGAGATTTTCAGGAGAAGCAGAAAGAGCTGCATTTTCTCGGGCTGTACATCTGGGCATCTTGCCATGAGAGAGATCAGAGAGTGCATACCAATATCCAGTGTGCACCATGACTGCTGCGTAACGGCAGCCTGAGCAGGATCCAGGGTGCAAAATCCACATGTGCTGAAAGCCAGCGTCACCTGTGTGCAGAGCAGAGAGCGGACTTATCACTGTATGTGACTGGATGGCGAACTGCAGTATGCCTGGGACCGGTGAGCTGCTGCTGTAGGGATATACTATCTACTGCTAGGGATACTGACCCCTTTAGGAACTGACTATACAGCCATCTAGTAGCCTTGTTGCTGTCTGCAGGCTCAACTGGGACTATTCTTGTGCACCAACGTTATAACTGGGCCCCAATGCTAGTCGGTCTGAAGAGTTAGGACTAAAAGACTTTGCCCTTTAAAGTTGCTACACAGAGACCTTTATCTATTAATTATGCTAAGAGGTACCTCTTAGTGAACATTGCACCATATCTTAGTCATTCTCCTAGATTGCACTCTAGACTAGTTATAGTATATTACAGGCATACCCCACTTTTAAGTACATAATGGGGTTTATTTACTAAAGCTGGAAAGTGCAAAATTAGTCTCACTTCTGCATAGAAACTAATGAGCTTCTAACCTCAGTTTGTTCAATTAAGCTTTGGTAATAAAACCTGGAAGCTCATTGGTTTCTATACAGACGTGAGCCTGATTTTGTACTTTCCAGCTTTAGTAAATAAACCCTATTGCATACTTAAAAGTGGGGTACGCCTGTATACATATTGCATTAATGCTTATATGCACTGTTGCTGATTTCACAAGTTAATCCCAGTCTAGTGGTACAGAATTCTATTCTAAGTTTCCTTGGCATATTGATTATACTGTCTAGCCTAGTGGACTGTGTCTGTATCTACCTTCTGTGTGTTCATTTATGCTCAAACCACCATTTATTCTAAGCCATACTAATACATTTAGTGCATTTACCACAAAACAGTCTTTTTCCTGGTGCCAAATTACAGCCAAGTTTAACCATTATCTATACTTATGTACTTATAAATACTTGCAGTAACTTTCATTCAACCAGCTGTGTCAGAGGGGCTGAGGGTGTTCTTGGAGCCGAGGCACAGAAAAGAGAACCGAGATTACCAAACGGCTCCTTCGTGGCAATTGTGGCAAGTCACAGGGTAAAAATTAGCAGCAGAGACTGATCTGTACCAGACGTGTGAACACAGCCAAACACTGCACATGCAGCAGGATTTTACAAGATTAAATCATCCCTAAACCAACATCTCAGTCCAGGAAGTAGATGTTGACCCTTGATTGTTCTTGAACTAAAATGACTCTGTCCTTTGAGAGAGAAAAGTCGGTAAAGGCACTTTCGGGGGGAGTGATGTGATCTTATTAGTGAGAGGTAATTAGAGTGGAAGGAAAATGAAGGCATTGTTAGGATTAGTACTGTGATTACTGTGAGCAGTAATAATTACCTGTAGGTGTTACATATACAAATGCATGCACTGAACATGAAAAATGTATGATGATATATCCTTTTTAACAACATTTGTGTGTTTCTAAATATAGTAAAACTTAAAGTGGACTTATACATATACAGTAATTATTTGTTTTGACCAGAATGGAGGAGGGTTTTGTATTGCTGTCTGATTTCCTGCTGATTCACCCTCATTATTTGTACTAATAACCTTTGCCTTCAGTACTAATGTAGCATACACACGATCAGAATTTTGGCCAGCAAAAGACTGATCAGAGCTTTTCATCGGTGTATGCTCCATTGGACTTTTGCTGGCCGAATTTCCACCAGCAAAATTTTGAGAGCATGTTCTCAATTTTTCCGACGTAAAAAGTTTCTATAATAAATTCCGATCGCCTGTACCAATTCCTACCCGCAAAATTCCTACGCATGCTCGGAAACAATTTGACGCATGCTCGGAGGCATTGAACTTTATTTTCGTGGCTCGTCATAGTGTCCTCCCTCACCGCGTTCTTGACGGTCGGAATTTGATGTGACCGTGTGTAGGCAACACAAGCGTAAGCGGAAAAAACATTCAAGGCTTTTCCGACGAGAATTACGATCGTGTGTACGTGGCATAAATGATGAAAACAGGAGAACACAACAGAGATGAGTGGAAATCATTCAACAGGGTAATTCCTCTAAAACAGGCCATAGACAGGTAGCTTTTCTTTTTCCATTCAGTCAGTGGGCTGAAAAAAAAAAACTAACAGGTTCCTCCATCCTCCAAAAACCAAGTGGATTGAGGACTCCCCCTGCCGAGACATCATGTTTTGACACCAGACTCAAAATACACCGATCAATGGCTGTAGCCACCAATCAACAAAATGTTTTTCAGCATGACAGAAGTCAACATACAAAAAGTTTCTGTCGAGCAGGAGTGGCTACATACTGATTGAAATTTGGCTGGTCCTTGTTGCACTGGCCAAATTTATAATCCATCTATAGCCAGCTTAACTTTGGAGAGATTCTCACACTTTCTGTTCTGGGGCAGGAAATGCGGGGAAGTAAATCCCAAAACACTAAAAGTTTTTCATCCCACATTTGACTGAGAAGATAATGTTGGGATTTAAATAATTGGTCTCTCTGCCAAAGGGGTTTTAGGGACTGAACTTCGGGCAAAGTTGGCCAGTTAGTGGCTCTGTTTGTACAATAATTCCCATTGGCAAAAGCCATGTGACTAGTCATTGTCCCAAAATCAGATTTTCTTAGCAAAGTCTAAACCGTTAGTTATTATTCAAGTATAAGACCACTCAAAAGTACAAAAACAATCCCCCCTGGGTGATCTATGTACATTTTGAAGATTTTTAAATTTTCTGTTCCTGTGGGGGTTGATTTACTAAAACCAGCAAAGTGCAAAATATGGTGCAGCTCTGTATAGAAATCAATCAGCTTCCAGGTTTTTTGTTGTTAAAGCCTAATTGAACAAGCTGGAGTTAGAAGCTGATTGGCTACCATGCACAGTTGCACCAAATGTTGCACTCTCCAGTGATAGTAAATCCACCTCACTGTGTCCTTCCAATACTGATGGGAACGTCTACACTCATTATAACCACCTGGTGCACTTTCAATGGCCAAATGAGGAAAGTTGCAGTATCTGCATCCTTTTAGAAGTAATTGGCCCTTAGGGAGTATCTCACCAAAAATGAAATTCCTATTTCAGAAGATGCCTAAAATTTTATTGTGCCTGCAGTTCAGACATTTGAGAAAACCACTGAGCCAAGTGGGAAATTACATTTCCGGGGGCATTCTGTACGGTAGTGTACAGCATTGCATTTTTTACAGTTTTGGAAAATTACAGTGGCTTCAGATTTCATAGTAGTAGTTAGTAAGGTTGAATAAAGACATCAGTCCATCCAGTTCAACCTGAGTGAGTGTCTACAATTGTCCCCATCCCTGTACATTGCACACTCACATTGGTCCCTACCCTCAAGGAGCCCACAATCCAAGGTCCCCATTCATATACTAGGGCCAATTTACCTACCTGCATGTCTTTGTATTGTGGGAGGAAACCGGAGTACCCGGAGGAAACCCACGCAGGCACAGGGAGAACATGCAAACTCCAGGCAGGAAGTGTTGTGGTTGGGATTTGAACCAGCGACCCTTCTTACTGCTAGGTGAGAGTGCTAACCACTACACCACTGTGCCGCCCAAATTGAAGATTGAAGTGGAACGATCATTTTTAATTCTTAGATTGTAAGCTCTAACGAGCAGAGCCCTCTGATTCTTCTTGTATTAAATTGTATTGCAACTGTACTGTCAATGTAAAGCGCCACGCTAACTGTTGGCACTATATAAATCCTGTAAAATAATAATATTAATAATAATGTTAATTGACAAAATGGGTTGTGTCGCACAATTATATATATATAGAGAGGAATTCCCTTTTAAAGGCAGGATCATAGAAGTGTTTTTTCTGTCAGACTTCATCACTGCTAACTTGTCAGAAAAGAGGACGCTCAAACACTGCTGAAAGCATGACAGGGCCAGGGCCAGGTCATATTCCTGACTCACATGCAAGGTGAAATACAGCAATGCTTTCATGGCAGTCTTTATTGAATATTTCAGACAGCAATGTTCTGTGTACAGAGAACATCATTAGCACTTCTAGCAGTTTAAAAAAAAAAAACAATTACTGTAACTAATATTCCGATGTGGCAGCATATTGGCAATAACAATCAAATGACTATAGTAGTTATTCACCATCCAGGCAGGTCATCGAGTTTGATGTCAGATGGGTAACTCTCTAATTTGCAAAGTGCCCACTCTAACTTTTATGTGACATCACAGCATATTCACTCTGCTAATCCTAGTGCAGACACTGTACAATATTACTAGGTACAAATCCCCTGCCTTTGTTACACAGATGGTGCAACTTGTGCCAAAGAGGGCTAAGTAAGGCATTCATCACAAACACTAAATAAGGTATTCAGAAGTGTGTTCTGCCCTAAAAGCACCCATCGTATTTTAAAAGATGGCCGCAAGCAAGGTATGAAATATTTGTTTGCATCTTTTTCTCATCCTTTGTTGCATCTCAGTGCATTGCCTGCAGCCACTTCCTGTCTACAGGGGGTCCCCGGGTTACAAACAAGATAGGGACTGTAGGTTTGTTCTTAAGTTGAATCTGTTTGTAAGTCGGAACAGGTAAATTTTTTAAGTGTAGCTCCAGCCAAAAAATCTATTTTTACGTTTTTTAGATAACATAGAGAAGGGTTATCACCCCTGTAACATTTGTTTTGCTGTCTGTGCCCCTGTTCAGAAGATTTCACCTCACCTTCTGTCCCAATGACAATTGGATTTTGAAAATTTTGGGTTGTTAGGGAAGCATGGACTGGTGATAAAGCATCAGTGGAGACACCTTTTTCCCATATTAACTCTTACAGGAGTGAATTTCCCTTCCTAGGGGTAGATTTCCTCTCACTTCCTGTTGTCTCCTTCCGTTTGTAAGTAGGAGTCGTTTGTAAGTCGGATGTTTGTAAGTAGGGGACCCCCTGTATATGCATTCCAGCTTGGGCTGATTGGCATATTGGATGGATGAATCCTCTCTGCTGACACCATCGGACAGAAACCTGAATAGCGAATCAGATTGGATGCAAGCTTTGTTCAGCCGTCAAGTTCCTTTGACAAAAATTAGTTGAACAATTGACTTTTTGTTGGACTGAACGGTGCCAGCAGGGCCGTACACTGATCCATTTTCAGCTGGGCCAGCAGGAAGAAGGAAAGGAAATTTGAGCTGTGTATGGCCGGCTTTAGGATAAATAGACAGAGCGTTGTTATGTTATATCAGGAATAGGGATGAGCCTGATGTTCGTCTCGAACATTGGCTGTTCGCCGAACAGCGAACATTATGCGATGTTCGTAGCAAATTCGAAAGCCATGGAACACCGTTAACCACTTCAGCCCCGGAAAAATATACCCCCTTCCTGACCAGAGCACTGTTTGAGATTCGGCACTGCGTCGCTTTAACTGACAATTGCGCAGTCATGCAACGTGGCTCCCAAACAAAAATGACGTCCTTATTTTCCCACAAATAGAACTGTCTTTTGGTGGTATTTGATCACCCCTGCAGTTTTTATTTTTTGTGCTATAAACAAAAAAAGAGCGACAATTTAAAAAAAAAAAAACGCATTATTTTTTACATTTTGCTATAATAAATATCCTCCAAAAATATATAGAATTTTTTTTTTCTCAGTTTAGGCCAATACGTATTCTTCTACATATTTTTGGTTAAAAAAATCGCAATACGCAATAGACTGCCTCTTAAAGGGCAACGTACAGGTACGTGATTCTGCCTGTACGTGCCCTTCTGCTGCAGTATATCTGCGTGAGGTGGTCGGCACGCGGTTAAAGTCTATGGGACATTATCATGAAAAACCAAAAGTGCTCATTCTAAAGGCTTTTTTGCAATTTATTGCCATAAAAAGTGTTTGGGGACCTGGGTCCTGCCCCAGGGGACATGTATCAATGTAAAAAAAAAGTTTTAAAAACAGCCCTTTTTTTGGAAGCAGTGATTTTAATAATGCTTAAAGTGAAACAATAAAAATTAAATATTCCTTTAAATATCGTGCCTGGGGGGTGTCTAGAGTATGCCTGTAAAGTGGCGCAGTTTTCCTGTGTTTAGAACAGTACCGCAGCAAAATTACATTTCTAAAGGAAAAAAAGTCATTTAAAACTGATCGCGGCTGTAATGAATTGTTGGGTCTCGGCAATATAGATAAAACTCATTGAAAAATACGACATGGGTCCCCCCCCCCCCCCAGTCCATTACCAGGCCCTTCGGGTCTGGTATGAATATTAAGGGGAACCCTTTACCAAAATTTAAAAAAAAAATGGCGTAGGGGTCCCCCCAAAATCCATACCAGACCCTTATCCCAGCACACAAACTGGCAGGCCACAGGAAAAGAGGGGGGGAGGAGAGAGCACCCCCCCCCCCTCCTGAACCGTACCAGGCCACATGCCCTCAACATGGGGGGGATGATTTGGAGTCACCCTCAAAGCACCTTGTCCCCATGTTGATGGGGACAAGGGCCTTATCCCCACACCCCTTGCCCGGTGGTTGTGGGGGTCTGTGGGCGGGGGGCTTATCGGAATCTGGAAGCCCCCTTTAACAATCTCCTCTAACTGGATGGACTTGTGTCTTTTTTCAACCTGACTAACTATGTAACAAGGGGACCCCCAGATCCCGGCCTTCCCCCCCATGTGAATTGGTAATGGGTACATTGTACCCCTACCATTTCACCAAAAAAAAGTGTCAAAAATAGTAAAAAATACAGGAGACACTTTGGGACAAGTCCTTTATTAAAAGATAAAAAAATAAAAATGTCCCGCGATGTAGATCCATCTCACGCCGCCCGACGAGCCAAAAAAAAAAAAAAAAGCTGCAACAGCTCTGCCTCCATGGAAGGCTCCCGCCGAGTGACGCTTCTTCTCAGTGACAGCTGTTATATAGCTGAGGGCGGGGCCACCCGGTGACATAAACGGGGGACCCCACCTTCCTCTGACATCACATAGCATCAGAGGGGGGACGGGGTCACCCATTTACGTCACCGGGTGGCCCCGCCCTCAGCTATATAACAGCTGTCACCGAGAAGAAGCGTCACTCAGCGGGAGCCTCCCATGGAGGCGGAGCTGTTGCTGCTTTTTTTTTCTAGCTCGTTGGTGGCGTGAGATGGATTTACATCGCTGGACATTTTAATTTTTTTACCTTTTAAAAAAGAACTTGTCCCAAAGTTTCTACTGTCTTTTTTACTATTTTTGACACTTTTTTTTTTTTGTGAAATAGTAGGGGTACAATGTACCCATTACCAATTCACATAGGGGGGAGGCCGGGATCTGGGGGTCCCCTTGTTAAAGGGGGCTTCCAGATTCCGATAAGCCCCCCACCCGCAGACCCCCACAACCACTGGGCAAGCGTTGTGGGGATGAGGCCCTTGTCCTCATCAACAAGGGGACAAGATGTTTTGGGGGGGACCCCAAAACATCCTCCCCATGTTGAGGGCATGTGGCCTGGTACAGTTGGGTGGGGGTTACATTCACATTTATATGTTAAAAAGGTTTAGTAGTTGAGTTTACATATATTTTAAGGCATTGCAACCTGATAGAGTGATAAATAATTTACAAGGGTGGTCTTGGTAAATGTGGGCATTCATTTGCAACCTAGGCAGTAGTAGGCGGCTTAGGTATGCATTACATCTGTTATGTTCAGCTGAACAGCTGAGCGGGGTGAAAAATTATTATCTTAACAGTGATTACATCCTATCAGGTATGTGCCATGGCCTGAATACAAAAGCCAGCATTGAAGATTCCTCTACAAATGCTTTTTGCGTGCAATCAGTCTTTTTTCTATCGTTCAGCCCCCAAGCAAAATGAGAAAAAGCAAGCCTTGTATGTAGCTCCTAAAAAATTCAACTTGAACTTTATATTCTGATCAGCATAGCTACTCATGATATTTATGAAAGTACTTGAAGCCTTAAAAGAGACAAAGTAGGGGATTTCAATAACATACAGTATATACATACTCATGGTGAATGCAGCATTGTTATGATTCCCCGCCACTTCTAAGACCGAGAACTGAGCAAACAAAGACCACTGATCACTTGGTTCCTGGGCTTTACTGAGCAGAAAGTGGTGTCTGTCAGTCACCAGCTCTCTGCTCTGCCTCTCCAGTGCTGGCTCAGGCTCTCAGCGGCGCGTTAAGACACTAAGCCAGCTGCCAGTCCAGGCATCTGGGTGGATCCTGATATTAAAGTCAGACTGGCTGATTAACGTCAGCCGACAGCAGACTTTAGCCCTCTGTCGGCTTAATACAGGTCACAGGAATGCAGAAGAAAGTGCATTCTTGTGACCCACGGGAGAGATAGGGCCAAAAGAGCATTGACTCTACTTTTCCTTTAACCACTTGCTGACCGGCCGCACTACATCTACTGTGGCAGGTCAGCTCTATTGTACAAAACAACATACCTGTATGTCATTTCGTGCAATAGCCAGCAGGGAAGCCAATCAGAGGATGCGGCAGGAACACGGATCTCTCTGTTCATACAGTAAGTCCATCCCCCACACAGTAAGAAAGTAATCCCTAGGGATACACTTAACCCTTTGATCGCCCCTGGTGTTAACCCCTTCCCTACCAGTGTCATTAGTACAGTAACAGTGCATATTTTTAGCACTGATCACTGTAATAATGTCACTGGTTGCCAAAAAAGTGTCAAAAGTGTCAGTTAGGTGCCCGATTTGTCCACCGTAATGTCGCTGTCCCGCTGAAAATCACTGAATGCCGCCATTACTAATAAAAATATAAAATAAATAAAAATGCCATAAAAATATCCCATAGTTTGTAGGCGCTATAACTTTTGCGTAAACCAATCAATATACGTTTATTGGGATTTTTTTTTACCAAAAATATGTAGCAGAATACATATTGGCCTAAATTGATGAAGAATGTGTTTTTTTTACATTTGATAAACTGAAATTTGGTTGGTATATACAGTTGTGCTCATACATTTACATACCCTGGCAGAATTTATGATTTCTTGGCCATTTTTCAGAGAATATGAATGATAACACAAAAAAATTTCTTTCACTTAGACTCGGTTCACACTGGGGCAACTTGTCAGGTGACTTAGCCGCCTGACAAGTTGAACTACATTCTGTACATTGGAACCGTTCTAATAGGAGCGACACAAGTCGCTCCGACTTAGAAAATGGTCCCTGTACTATTTTGGGGCTACTTCAGGTGACTTGCTTTCTATACAGAAATCATTTTGCAAGCCGCCGCTGAAGTCGGATGCAGGTCCCCTGAGGCAGTCGTGCTGCCTCATTGTGAACCGACCCTTTTGGTTAGTGTTTGGCTGAAGCCATTTATCAACTGTGTTTACTCTTAAATCATAATCACAACAGAAACTACCCAAATGACCCTGATTAAAAGTTTACATACCCTGGTGATTTTGGCCTGATAACATGCACACAAGTTGATACAAACGGGTTTGAATGGCTATTAAAGGTAACCATTTCCACCTGTGATCGGTTTGCTTGTAATTAGTGTGTGTATAAAAGGTCATTGAGTTTCTGGACTCCTGACAGACCCTTGCATCTTTCATCCAGTGCTGCACTGATGTTTCTGGATTCTGAGTCATGGGGAAAGCAAAATAATTGTCATAGGATCTGTGGGAAAAGGTAGTCGAACTGTATAAAACAGGAAAGGGATATAAAAAGATATCCAAGTAACTGAGAATGCCAATCAGCAGTGTTCAAACTCTAATGAAGAAGTGGAAAATGAGGGGTTCTGTTGAAACAAAACCACGGTCAGGTAGACCAACTCAAATTTTAGCCACAACTGCCAGGAAAATTGTTCGGGATGCAAAGTAAAACCCAAAAAATAACTTCAGGTGAAATACGGGACTCTCTGAAAACATGTGGTGTGACTGTTTCAAGATGCACAATAAGGAGGCACTTAAAGAAAGATGGGCTACATGGACGAGTTGCCAGAAGAAAGCCATTACTACGCAAATGCCACAAAGTATCCCGCTTACAATACACCAAACAGCACAGAGACAAGCCCCAAACCTTCTAGCACAAAGTCATTTGGAGTGATGTAACCAAAATTTAGCTTTTTGGCCACAACCAGAAACGCTACATTTGGAAAGGAGTCAACAAGGCCTATGATGAAAGGTACACCATTCCTACTGTGAAACACAGAGGTAGCGCGCTTTTGTTTTGAGGATGTGTGAGCTACAAAGGCACAGGAAATTTGTCAAGTCAAAATTGATGGCAAGATGAATGCAGTATGTTATCAAAAAATACTGGAAAGGAACATTTGCATTCATCAGCCAGGAAGCTGCGCGTGGGACATACTTGGACATTCCAACATGACAATGATCCAAAACACAAAGCCAAGTAGAGCTGTCATTAGCTACAGCAGAATAAAGTTACGGTAGTGTACAGCATTGCATTTTTTACAGTTTTGGAAAATTACAGTGGCTTCAGATTGAAGTGGAACGATCATTTTTAATTCTTAGATTGTAAGCTCTAACGAGCAGAGCCCTCTGATTCTTCTTGTATTGAATTGTATTGCAACTGTACTGTCAATGTAAAGCGCCACGCTAACTGTTGGCACTATATAAATCCTGTACAATAATAATATTAATAATAATGCTAATTGACAAAATGGGTTGTGTCGCACAATTATATATATATAGAGAGGAATTCCCTTTTAAAGGCAGGATCATAGAAGTGTTTTTCCTGTCAGACTTCATCACTGCTAACTTGTCAGAAAAGAGGATGCTCAAACACTGCTGAAAGCATGACAGGGCCAGGGCCAGGTCATATTCCTGACTCACATGCAAGGTGAAATACAGCAATGCTTTCATGGCAGTCTTTATGGAATATTTCAGACAGCAATGTTCTGTGTACAGCAAACATCATTAGCACTTCTAGCAGTTTAAAAAAAAAAACAATTACTGTAACTAATATTCCGATGTGGCAGCATATTGGCAATAACAATCAAATGACTATAGTAGTTATTCACCATCCAGGCAGGTCATGGAGTTTGATGTCAGATGGGTAACTCTCTAATTTGCAAAGTGCCCACTCTAACTTTTATGTGACATCACAGCATATTCACTCTGCTAATCCTAGTGCAGACACTGTACAATATTACTAGGTACAAATCCCCTGCCTTTGTTACACAGATGGTGCAACTTGTGCCAAAGAGGGCTAAGTAAGGCATTCATCACAAACACTAAATAAGGTATTCAGAAGTGTGTTCTGCCCTAAAAGCACCCATCGTATTTTAAAAGATGGCCGCAAGCAAGGTATGAAATATTTGTTTGCATCTTTTTCTCATCCTTTGTTGCATCTCAGTGCATTGCCTGCAGCCACTTCCTGTCTATATGCATTCCAGCTTGGGCTGATTGGCATTTTGGATGGATGAATCCTCTCTGCTGGCACCATCGGACAGAAACCTGAATAGCGAATCAGATTGGATGCAAGCTTTGTTCAGCCGTCAAGTTCCTTTGACAAAAATTAGTTGAACAATTGACTTTTTGTTGGACTGAACGGTGCCAGCAGGGCCGTACACTGATCCATTTTCAGCTGGGCCAGCAGGAAGAAGGAAAGGAAATTTGAGCTGTGTATGGCCGGCTTTAGGATAAATAGACAGAGCGTTATTATGTTATATCAGGAATAGGGATGAGCCCGATGTTTGTCTCGAACATTGGCTGTTCGCCGAACAGCGAACATTATGCGATGTTCGTAGCAAATTCGAAAGCCACGGAACACCGTTAACCACTTCAGCCCCGGAAAAATGTACCCCCTTCCTGACCAGAGCACTGTTTGCGATTCGGCACTGCGTCGCTTTAACTGACAATTGCGCAGTCGTGCAACGTGGCTCCCAAACAAAATTGACGTCCTTATTTCCCCACAAATAGAACTTTCTTTTGGTGGTATTTGTTCACCCCTGCAGTTTTTATTTTTTGCGCTATAAACAAAAAAAGAGCGTCAATTTAAAAAAAAAAAAAACGCATTATTTTTTACATTTTGCTATAATAAATACCCCCCAAAAATATATAGAAATTTTTTTTTTCTCAGTTTAGGGCCGATACGTATTCTTCTACATATTTTTGGTTTAAAAAAATCGCAATACGCAATAGACTGCCTCTTAAAGGGCAACGTACAAGTACGTGATTCTGCCTGTACGTGCCCTTCTGCTGCAGTATATCTGCGTGAGGTGGTCGGCAAGCGGTTAAAGTCTATGGGACATTATCATGAAAAACCAAAAGTGCTCATTCTAAAGGCTTTTTTGCAATTTATTGCCATAAAAAGTGTTTGGGGACCTGGGTCCTGCCCAGGGGACATGTATCAATGTAAAAAAAAGTTTTAAAAACAGCCCTTTTTTTGGAAGCAGTGATTTTAATAATGCTTAAAGTGAAACAATAAAAATGAAATATTCCTTTAAATATCGTGCCTGGGGGGTGTCTAGAGTATGCCTGTAAAGTGGCCCAGTTTTCCTGTGTACAGTACCGCAGCAAAATTACATTTCTAAAGGAAAAAAAGTCATTTAAAACTGATCGCGGCTGTAATGAATTGTTGGGTCTCGGCAATATAGATAAAACTCATTGAAAAATACGACATGGGTCCCCCCCCCAGTCCAGTACCAGGCCCTTCGGGTCTGGTATGAATATTAAGGGGAACCCTTTACCAAAATTTAAAAAAAATGGCGTAGGGGTCCCCCCCAAAATCCATACCAGACCCTTATCCCAGCACGCAAACTGGCAGGCCACAGGAAAAGAGGGGGGGAGGAGAGAGCGCCCCCCCCCTCCTGAACCGTACCAGGCCACATGCCCTCAACATGGGGGGATGATTTGGAGTCACCCCCAAAGCACCTTGTCCTCATGTTGATGGGGACAAGGGCCTTATCCCCACACACCTTGCCCGGTGGTTGTGGGGGTCTGTGGGTGGGGGGCTTATCGGAATCTGGAAGCCCCCTTTAACAATCTCCTCTAACTGGATGGACTTGTGTCTTTTTTCAACCTGACTAACTATGTAACAAGGGGACCCCCAGATCCCGGCCTTCCCCCCATGTGAATTGGTAACGGGTACATTGTACCCCTACCATTTCACAAAAAAAGTGTCAAAAATAGTAAAAAATACAGGAGACACTTTGGGACAAGTCCTTTATTAAAAGATAAAAAAATAAAAATGTCCCACGATGTAGATCCATCTCACGCCACCCGACGAGCCAAAAAAAGAAAAAAAAAGCTGCAACAGCTCTGCCTCCACGGAAGGCTCCCGCCGAGTGACGCTTCTTCTCAGTGACAGCTGTTATATAGCTGAGGGCGGGGCCACCCAGTGACATAAACGGGGGACCCCACCTTCCTCTGACATCACATAGCATCAGAGGGGGGACGGGGTCATCCATTTACGTCACCGGGTGGCCCCGCCCTCAGCTATATAACCGCTGTCACCGAGAAGAAGCGTCACTCAGCGGGAGCCTCCCATGGAGGCGGAGCTGTTGCTGCTTTTTTTTCTAGCTCGTTGGTGGCGTGAGATGGATTTACATCGCTGGACATTTTAATTTTTTTACCTTTTAATAAAGAACTTGTCCCAAAGTGTCTACTGTCTTTTTACTATTTTTGACACTTTTTTTGTGAAATAGTAGGGGTACAATGTACCCATTACCAATTCACATAGGGGGGAGGCCGGGATCTGGGGGTCCCCTTGTTAAAGGGGGCTTCCAGATTCCGATAAGCCCCCCGCCCGCAGACCCCCACAACCACTGGGCAAGCGTTGTGGGGATGAGGCCCTTGTCCTCATCAACAAGGGGACAAGATGTTTTGGGGGGGACCCCAAAACATCCTCCCCATGTTGAGGGCATGTGGCCTGGTACAGTTGGGGGGGGTTACATTTACATTTATATGTTAAAAATTATCTAAAGGTTTAGTAGTTGAGTTTACATATATTTTAAGGCATTGCAACCTGATAGAGTGATAAATAATTTACAAGGGTGGTCTTGGTAAATGTGGGCATTCATTTGCAACCTAGTCATTAGTAGGCGGCTTAGGTACGCATTACATCTGTTATGTTCAGCTGAACAGCTGAGCGGGGTGAAAAATTATTATCTTAACAGTGATTACATCCTATCAGGTAGGTGCCATGGCCTGAATACAAAAGCCAGCATTGAAGATTCCTCTACAAATGCTTTTTGCGTGCAATCAGTCTTTTTTCTATCGTTCAGCCCCCAAGCAAAATGAGAAAAAGCAAGCCTTGTATGTAGCTCCTAAAAAATTCAACTTGAACTTTATATTCTGATCAGCATAGCTACTCATGATATTTATGAAAGTACTTGAAGCCTTAAAAGAGACAAAGTATGGGATTTCAGTAACATACAGTATATACATACTCATGGTGAATGCAGCATTGTTATGATTCCCTGCCACTTCTAAGACCGAGAACTGAGCAAACAAAGACCACTGATCACTTGGTTCCTGGGCTTTACTGAGCAGAAAGTGGTGTCTGTCAGTCACCAGCTCTCTGCTCTGCCTCTCCAGTGCTCACTGGAGTGCCAGGCTGTGAAGATGGCGGGAGCGGCTGACTCAGGCTCTCAGCGGCGCGTTGAGACACTAAGCCAGCTGCCAGTCCAGGCATCTGGGTGGATCCTGATATTAAAGTCGGACTGGCTGAGTAACGTCAGCCGACAGCAGACTTTAGCCCTCTGTCGGCTTAATACAGGTCACAGGAATGCAGAAAGTGCATTCTTGTGACCCACGGGAGAGATAGGGCCAAAAGAGCATTGACTCTACTTTTCCTTTAACCACTTGCTGACCGGCCGCACTACATCTACTGTGGCAGGTCAGCTCTATTGTACAAGTCAACATACCTGTATGTCATTTCGTGCAATAGCCAGCAGGGAAGCCAATCAGAGGATGCGGCAGGAACACGGATCTCTCTGTTCATACAGTAAGTCCATCCCCCACACAGTAAGAAAGCAATCCCTAGGGATACACTTAACCCTTTGATCACCCCTGGTGTTAACCCCTTCCCTACCAGTGTCATTAGTACAGTAACAGTGCATATTTTTAGCACTGATCACTGTAATAATGTCACTGGTTGCCAAAAAAGTGTCAAAAGTGTCAGTTAGGTGACCGATTTGTCCACCGTAATGTCGCTGTCCCGCTGAAAATCACTGAATGCCGCCATTACTAATAAAAATATAAAATAAATAAAAATGCCATAAAAATATCCCATAGTTTGTAGGCGCTATAACTTTTGCGTAAACCAATCAATATACGCTTATTGGGATTTTTTTTTACCAAAAATATGTAGCAGAATACATATTGGCCTAAATTGATGAAGAAATTAGTTTTTTTACATTTGATAAACTGAAATTTGGTTGGTATATACAGTTGTGCTCATACATTTACATACCCTGGCAGAATTTATGATTTCTTGGCCATTTTTCAGAGAATATGAATGATAACACAAAAAAATTTCTTTCACTTAGACTCCGGTCACACTGGGGCAACTTGTCAGGCGACTTAGCCGCCTGACAAGTTGCACTACATTCTGTACAATGGAACCGTTCTAATAGGAGCGACACAAGTCTCCCCGACTTAGAAAATGGTCCCTGTACTATTTTGGGGCTACTTCAGGCGACTTGCTTTCTATACAGAAATCATTTTGCAAGCCGCCGCTAAAGTCGGATGCAGGTCCCCTGAGGCAGTCGTGCTGCAAGTCGTGCTGCCTCAGTGTGAACCGACCCTTATGGTTAGGGTTTGGCTGAAGCCATTTATTATCAGTCAACTGTGTTTACTCTTAAATCATAATCACAACAGAAACTACCCAAATGACCCTGATTAAAAGTTTACATACCCTGGTGATTTTGGCCTGATAACATGCACACAAGTTGATACAAACTGGTTTGAATGGCTATTAAAGGTAACCATTTTCACCTGTGATCGGTTTGCTTGTAATTAGTGTGTGTGTATAAAAGGTCAATGAGTTTCTGGACTCCTGACAGACCCTTGCATCTTTCATCCAGTGCTGCACTGATGTTTCTGGATTCTGAGTCATGGGGAAAGCAAAAGAATTGTCATAGGATCTGCGGGAAAAGGTAGTCGAACTGTATAAAACAGGAAAGGGATATAAAAAGATATCCAAGTAACTGAGAATGCCAATCAGCAGTGTTAAAACTCTAATGAAGAAGTGGAAAATGAGGGGTTCTGTTGAAACAAAACCACGGTCAGGTAGACCAACTAAAATTTTAGCCACAACTGCCAGGAAAATTGTTCGGGAGGCAAAGAAAAACCCAAAAAATAACTTCAGGTGAAATACGGGACTCTCTGAAAACATGTGGTGTGGCTGTTTCAAGATGCACAATAAGGAGGCACTTGAAGAAAGATGGGCTACATGGACGAGTTGGCAGAAGAAAGCCATTACTACGCAAATGCCACAAAGTATCCCGCTTACAATACACCAAACAGCACAGAGACAAGCCCCAAACCTTCTGGCACAAAGTAATTTGGAGTGATGCAACCAAAATTTAGCTTTTTGGCCACAACCAGAAATGCTACATTTGGAAAGGAGTCAACAAGGCCTATGCTGAAAGGTACACATTCCTACCGTGAAACACAGAGGTAGCTCGCTATTGTTTTGGGGATGTGTGAGCTACAAAGGCACAGGAAATTTGTCAAGTCAAAATTGATGGCAAGATGAATGCAGTATGTTATCAAAAAAAACTGGAGAGGAACATTTGCATTCATCAGCCAGGAAGCTGCGCGTGGGACATACTTGGACATTCCAACATGACAATGATCCAAAACACAAAGCCAAGTAGAGCTGTCATTGGCTACAGCAGAATAAAGTGAAGGTTCTGGAGTGGCCATCTCAGTCTCCTGACCTCAATCTCATTGAGCCACTCTGGGGAGATCTCAAACGTGCAGTTCATGCAAGACAGCCCAAGATTTTACATCTTTTTGCCAAGAGGAATGGGTAGCTTTACCACCTGAGAAGATAAAGAGCCTCATCCACAAATACCACAAAATACTTCAAGCTTTTATTGATGTTAAAGGGGCAATACATGGTATTAAGAACGGGGGTATGTAAACTTTTGATCAGGGTCATTTGGGTAGTTTCTGTTGCCATTATGATTTAAAAAGAGTAAACACAGTTGATTGATAATAAATGGCTTCAGCCAAACACTAACCATGAGTGAAAGAAAAGTTTTTGTGCTATCATTCATATTCTCTGAAAAATGGCCAAGAAATCATAAATTCTGCCAAGGTATGTGAACTTATGACCACAACTGTATATTACTGTTCTTCAGACTGTATAATTTCTTTGCATAGTTTCATTAAATACATTTAAAAAACTGAATATTTACTTATTCTATGCTATCCTCATAAAGATTTCAAATTTTGAGAAAATGACAATAGTTTTTACCACATACAGTATTTTGACTGCTTTTTATGCAGTGTCAGTAAATTACTGTTGGCAACACTGTTATTCTGGTTTTTGCAGTGGTTTATAGCTGGGATTACTGGATGGCTCTGCATGCATGTCCTTGTGGTACTGGGACAAAGTATCATCTGGCTAACTCAAACGAAGGCTTAAAACAGTAAAAGAATGGTGAAAATGCTGTGTCTCAGAGGCTCTGGTCCCATCAAGACTATAGAAAAAAATTTCACATATCAGTGCTCACCACACACTGTGATAGAGTCTGTTGATTATTTTTCTACAGTCTTGTAGTTTCAGGGCAAGTGGTAGAGAGGATTCTATCAGCTGCATTACATTGCATTGATTTTCTCCTTTACTTATTAAGCTAGAAAAAGACATATTAGAGTTCAAGAGCCAACCAGTTGTAGAAGTCAGTCTGATGTTCGCAGGCACCAGGCAATGAACAGCAATAAGAACAGTCCCAAAACTTGGTTACTAAATTTAACGTAGTCATTATATAGTGAATATGTATGTGTGTGTGGGGAGGGGGAATCTTTTGATCGTCTAATCAGGAGCTCTTGTAAATGGGTAGCCATAGGACGCATTGCCTGTGTTAGTTGGAGTACTGCAGGGGTTTAGATTCAGCTCTCTCAAATTGTAAGATATGGTAATGATGGTAATAATGGTGCCGTTGCTAGGACTGTGAAAGACTTAGGACACCCTGAAGATACGAACAAGGAAGCACATGCAGCGCACTGCAGCAAACTGGAGGTGTGGCAAAATTGCCACAGGGGGTTTAGACTTGAGCCAAATTATTGTGTACATGATAACATAAACCACAGTCCTTGTACACAAATAATATGCTTTAATTACTGTGCCACAAAGAAACAGGCACGTACAAACCTCAGCAAAATAATCCTCAACTCACTTCTACACCCCCTGTCTACAGCTCACCTCTGCACTCCCCTCCACATCCCACTTCTGTACTCCCCTCCACATCTCACCTCTGCACTCCTCTCCACATCTTACCTCTGCACTCCCCTCCACAGCTCACCTCTGCACTCCCCTCCACATCTCACCTCTGCGCTCCCCTACACAGCTCACCTCTGCACTCTCCTCCACATCTCACCTCTATATGCCCCATCCACAGCTCACCTCTGCACTCCCCTCCACATCTCACCTCTATATGCCCCATCCACAGCTCACCTCTGCACTCCCCTCCACATCTCACCTCTGCGCTCCCCTCCACATCTCACCTCTGCGCTCCCCTACACAGCTCACCTCTGCGCTCCCCTACACAGCTCACCTCTGCACTCTCCTCCACATCTCACCTCTGTGCTCCCCTCCACATCTCACCTCTGCGCTCCCCTACGTAGCTCACCTCTGCACTCCCCGACACATCTCACCTCTGCGCTCCCCTACACAGCTCACCTCTGCGCTCCCCTCCACATCTCACCTCTGCGCTCCCCTACACAGCTCACCTCTGCCCTCCCCTCCACATCTCACCTCTGCGCTCCCCTACACAGCTCACCTCTCCACTCCCCTCCACATCTCACCTCTGCGCTCCCCTACACAGCTCACCTCTGCGCTCCCCTCCACATCTCACCACTGCGCTCCCCTACACATCTCACCTCTGTGCTCCCCTCCACATCTCACCTCTGCGCTCCGCTACACAGCTCACCTCTGCACTCCCCTCCACATCTCACCTCTGCGCTCCCCTACACAGCTCACCTCTGCGCTCCCCTCCACATCTCACCTCTGCGCTCCCCTACACAGCTCACCTCTCCACTCCCCTCCACATCTCACCACTGCGCTCCCCTACACAGCTCACCTCTGCGCTCCCCTCCACATCTCACCACTGCGCTCCCCTACACAGCTCACCTCTCCACTCCCCTCCACATCTCACCTCTGCTCTCCCCTACACAGCTCACCTCTGCGCTCCCCTACACAGCTCACCTCTGCACTCCCCTCCACATCTCACCTCTGCGCTCCCTTACACAGCTCACCTCTGCGCTCCCCTCCACATCTCACCTCTGCGCTCCCCTACACAGCTCACCTCTCCACTCCCCTCCACATCTCACATCTGCGCTCCCCTACACAGCTCACCTCTGCGCTCCCCTTCACATCTCACCACTGCGCTCCCCTACACAGCTCACCTCTCCACTCCCCTCCACATCTCACCTCTGCGCTCCCCTACACAGCTCACCTCTGCGCTCCCCTCCACATCTCACCACTGCGCTCCCCTACACAGCTCACCTCTGCACTCCCCTACACAGCTCACCTCTGCACTCTCCTCCACATCTCACCTCTGCACTCCTCTCCACTCCTCTCCACATCTCACCTCTGCACTCCTCTCCACATGTCACCTCTGCGCTCCCCTCCACAGCTCACCTCTGCACTCCCCTCCACATCTCACCTCTGCGCTCCCCTACACAGCTCACCTCTGCACTCTCCTCCACATCTCACCTCTGTGCTCCTCTCCACATCTCACCTCTGCACTCCCCTACACAGCTCACCTCTGCGCTCCCCTCCACATCTCACCTCTGCGCTCCCCTACACGGCTCACCTCTGCGCTCCCCTCCACATCTCACCACTGCGCTCCCCTACACAGCTCACCTCTGCGCTCCCCTCCACATCTCACCTCTGCACTCCTCTCCACATGTCACCTCTGCACTCCCCTCCACAGCTCACCTCTGCACTCCACTCCACAGCTCACCCCCACCCCTCCACAGCTCACCTCTTTATCCCCATCCACAGCTCACCTCTGCACTCCCCTCCACATTTCATCTCTATATGCCCCATCCACAGCTTACCTCTGCACGCTCCTCCACATCTCACCTCTATATGCCCCATCCACAGCTTACCTCTGCACGCCCCTCCACATCTCACCTCTATCTGCCCCATCCACAGCTCACCTCTGCACTCCCCTCCACATCTCACCTCTATATGCCCCATCCACAGCTCACCTCTGCATCCCCATCCACAGCTCACCTCTGCATCCCCATCCACATCTCACCTCTGTGCTCCCCTACACATCTCACCTCTGCGCTCCCCTCCACAGCTCACCTCTGCACTCTCCTCCACATCTCACCTCTGTGCTCCCCTCCACATCTCACCTCTGCGCTCCCCTACGTAGCTCACCTCTGCACTCCCCGACACATCTCACCTCTGCGCTCTACACAGCTCACCTCTGCGCTCACCTCCACATCTCACCTCTGCACTCCCCTACACAGCTCACCTCTGCGCTCCCCTCCACATCTCACCTCTGCGCTCCCCTACACAGCTCACCTCTCCACTCCCCTCCACAGCTCACCTCTGCGCTCCCCTCCACAGCTCACCTCTGCGCTCCCCTCCACATCTCACCTCACATCCCCTCACCTCACCTCTCCACTCCACTCCACAGCTCACCTCTGCACTCCCCTACACAGCTCACCTCTGCACCCCTCCACAGCTCACCTCTGCACTCCCCTCCACATCTCACCTCTGCGCTCCCTTACACAGCTCACCTCTGCGCTCCCCTCCACATCTCACCACTGTGCTCCCCTACACAGCTCACCTCTGCACTCCCCTCCACAGCTCACCTCTGCACTCTCCTCCACAGCTCACCTCTGCACTCCTCTCCACTCCTCTCCACATCTCACCTCTGCACTCCTCTCCACATGTCACCTCTGCGCTCCCCTCCACAGCTCACCTCTGCATCCCCCTCCACAGCTCACCTCTGCGCTCCCCTCCACAGCTCACCTCTGCGCTCCCCTCCACAGCTCACCACTGCGCTCCCCTCCACATCTCACCTCTGCACTCCTCTCCACTCCTCTGCACTCCTCTCCACATGTCACCTCTGCACTCCCCTCCACAGCTCACCTCTGCACTCCACTCCACAGCTCACCTCTGCACACCCCTCCACAGCTCACCTCTGCGTCCCCATCCACATCTCACCTCTGCACTCCCCTCCACATTTCACCTCTATATGCCCCATCCACAGCTTACCTCTGCACGCTCCTCCACATCTCACCTCTATATGCCCCATCCACAGCTTACCTCTGCACGCTCCTCCACATCTCACCTCTGCCCCTCCACAGCTCACCTCTGCACTCCCCTCCACATCTCACCTCTATATGCCCCATCCACAGCTCACCTCTGCACTCCCCTCCATATCTCACCTCTGCGCTCCCCTCCACATCTCACCCTCTCCACAGCTCACCTCTGCCTCCCCATCCACAGCTCACCTCTGCTCTCTCCCATACACAGCTCACCTCTGCGCTCACCTCTGCGCTCCCCTACACAGCTCACCTCTGCACTCCCCTCCACATCTCACCACTGCGCTCCCCTACACAGCTCACCTCTCCACTCCCCTCCCTCTCACCACTGCGCTCCCCTACACAGCTCACCTCTCCGCTCCCCTCCACATCTCACCTCTGCGCTCCCCTACACAGCTCACCTCTCCGCTCCCCTCCACAGCTCACCTCTGCACTCCCCTCCAGCTCACCTCTGCGCTCCCTTACACAGCTCACCTCTGCGCTCCCCTCCACATCTCACCTCTGCGCTCCCTTACACAGCTCACCTCTGCGCTCCCCTCCACCTCTCACCTCTGCGCTCCCCTACACAGCTCACCTCTCCGCTCCCCTCCACATCTCACCACTGCGCTCCCCTACACAGCTCACCTCTGCGCTCCCCTTCACATCTCACCACTGCGCTCACCTACACAGCTCACCTCTGCACTCCCCTCCACATCTCACCTCTGCGCTCCCCTCCACAGCTCACCTCTGCGCTCCCCTCCACAGCTCACCTCTGCGTCCCCTACACAGCTCACCTCTGCACTCCCCTACACAGCTCACCTCTGCACTCTCCTCCACATCTCACCTCTGCACTCCTCTCCACTCCTCTCCACATCTCACCTCTGCGCTCCTCTCCACATCTCACCTCTGCGCTCCCCTCCACAGCTCACCTCTGCACTCCCCTCCACATCTCACCTCTGCGCTCCCCTACACAGCTCACCTCTTCACTCCCCTCCACATCTCACCTCTGTGCTCCTCTCCACATCTCACCTCTGCACTCCCCTACACAGCTCACCTCTGCGCTCCCCTCCACATCTCACCTCTGCGCTCCCCTACACGGCTCACCTCTGCGCTCCCCTCCACATCTCACCACTGCGCTCCCCTACACAGCTCACCTCTGCACTCCCCTCCACATCTCACCTCTGCACTCCTCTCCACATGTCACCTCTGCACTCCCCTCCACAGCTCACCTCTGCACTCCACAGCTCACCTCTGCACACCCCTCCACATCTCACCTCTTTATGCCCCATCCACAGCTCACCTCTGCACTCCCCTCCACATTTCACCTCTATATGCCCCATCCACAGCTTACCTCTGCACGCTCCTCCACATCTCACCTCTATATGCCCCATCCACAGCTTACCTCTGCACGCTCCTCCACATCTCACCTCTATATGCCCCATCCACAGCTCACCTCTGCACCTCCCTCCCCATCAAAAGATTAACTCTGCACCCCCTCATCCCTCCCCCCCATTCACAGCTCACCTGTAAATCTCCCCTGTACACAGCTCATCTGGTTGCACTTAATTGTTTTGTTTAAAGGGACATTGCCATGAAAAAAGAATGGATCCTGTACACTGCATCTAAGAAAGTATTGCTGATGCTTTGGCTTCAATGCTGTTTCAGTTGCTGACCTGGTACAATTCAAAAAAAAAAAAATCTGATATTTGTTTGCTCTGGGTCCTCGATTAAAGTAGTTGTATACTCTTCCATATACCCAGTGAAGTGACTGGCCTCAGGTGATACCCAGAGATTAAATCCTCCTACATAAATTGTACCTGTTTATCTGCAGCCTTCTCTTCTATACATCCGTTCAAAGTTCAGAATTTATAAAGCATGTCTGAGTTGTCCAAAAAAAAGGGAGGGGTGGGGCGAGAGCTGAAATTACACACTGCAGAGCTCAGTAAGGAGATCTCTGAGAGCTGATTGGAGGGAAGGGACAAACACCCATTCACACAGCACACAGGAACAGATTTGAGGCTGCCAATCACAGGCTGTGTAACTTTTTTCTCTTGGTGTCGAGAAAACCTGTCAGAAGTGAATCATACAGATGGCAGAGGAATGAGGCAGCAGACAGAAATTACACTTATAGCTCTTAAATGAGACAAGTACACACTATAGAGGGATATGCTTTGTTCAAATTTTATGTCTGAGCTTTATAACCACTTTAAGAAACTTTAAGAAACTAGCATATTCTTCAGAGGCCAGCAATGGCAGCTATATACTTTCCTTATGATAGTGTAACTTTAAAATCTAGAATAGCTGGAAGTAAAATACAGACATACAGCATAGACTAGACATTAAAAAGTGAAGGAAAAGCTTGTGGGGATTGTACTAAAGCCCAAGTAATTTTTAAAATCAATTTTGCATCCCTTATTCAAAACCTTGACTTGTTTTTCCTTGGCAGACTGTTCAGACAAGGATAAGACTAAAGAACGTCATGTCAGCACAAAAACCCCAGAGGATTTCCATCTGCAGGGAACTTAGCTTTGGAACATTATATTCTTTACGACATTAATTTTCATGGCCTTTTTACCGTAAATATTTCTAATAAGCAACTCGGTCATATGTAAAATGGTAAAACACATGTTAGCAATTCAGTTATTGCATTTTACTTGAAGCGATATAAGCTGAATCGCACAGACAGGTTTGGCGAATATAAAAAAATACTTATTTGGAGCGCATATTTTATTTTCTAATCTGCCTCCCCGCTGACTAGTGGGTTTTCGGTTTTGACGCCTCAGTCAGCTGAAATGCTGGGCAAGGTCCCGCTACACAGCTGCAAAGTGCCTTTGTAGTCTTACTCTTCTTCACAACCTTCCCGGGTCTCCGAGGTGTGCGTGCGAGATAAAATAAATCTTTATAAAATGCAGCTCGTGTGCAATCTGATTTTTAACATGAGTGGTTTGGCAGCAAAGGCTAAATTGTGTGACCTTGAATGCAGCATATTGTTGTGGCCTGTGCAGATCCTGAATAAAGACTTGTATAGATTGCTGCACAGGAGATATGGTGGCAGTATGTTCTCTCCAATGACTTAGTTTCCAATTATTCAGCAGCATATTTCACTCTGTTAGGACAGTGTACTGTAGAATGATAAATTGTGTATGAAACGCGTCATGTTCACTTTCATCCAGTGTAAAAGATTAAATATACATAAAACAGGGGGAAAAAAAAACTAGACGTTATTTTGTATTCAGGGTATGTGGTATGCTACCGCTTTCCTTCTAAACATCAGAGCACAGCTTTCACATTCTGGAGAAGATATATAGTCTCAGCAGATTCAAGTCTGATATTTTCCTGGAAGATTTAACAAAAAGAATACACAAAAGTGCTGTCGATTGTATGCGGCTCTGCTTTGCTGTCTGGTGATCCAGAAACATCATAGAAATCAAATGTTCTCCATCCATGTTACATAGCTATATCAAGTTCAGTTATAGTTCAATATGCTCCTCAATACTTATGCGAAAAAATACAACACTACACCCCCAATCGCAACCTCCGATCTAACGACCAAAACCTCCTCCTTGTCCCCAAATCCCGGTACAAGTCAAGGGGAGAACGAAGATTTGCAGTCCAAGGACCACGGCTATGGAACGCTCTACCTACGAACATCCGCTTGGAAAAAGACCATCGGGCCTTCAGGAAAAAACTCAAGACCTACCTCTTCTAAGAAGGAATCAACACAGGTCGGATCAAGCGCCTCGAGGCGATTCAGTTCGCAGTTACAGCGCTATACAAATCATTCATTCATTCATTCATTCAGTTCAAAAGTACAGTGCTTTGTATAAGTATTCATATTCTTGGGTACAAAATACAGTAGCTCTTTAACCACAGAAGGTTCCCCCCCCCCCCCTTCATGACCAGGCCATTTTTTGCATGTTACTTTAAAGTGGATGTAAACCCGAAAAAATAATTTATGTCATAATGTAGAGTATACGATTTCCTATCATTTGAGCCCAGTCTTGCCACAAAGAGTTAAAGTGGAAGTAAACCCTCCTATCGTTTTCAGCCAAGGAAGCTGCCATCTTTGCCTCTGTTTAATCTTCAACTGCCACAGTGCTGCACATGTGATCCGTTATGACACCAGCCATTGGATGGTTTGAATGTTTGGTTGAGAGCACAGCCAATGTGCAGTTAGCATTCACGGCATGCCTTTTTTTTTTACACTGTTAAATCGATGGCTTTAATCTAGCTCTGAGCAATCCTCTTTTATTGTTCAGTGAGATAAATCTTGACAAACAGAGAAAAACTTTGTCAAATCTCCCCCCTTGCTGTGATTGACAGGTGATTTACATATCTCGTGCACTAGCCTAAGAGACATGCATTATTTTTTAATTCCCTCCCATTCCTTTCTTCTGCTGCTCTGCAAGGATTGGCTGTTCCACACCTCAGCATGATTTGGCATGCTGAAGTCATGTGGGGACTTTTCTGGGTTTTGACTGGATGTTAGTGATCATAGCAGAAGTTCAGTGTAAGAAATACACAGGAGAAAATGCATATTGATAAGGGGAGTGTACTGTCTACTGGGTGTAGTCTACTGACATCACGACTCCACCCACTGAGCCCTGGAAAACAGACCCACCCACAAAATCTGCAGTTTTTCGGGTCTCATAGCAGACAGAGGGGAGACATTTGACAGATAAGTATACATGCAGGAGGCATGTATATCCTTCTAGATAACCAATATTGCAGTAGTTTAGAAAGGATGAGAGTGGGTTTACATCCACTTTAACTGACAAAGACACGTCCATGCGATACTGTACCCAAATAAAATGTATGTCCATTTTTTTCCCACAAACAGGGCTTTGTTTTGGTGGGATTTTATCACCTCTGCGTTTTAAATTTTTTGCGCTATAAACAAAAAAAAATGAAAGTAGCAGCAACAGGATGATTGGGGTTATAACTGTGCCCAAGATTGAAAAGAATACATTTTGTATAAAAAATAGAAAGGTTATTCATAAAATAACAACATATATTGGGTTCAATAAAAAACCTGAGTATGATACAAATCGCATTGAATCACTGGTGTCCATGTATAGAAGGTGATCAGTACTTGGTGTTATATCCCAACATGTTTCGCCAAAATTGGCTTCCTCAGAAGGACAACCAATTCTCTTAAAGCTCCAGAGAGACATCAAGGAGGTCACCAAGCAAATCCACAAGTTTGGAGGGGAGCTCTGTGTGATCACAGGGGATACATGGGGACCAGGCTACAGGAGTATAATAGGCAAAATGACTTCTAAAATCACATAACATGCTAGACTTAGACAACATATGTCTGATTTATGGGCTAAAATAGCCTCCACTATACTTACAAGACTCTGATATAGACACAGATTCGTACAGGGGTGCCAGCAACTAGCTGCAATCATGCATACATGGTGCTGTCAAAAAATGACCACTCTGATTGCAGCATAAAATCATAATGGTCGCCCTTGTCTTCCATGATGGCGGCGGCAATCCTCCAGAAACGGAAGTGTCAGATCATGTACTAGATAAGTAAGTTATATGGGTGGCAAGTGGTTAAATGAACCTTTCAGTAACTTTACAAGTCGCAGTATACTGAAACATTACATAAAAAAAAAAGTCCTTGAGCTCCAGTCAAGTGACTTTTATTTAAGCTGAGATGATATCATCAGTCTGCTGCAGGCAGAAGAAAGCATTTCCTCTGTCTCCTGTCACCGAGTGAGCAGACTGTACATTGTAACTTTGTAGTGGGTCACAAGGTGAGGCAGAGGCAAGGATTTGATCTGTGTCAGACATTTGTGAACTAAAAAAATAAAATAAAGAAAAGCAGGTCTCCTCACTGAAAAGCTCCTTAGGGCTGGTTTACACTGGGAATCGCACAAAAATGCACTGCGTGTTCCTGTGCGATTCCCGTACGATTTGAGCCCATTCATTTTAAAACTCACTGCAACCAGATTGCATGGTATTTCTTTGTCATGAGCTGCGTTTGCAACCTGCGTTTGGGGTGTCTTTAACTTAACATTTGTACCCGCTGCAGATCGCCACTGCAGTGCATTTTGAACGCGGTGTGGGGAACTTGCACAAAACACTAATCTGCCGCACCACGTTCTGGTGTGAAGTGGCCCTTAGACAGTTTACAATTCTCCTATTTTAACCAAGGCTATGTCTCCTTAAAGCAGAGTTCTGCTTAAAAAAAAATATTAAAAGTCAGCAGCTACAAATACTGCAGCTGCTGACTTAATAATCGGACACTTACATGTCTCAGGGTCCATCGATGCGGGGAAATGAAGCCCACTCATCTCCCCTTCCACTCTGCGGCACCAGCATTGTCACTGTGGGCGCCCGGCTGTAGCACACACTGCGCATGTGCAAGCCACGCGGCGTGCTGTGACTGTCCGGGCAATCATCTGGGACCTGTGACGTGTCCCAGATGATTGCCGAGAGGGAGGGGGGAGAGGTTAACTTCATTCTGGCGCCACGGTGCGTCGGGAGGAAATGGGAGCTGGAACTCATTAAAATTAGGGTTTGCGCTCACCCCCCCTTCAAAAAATGACATGCCAAATGTAGCATGTCAGGGGGTCACCTCTCTTAAAGTGGAAGTTCCATTTTTGGATGGATCTCTGCTTTAAGGTAGTCCTCGTATGACTATAAAGAGCTCTCTGCAGTTTCTGTAGACTAATTGCTTGCATGGAAAAACATTGCTTGTCGTCAAGCAGAACATAACCCAAAAAGGGGGGAAGTTTTGATTAAGTACGCTTCCCCTCTCCTCTGCGACACGTGGCATGTCATTTTTTGGGAGGGGGGGGCAGATACCTAGTTTTGATAGGTGCCTGCTTTTACTTCCGCTCGGAGCAACCATCCTAGTGAATCAGTGTCCTTTGGTCGTAATTTATAGAAGGTTGAACACCATGAACCTTGGACATGTTAGGCATTGTGCACTTCTCCGATAAGAAAAGAATGAACCAGAGAACTAAAACACACCATTTTAAGTTTGGTTTTACTTCAAACTCCCATCCTAATAATGTAAAGGATTGTGTATCTTACTTATTATAGCTACTTATATAGCACTGTCGCTTTACATATATATTGTACATTCTGCATCAGTCATTGCCCTCAAGGAGCTTACAACCTACAATCCCTAATTCACATACTAGGTCCAAATTACCCGTGTGGGAGAAAACCCTTGCAGGTACAGGGAGAACATGCAAACTCCATACAGGTAGTGCCACAGTTGGGATTCAAACCAACGACCTGAGTGCTGCTAGGTGGAAGTGCAAACCACTTAGCCACTGTGCTGACCATCTAATTCAAAGAAGTCCTGAAATGATTACATTTGTTAGTCCTCATTGGCCTGACAGCCTTGTGACTTCATTGCATCGCTTTGCAACACAGCAAAGACAACTCTAAAGGGATCTCATGCTTACTATTATTGTGCTTTGTTATTTTAGACTGGGTTGCCTAGCAAATCCTGAGCATCTTTTATTAGTGACTAAATTATTAATTCAGTGCAACATCAACACTGTTCTTATTTCTTAGGGCACAACACTCAGATAGATCATTCCAGACATAAAATGGTTTGGTTTTAGAGAAAGATTTTCTACCCTTCAAGCTCATTCGGCTTCAGTTAAACTGCCAAGAATATGTCAAGATTATGCACGTGAACTTTATGTATTTCACTGTGTAAACTTATCCTTTCAGATTTTTTTTTTTTTTTAACTTTCCCACTCATGTTTGCATGCTTCAGCAAGCTTTGCTCAGTTTTATGCATGCAAATAATCTTTTGTAAGGCAAATTCATACCCAACAGGTTTATCCCTGTTAGCTTTTGGTGAAGGGAAATAAATGGCACTGTCTAGGAAAAGCCTAATGCCGCGTACACACGATCGGAATTCTCGTCGGAAAAAACTCTGACGGTTTTTCCGACGGAATTCCGCTCAAGCTGTGTTGCCTACACACGATCACACCAAATTCCGATGGTCAATAGCGCAGCGGCATAAAACACGTTCGACAGCACTATAAAAGGGAAGTTTAATGCTTCCGAGCATGCGTCGAATTGTTTCCGAGCATGCGTCGGAATTTTGCGTGTCGGAATTGCATACACACGATCGGAAAATCCGATAGAAAGGTTTTCCGTCGGAAAAATTGAGAACAGGTTCTCAATTAAAAGTCCGTCGGAAATTCCGACAGAAAAAGACCGTTGGGCATACACACGGTCGGAAAATCCGATGAAAAGCTCCCATCGGACTGTTTCCATCGGAAATTCCGACCGTGTGTATGCCGCATAAGGCTGGCCATAGATGGCTCGAATTTCAGCCAATTCAGTATTTGAGCTGTGGGTAGCTATTATCGGCCAAACAATAGACATATCTTATCAGATGTAGTAATGGTAAGGTAGTGCCAGTGTATTCAGGCAAATGCCTATATACAACAGCCAGCAGTGGAAATGTCACCATCCAAACTGTTAGCTTGGATGCGTGAATCGATTGTCTTGCTTAGCTTGCAGGCTGAATGGAAGAAAATCAAGCGATGTATGGGTAGCTTTACTTGCACTATTTAGAGCCATAGAACTATTTCCATTACTTTCAAGAATGGAGATGGTGTGCTGCAGGTTCATGTCGGTTGATCATTTCTTTAATCAGGTGCCTTTAGAAATAGCAAAGATCTGTACAGCTATAGCAGTAGAGAATCCTGTGATTACTCTGCACAGCCTGCCATTTCCCTTGAGGTTACTGAAGGATTTATCTACAGGTGTTCAGTTAGCCCAGGCAATATACCTCTGCCATTGGTAGAAGCCTTTAAATGTCTTATGATAATTGCATGGTGCTGCTGGTATAAATGTGCAGCTGTCACATACCTGGTTGGAGGCCGCAGTGACAAGAGGACTTCCCTTACAGTTTTCGGCCAAATACCCCTGAGTATTGAGACAGGTGTGCAAGGCATAAAGTAGCATGGGTGTTGGGGATCCGGTTGGTTGGTAGACGCCTGTAGAGTTGGTCAGTAGAGACGGTGTCCAGTCAGTAGACAGGAGTCTTAGAGATACCCCAGGAGGCACCACAGCTGACTGGGTGTAAAGAAAGTAGGAAAAAGTGCTGATGTCCATGAATCAAGCTGGGGTCATGCACAGGTAAGCAACCAGGATGAGACGTGGTCTGGAGACAAGCTGGGGTCATACACAGGTAAGTGGTATAGCAGGATACAGAAGAGAGATCAGGAGCCAAGCCAAGGTCATACCTGTGTAAGATGGAAGTGAGCTCCTAACATCTAGCCAAAGTTACGATCAGGAGTCAGGTAGAAAGGAGAGAGGTCTAGGAACAAGCCGATTTGGTAACAAGTAATCAAGTAGTACAGAAATAGGAAACAGAACCGTCCAACGATTACCGGTCACATCTTCTTTCCTTAAATAAGGTGTTTGGCACCAGTTTTGGGATTGTATGTGTGCAACCGTGAGTCGATGCAAACAGATGTTCACATGCTGTGCTTAAGCGCATGCCTAGGTAAGTTACTGGCAGGAATTTTTAGTCTGTGTATTGACCCATCCACACCTATACTCCAGCTAGCATCCTGACAGCAGCTTTAGAGCCCCACCTTGAATTGGAAAATAATGTGTTAAAGAAACCCAACCTGGCCAAATTTTGAGGGTTCATTCAGCCTTTATGCATTGCGTTATACTGTGTTAAGGTTTTCTAAGTGTTAAGGCTTAGGCAACCCATTCATTTTGAATGGAATAGTAGCGCAATTTAAAGAGGTTGTTTACCTCAAAAAAAGAAAAAAATTCCACCTAAAAAAAAACCTGCAAGACAAAAGCATAATGAGCTAGTATGCATCGCATATTAGCTCATTATGAAATACTTACCTTAGAACGATGCCCTGAATCGGCACCAGCACACCACTGACAGGGTCGACATCTTTCCGGGAGTTACTGCCGGGTTCACTGGCTCCGGCGCTGTGATTGGCCAGAGCCGCGATGACAGTCACGGCACGGGCCCTGAAGAAACGGCATGAGTGGGCCGTTCCTTCAGAGTGCATGTTGGCACTGTATATAGTAAATATCTCTTAAACAGTGCAAGTTAAAGACTTTACTTCCTCTTTAACACACCAAAACTCACCTGAGGGCTTGTTGGTTGTGGGGTTCTGCAGTGGATTTCCCCAATGTACAGTGGTGTGAAAAAGTGTTTGCCCCCTTCCTCATTTCCTGTTCCTTTGCATGTTTGTCACACTTAAGTGTTTCGGAACATCAAACCAATTTAAACAATAGTCAAGGACAACACAAGTAAACACAAAATGCAATTTGTAAATGAAGGTGTTTATTATTAAAGGTGAAAAAAAATCCAAACCATCATGGCCCTGTGTGAAAAAGTGATTGCCCCCCTTGTTAAAACATACTATAACTGTGGTTGTCCACACCTGAGTTCAATTTCTCTAGCCACACCCAGGCCTGATTATTGCCACACCTGTTCACAATCAAGGCATCACTTAAATAGGAGCTGCTTGACACAGTAAGGTCCACCAGAAGATCCTTAAAAGCTACACATCATGCCGAGACCCAAAGAAATTCAGGAACAATTGAGAAAGAAAGTAATTGAGATCTATCAGTCTGGAAAGGGTTATAAAGCCATTTCCAAAGCTTTGGGAATCCAGCGAACCACAGTGAGAGCCATTATCCACAAATGGCGAAGACATGGAACAGTGGTGAACCTTCCCAGGAGTGGCCGGCCACCCAAAATTACCCCAAGAGCGCAGCGACGACTCATCCAAGAGGTCACAAAAGACCCCACAACAACGTCCAAGGAACTGCAGGCCTCACTTGCCTCAGTTAAGGTCAGCGTTCATGCCTCCACCATCAGGAAAAGACTGGGCAAAAATGGCCTGCATGGCAGAGTTCCAAGGAGAAAACCACTGCTGAGCAAAAAGAACATCAACGCTCATCTCAATTTCTCCACAACACATCTTGATGATCCCCAAGACTTTTGGGACAACATTCTGTGGACCGATGAGACAAAAGTGGAACTCTTTGGAAGGTGTGTGTCCAAGTATATCTGGCGTAGAAGGAACACTGCATTTCAGAAAAAGAACATTATACCAACAGTAAAATATGGTGGTGGTAGTGTGATGGTCTGGGGCTGTTTTGCTGCTTCAGGACCTGGAAGACTTGCCGTGATAAAAGGAACTATGAATTCTGCTGTCTACCAAGAGATCCTGAAGGAGAATGTCCGACCATCTGTTCGTGTACTCAAGCTGAAACGAACTTGGGTTCTGCAGCAGGACAATGATCCTAAACACACCAGCAAGTCCACCACCGAATGGCTGAAGAAAAACAAAATGAAGACTTTGGAGTGGCCTAGCCAAAGTCCTGACCTGAATCCTATTGAGATGTTGTGGTATGACCTTAAAAAGGCGGTTCATGCTCGAAAACCCTCTAATGTAACTGAATTAGGACAATTCTGCAAAGATGAGTGGGCCAAAATTCCTCCAGGACGCTGTAAAAGCCTCATTGCACGTTATCGCAAACGCTTGGTTGCAGTTGTTGCTGCTAAGGGTGGCCCAACCAGTTATTAGGTTTAGGGGGCAATCACTTTTTCACACAGGGCCATTATGGTTTGGATTTTTTTTCACCTTTAATAATAAACACCTTCATTTACAAATTTTATTTTGTGTTTACTTGTGTTGTCCTTGACTATTGTTTAAATTGGTTTGATGTTCCGAAACACTTAAGTGTGACAAACATGCAAAGGAACAGGAAATGAGGAAGGGGGCAAACACTTTTTCACACCACTGTAAATACTTAAAGGAGTCCCTGATGTACAGAGTTACATAGTTAGTCAGATTGAAAAAAGACACAAGCTCATCTAGTTCAACCAAAAAAAATAAAAAAAATCATACAATCCCATATACAAAATCCTATACAACCAAAAAATAAACAAAAAAATCATACAATCCCATATACCCAATCCTATACCCACAGTTGATGTAGGGGGGAACCTTCTTGTAAGGGGGACTCTGATGGGGATTAGTATGTGAAGGGAACACTGATGGGGACCCTGATGTAAAAGGAATTCCAATTGGGACCATGATGTAAGGTAAGGGGGCTGCTTTGAGGGGACTCTGGTGAAGTTGTTTTGTAGTTTCTTTTTTTATTTTTATTTTATATTTGTAAAATATTCAACGTGGCCCTCATACTGAATAGTTTGGGGAACACTGCTCCTTACAGAACTGATAATCTTGTTTACTTAAAATTTTCCTGGTGATCTATTATTATTATTATTAATGTTATTATTATTTCTACTTTCAATTACATTTGCTTTCAAAACTGCATTTTATCCTTTAAAAAAAAAAAAGTTTGCCCTGCTAATATAGTGAAAATCAAACTGGGATATATATTTATACCTGTTATTGTGTGATTATAATTGGCTTCATGTGATCTCTTAGAAAACTAAAACCTGCCAAGTGATATTCGTGGACTGTGCTTATTTGAATTGCACAGACTACATCGACTTTCAAATAGCTGTTTTTTAACTAATCACACATGCTATCTCTTTGTCGATTATATTCTGGCAGCTTGCCACAATGAAATGGTAATATGCTTTCTTCATTGCCTAAAATGTAATTAGAAAAAGCTTTATAACACATTTTCAATAGCACACAGCTTTCTAATGAGCCACAAGAAGCCAGTTCATTTGCCACACTAAAAACAATTCCTGAGTTTGTCACAGTGATTATGTACATATTGGTCACTGTAGTGTGTGTTTGTTATGGCAGATAAAGGTGTCCTTTATTTATGTACTTCAAAAGTGCTCTGTGTTTGAACATTTCACCATAAAACATACAATGGCTGTCCATAGAATGGTAACATATTATAGGGCACGTTGTATAATTTACCCCAGTTAGGGTCTATTCACACCAAGGCTCAGTGCAATGATATGCTGAATACTATTGTTCATCAATAGTCTTTGTTCACAACAGTAGGTTGCACTAGTGTGGGCTTTGGAAAATGTAACATGTTGATTTTAGACGCAACAAAATGCACTCCAACATGTTTGAGACGCATCGCAGTCTGCTGAAATCCACATTAAACCTCAGACATATGAACAAAGCATATCTTTCTATAGTGTGTACTTGTCTCAATTAGGAGCACTAATGCCTCGTACGCACAATCGGATTGTTGGCCAACAAAACCGTGGAATTTTATCCGAAGGGTGTTGGCTCAAACTTGTCTTGCATACACACAGCCACACAAATGTTGGCCAACTATTACGAATGCAGTGACATACTAGACGTACTACGTGGTTTTTCAGCTCTTTAGCGCCACCCTTTGGGCTCCTTCTGCTAATTTCGTGTTAATAGAAGTTTGCTGAGGGTTGATTCGTGCTTTTCTTTTTGCGTTTTTCATTTTGCGCTTTTCAGTTCGCGCTTTTCAGTTAGTGCTTTTCAATTAGTTTCTGAATGGCCGTTCGTCAACCAGACATGTTTTGTGGAATCGGAGGAGATAACGTGTTATTTATTGTTGGCCTTGGAGTTATTGCTTTGACATTATTTTTTTGGTTAAATAATGATTTGATTTTGTATATTCTCTATATTTTTGGATGCATAGAATGCACTTTTTGATTAAGTTCTATTGGCAGATAGCATGTCCAATTTTTATTTATTTTTTTATAATAAAAAAATTGTGTAGAATAATGCCGTGTACACACGAGCGGAATTTCCGACAGAAAGAGTCCGATGGGAGCTTTTCATTGTATATTCCGACCGTGTGTATGCCTCATTGGACTTTTTCCGTCAAAAATTCAGACGGACTTAGATAGAGAACATGTTCTATATTTTTCAGACGGAAAAAATTACTATCGGAAAAAACGCTCGTCTGTATGCTGTTCCGACGCACCAAAAACGACACATGCTCTGAAGCAAGTACGAGATGGAAGCTGTTAGCTACTGGCTATTGATCTTCTGTTTTCTAGTCCCGGCATACATGTTGTACGTCACCGCGTTCTTGACGGTCGGACTTTGGTGTGACCGTGTGTATGCAAGACAGCTTGAGGGGAACTCCGTCGGAATTCCGTTGGAGAAACCTTCAGAGTTTTTTCCGACGGCAAAACCAATCGTGTGTATGCGGCATAATACGTGGCTATGTGTTTTACTTCGAATGACAGTTTGGGAGTAGGCAGTTACATTTTAAAAAATACAATGTAAAATTGACAAGGGACACCAACATAGTTGTATCTTTGATCCTATAAACTACGGGATAATGGTGTTGTGTTAACTTGCACAAATAAAAAAAAAAAAAAAAAAAGCATAATAATATTATTCTTGATATCACTAGAATAAAAAAAAGCCTTTGAAAATGTGTTTGCAATAACTTCATTAGTATCACCAGCAAAGCAGCTTCATTATTATCCCATTAAAGAAGAAGAGAATTGTGCGCTGCATTTGGAGATTTCATAATTTGCCACGTCACAAATGTTAATTCTCCATTACAAACCCTAGTTTACAAGACCGACCACTTCTGCTTCCGAGCATGTGTGTTTGTACTTTGGACTTTTGTCTGACGGACTTGTGTACAAACGATCAGAAAATCCGACAACACACATTTGTTGGTGGAAAATTTGAAAACATGCTGCCAACATTTGTTGGCGGAAAGTCCGGCAACAAATGTCCAATGGAGCATACACACGGTCGGATTTTCCACCAACAGCCTGACATCCAACATTTCCCGTCGGAAAGTCTGATCGTGTGTACGGGGCTTAAGTGTCATTTCTGTCTGCTGCCTTGTTCCTATGCTATCTGCATGAATCACTTCTGATAAGTTTCCCTGACACCAAGAGAAAAAAAAGGTAGATTGCAGGGGAGGGAGCTGCAGCACACAACCTGTGATTAACTGCCTCAGCTTTGTTCCTGTGGGTAGGGGGTGTGTCCCTTCCCTCCAATCAGCTCTCAGAGCTCTTCTCACTGAGCTCTACAGGGTGTAACTTCAGCTCCCCACTCCTTGCTTTCTGAAATCTCAGACAAGCTGTATAAAGTCTGTACTTTGAACAGATGTAGAGTAGAGAATACAGCAGATAAACAGGTACAACTTATTTAGGAGGATTTGTTACATCTCTATGTCTCACCTGAGGCCAGTCACTTCACTGGGTATACTGCATGTAAGGGTTTACAACTAATACAGGAAAGAATACTACTTTTGCTCTTGCTTTTAGAGCTGCACGATTCCATAGAAAATTAGAATCACGATAGAATAAAGATCATGATTTTCTTACAATTCTTGCGGCGTAACATCATCTTTCACATTATACAAAAAAAATTGGGCTAACTTTACTGTTATTTTTTTTACTTAATTGAAGTGTATTTTTTGCCAAAAAATTGCGTTTGAAAGACTTGCTGCGTAAATACAGTGTGACATAAAATATTGCAGCCTCCGCCATTTTATTCTCTAGGGTCTCTGTTAAAATATATATATAATGTTTCTAGCAAAACATACAGATTTTAACGTGTAAGCAACAAGTGTCAAGAAAGGTTTAGTCTTTAAGTGGTTAAACTGAGCTCATTTACAGACTGAAGTTCAACCCTTTGATCTAAAAAGAAACACAAGATACTTTGTATCGCTACTCTTCTCTATGTAAATGTGTTGGAATGGCCTAGTCAAAGCCTCAATCAAATAGAAAATCTGTGGTCAGACTTAAAGATTGCTGTTCACAAGTGCAAACCATCCAACTTGAAGGAGCTGGAGCAGTTTTGCAAGGAGAAATGGGCAAAAATCCCAGTGGTAAGAAGTGGAAAGCTCATACAGACTTATCCAAAGCAACTTGGAGCTGTGATAGCCGCAAAAGGTGGCTCTACAAAGTATTGACCTTAGGGGGTGAATAGTTATGCACATTGACTTTTTCAGTTATTTTATCCTATTTGCTTCACAATAAAAAAAAAAAAAAAACATCTTCAAAGTCGTGGGCATGTTCTGTAAATTAAATGATGCAAATCCTCAAACAATCCATGTTAATTCCAGGTTGTGAGGCAACAAAACACTAAAAATGCCAAGGGGGTTGAATACATTTGCAAGGCACTGTACATGAACGCCTGGAGTTGGGAATTTATTTTGAGCTGTTCTTTGGTGAAGGGTGGTCAGTGGTAGTGGTTGATAATGGTGGTTGGTGGTGGGTTGGTGGGTGATGGTGGTGAGCGGTGGTGATTGATAATGGTGGTTGGTGGTGGGTAATGGTGGTGAACGGTGGTGATTGATAATGGTGGTGAGCGGTGGTGATTGATAATGGTGGTTGGTGGTGGGTGATGGTGGTGATTGATAATGGTAGTTGGTGGTGGGTAATGGTGATGAACGGTGGCGATTGATAATGGTGGATGGTGGTGAGCGGTGGTGATTGATAATGGTGGTTGGTGGTGGGTAATGGTGGTGAACGGTGGTGATTGATAATGGTGGTGAGCGGTGGTGATTGATAATGGTGGTTGGTGGTGGGTGATGGTGGTGAGCGGTGGTGATTGATAATGGTGGTTGGTGGTGGGTAATGGTGATGAACGGTGGTGATTGATAATGGTGGTTGGTGGTGGGTAATGGTGGTGAACGGTGGTGATTGATAATGGTGGTGAACGGTGGGTGATGGTGGTGAGCGGTGGTGATTGATAATGGTGGTTTTGGTGGGTGATGGTGGTGAGCGGTGGTGATTGATAATGGTGGTTGTGGTGGGTGATGGTGGTGAGCGGTGGTGTTTGATAATGGTAGTTAGGGGTGGGTAATGGTGGTGAGCGGTGGTGTTAGATGGTTGTAGGTGGTGGTGATTGATGGTGGTTCTGGTGGTGGTGGTGACTTTGAACTTTGATGTACTTAGAATTTAGTTCATTTAGACTGAAAGTTTAATTGGGCTTTAAGAATGAGTTCCAAGTATTGTTTAACTCTTATGCCGCGTACACACGTGTGGACTTTTGCCGGCGGACCTAAGTCCAGCGGACAATCCGCTGTACTTTCCAGCTGGGTCCGCTGGACTAAAAAGCGAACGGACTTGACCACACATGATCACGAAAAAAGTCCGGCGGTTCACGCGATGACGTACAGCACGTACGACGGGACTAGAAAAAGAAAAATACTAGAAAAATACTTGCTACTGAGCATGCGTCCTTTTTGGTCCGCCGGACCATACTACAGACGGCCGTATTGTCCGCCGGACTGCCAAGTCCAGCGGATAATTTTAAAAAAAACTTAAAACTTTAGTCCGCTGGACTTTGGCCAAAAAAAGTCCGCCGGCGCCCACACACGAGGGGATTATCCGCTGGACTTCGGTCCAGCGGATAATCCCGCGGGATAGTTCCTTCGTGTGTACGCGGCATCAGCTTTACTCAAAAATAATAAACTATTTAGGCTTCACCTTCTCATAACCTGTCCTCATATAAAAATACATCCTGTACATGACAGAACAGCCACAGAATAATGACCCCCTACAGTTTACATCAATTCTAAAGAACAATTTATATCCTGAAGTAAATAAACTAATTTCCTTCCTAACCAGCTCTTTCAACTCATTCGTCTCTATGTAGGCTACATGGTTAAGTTCCCAACCCTGGAGCAGCTCATAAAGTTTTTCTGTGTCATGACACTTGCAGTAAAATGTTCACAATGTTTATTGAAGTGACACATCTTTCATTTACAGTCATCGGCACTGACAGCTTTGAAGTTGTAACATTTGGACATCACAGTTCAAATCCCTGGAACTAAACAAAAAAAAAAAATCCCTCTTGTGAAAACAATGACATGGCAAATATTCTAACTTTAGTTTTTTTCCCCTCTTTTAAAATATTTGAAGATAAGTGGTTGAAAGTGTTTAAAGAATGACATCTTATGGTGCCAAGTTTTCAAGGAAGCCTTTTAATGCGCGATACACGGAGGTTACTATTGTTGACCTTTTCTGCTGACAGTGCTAATTGCATATTTTTTTTTTTCTCTTCCTTCAATATTCTAATGTTGACCGTACACAGCTTGAATTTTGGCGGATTCCTGCGGAATCTGCAATTCAAGCTGTGGGTGTCCCTGGCAGCAACGCGCAGCTTGAAAATTTTCAATATGAAAATTGAAGGAGCACAGCAAACAATTCTTGGGGCAAACAGTGACTGAAGTCAAACAGATGCAGTCACTGGTCATTCATGGCTGTCAGAATACATAAACCGCAAAGGGAGGTTCACCATCCATGCTGTTTAGCCCCAATGGGGTTATATTAGAGCACATGCATTGCTAGCTTAAATTGGTTGTAAACCTCAGACATGAAAAATGAATAAAGCACATCCCACTACAGGCTGTACTAATCTGAATCCAAAGATCCACCCAGTCTGGTTCTTCTCTGGCCTATCCTCTCTCTGCTATCTGCGTGTCTCCCTCCTAATAGATGAAGCTGACACCTCAGCCTCCTGGGTGACATCCTGTCCCCCCTCCACCACACACCAGATGATTCATACCTTCAGCTCTAGGTTTCTCTGAGCCTGTAAAGAGGGGATGTCACTTTCCTCCAATCAGCTCTCAGATTACACTCAGCTCTGTGCTCTAGCTCAGCAGTGTGTGTGACGCCACATCCCAACTCCCTTCTTTCTGCTGCTGAGAAGACTACTTTGATCTGGGTGTTGTGACAGCTCTACAGGAGACATGGCTGCAGATAAACAGGTACAACCTATCTTATCTAGGAGGATTAGTTTCAACTTTGTATATCACCTGAGGATAATTACTTCAGTGGGTATAGATAAGGGTTTACAATCACTTTAGGTTGCCGAACAGATAAGAAAAGTCATAAAAAGTCTGAGTCTTGATCTTTTTATTTGTCCCAAGTCAGTGACGCAAAGTAGTGTAGCAAAAAGGCTGGCATGACTGGCAGACAACTAGCATTTTCAGGAGTGGCCACTGGCCAGTAATATTCGTTTTCACGTATCTCGTGACAAGTTTTTTTTTAACCCTCATTAAAGGGTAAGTTCACCTTTACAGAAAATCTGTAAGGTGGACTTACACTGGACTCCCTCCCCATCCCACCCCGGTCCCACTATACGGGAATCCTGTGATCTCCCGCTGTGAGACATGGGGTCAGCGCTTCACCGGTCTGGAGATTTGAAATCCCTGCGGCTATATGGATAGGAGGCATTCTAATTGGTTGGTGCCGTCACATGGACAGCGCTGACCAATCAGAACCCGCCTAGCCTGTCCTATCAATGCTGAAGAAGAGCAGAGAAAGCCGTGGAGATTTCAAATCCTAGGACCAGTAAAGCAGCGACCCCATGTCTCACAGCGGGAGATCGTGGGACTCCGGTATAGTGGGACCGGGGGGCATGGGGAGAGGGGGTCCAGTGTAAGTTCACCTTACAGATTTTCTGTAAAGGTAACCTTACACTTTAAGAGACCCTGCTATCTAGCCATTTATTTTAACAACAATCTTCCCGTAATATTATATTTGTATTTAAAGTAGACCCAGTGAAGTGACTGGCCTTAGGTGATGCACAGAGATGAAACAAATGCTCCTACACATGTTGTACCTGTCTATCTGTAGTCTTCTCTTCTCTACATCCGTTTAAAGTGATGAATTATAAAGCTTGTCTGAGAGTTGAAAAAAAGGGAGCAGAGACTTGAAGTTACACTCTGCAGATCTCAGTGATGAGAGCTTTGAGGTTTGATTGGAGGAAAGGGACACACCCCCATTCACACAGCACACAGGAATAGAGTTGAGGCTGTCAATCAGCTGGAGCTCCCTCCCCGTCACCATTTTTCTCTTGGTGTCAGGAAAACGTGTCAGAAATGACTCATCATGATAGCAGAGAAACAAAGCAGCAAACAAAAGTGACACTTAGTACTCTTAACTGACACAAGTACACACTGCAAATGAATGTGCTTTGCTCATATTTCATGTCTGAGGTTTACAACCACTATAACATATTTTTTTAATGTAATTTATATGTAAAAGTCTCACTTTTGTAGACTTCTGTTGAGGACTGCCACACATGGATAAATATTCGGCTAGTCCCCGCTGAACTGGACATATTTTGATCTATCTAGGACCAGCTGCTGCTGGGTGCCACCATCTTGTATGTGATGTCTGCAGTCCTGGTAGACTCAACGCTGTCCCTCGAGTGACACTCTATAGTAGTCTCCTGCACTGCTTCCCTGGTATCTACATAAAAGGTTATGTAGGGAGATGGGGTGGAGGAGCTGGGCAAGCACAGGCATTCCCAGAAGAGGAGAGAACTATACCACCCAAGGAGGCAGGAAATTGTGCCAGGGAAATGACTAGTCACATTTTCTAGCAAGTTCAAGAACACATTGCAAGTAAACAACAAATTAATTATGGAGAAGAAAAGCATTTAAAGCGGACCTTCAGTAATTTTTTCAACTTTCCATCTAGTGAATCCTCTGCCCTTGTTGTTTTAACTTTGGATAGTAAAACATTTTTTTTCTGCCAGTAAATACCTTATACAACCCACTTCCTGTTTCTTGCCTTGTAATTAGCTTAGGCTTATGACATCATGCACAGCTCTCTCTCTCTCCTGAGAATTTGCCAGGAAGGGAGGGGGGATGAGTCATAAGAGGGCAAATGAGAGCTGCAGAGCTGGAGGTGTGTCTGTGTAAATCCAGGAAGTGAACAGGCAGCAGCTTCAGCTGCCCACAGTTAAAATGGCTGCAGCCAGACTTAGAGGGAGATTTCTGCAGCATATTTGGCAAGTACAGAATCACAGTATATATAAAATAATATGCAAAGTGGTTGGAGGGAAGCTTCAGAATGGCAAAGATGTTTTCTATTGCAAATTATGTAAGCAGACTGCAGTTCTTCTTGAACTACTTGATTTTCTTGTGCTTTTACCTGCATTTTTTAAGTTGTTGACAGGGTCTATTTAAAGGGGCCTTTTTGACATCATTGTTCCCTATTGTTCCCCTAAAGCCAGACACAGTTGATAGTTCAGGTTATTGTTTTTTTCTAAATGTGATGTTGACTCTTTAACGCCCATAGCAAACTAAATCAATCAAATGGACTGCAGATAATTTTGCTTCTATGTTGTAGAGATGAAGAATGCAAGGGCTTGAGTAGTTCAGCAAAAGACCACTGGACAGGGCTGATACCATTGAATCCACCTTTTCTTTTCTTTAAATTGGCACTAACTTACACTTTAAAACAGCTTCCTTGATGGGAACACAGCTGCTTCCTGAGCTGCTTTCTGGCTGTAACCCTGGACCTGCTGGACAAAAATTGCTTGCCCATCAATGCAGCAGTACCCTTCACTCTGCCATTATAGCGACATTTAAAAGGGTTATGTTTCATGGTTACAGAGACGCCAACCAGATGTGTTTGAGACTGACCTGTGCCTTTGCTATCAGCAGCTGTAATAGAGATGGATGGGTTATGTCAAGGGGAAAGTGGTAAATTCCATAGTGGTATAACTGTTAGCTTACAGGAACAAGGGAGATCAGGTCAAGTAGGAGATGGATGGGCTTTGATAAAATGTGTAAGAAGAGCAGAGTGTAAAGATTATTATTGCGCAGGCCAAATGCTTAAAGTTTAAAGTTCCTGTATGGCTTAATCAGCTATTGGAGTTTAACTATTTGAGGTTTATTCCAGTTTTTATTCTAAATGACTGTTATTGGACTGTTTACAGTCTGCTTAGTAAAGCAGTGATGGTTTTGAGATGTCTTTAGTCCCACTAAAGAAAAAAATGAATGAATGCATTTACCTAAAATATATTTAGCATGATACGAATATCCTTCTAGGAATACTATATTAAAGTGGAGCCCCACCCAAAAGGGGAAGCTCCTCTTGTTCATACCCTCCCTCCTCCCCTACAATGCCACATTTGGCATTTTTTTGGGGGGAGTGGGTACCTGGTTTTGACAGGTACTCACTGCCACTTCCGAGTAAAATCTCTGTGGCGATGTATATGAGTATGAGTATCCTTTCCCCTGCTGTCTTCTGGGACTTGTCCCAGAAGATGGCGGGATCATTCAGAAAGGGCAGCGCAACTCGTGCATGCGCAGTAGGAAACCATCTGTGAGGTCTGAAGGCTTCACTGACAGTTTCCCTTGAAGATGCCGATGCCTGCACCAGAAGCCGATTGAAGAATTGGCTCGGGTGCCGACATCGCTGGATCCTTGGACAGGTAAGTGTCCTTATATTAAAAGTCAGTACAGTATTTGTAGTTGCTGACTTTAAATTTTTTGGGGGGAGACTGAAGCTCCTCTGTCTTTGCAACTTCTGCATTGATTATAAAATGTGTAAGAGTTGTGTAGGTGGTAGAGGAGCATCATAAATAAATGTCTTTACAACTTTTGCCAGTTGCAAGAAAATTATATGTTTATTAGCAAGTTTATAACATGTAGCCAATGAGGTTGATTTGTAGACAATGGGGTTGCAGCTCTGCATGGTAGCCAATCAGCTTCTAACTTCAGCTTGTTCAGTTAACAGCTTGCCACCTGGCCTCATTTACTGCAGCAAGGTGGCAAGGGTAGGCTGGATCACGTACATGTACATGATCCAGCCAAGGGGTGAGCAACATGCAGCTCCTGTGACTGCTTTGTTCACTGGACACAGCAGACTGTGGTTCCTGAAACCTGACCACTATGAGCAGCCAAAGGATCATGTTATCCTATTCGTTCACATGATCACAATGTCAATAAAGCTGTTATGAATGAATTTCATTCATAACAGCTGTGATTCTTATAGTGATGCTGTGATTGGAACACCGCTATCACATGGTACCTGGGCCAATCACAGCACCCTGTACCATGTGATGGCTGTGGGCCACTCACAGCAGACAATAGTAAATCACAGCTGTTTTGAATGTAACCCATTCATGACAGTTTAAAACATTGCTATTACAGTGATCACCACTGTAACAACAATCAAAGTATAAGAAAAAAAAATCCTGATCACCCCCTAGAGTAGTACAGTGTCACTATGGTAAGCAAAAATAAATTGTAAAGAAGAAAAAGTTCAAAAATGTAATAAAAATTATTTAATTTAACATACTTTCACCAGTTAACCACTTCCCGACCGCCGCATGTAAATATACGTCGGCAAAATGGCACGGCTAGGCAAAAGCACGTATATATACGTGCCCTTTAATTGCCTAGACGTGGGGTCGCGCACGCGCCGGCGGCACGCTCGCGACCCGGTCGGGAGCTCTGTGACCACGGCCGTGGGACCAGCGGACCCGATCGCCGCTGGTGTCCCGTGATCGGGTCACAGAGCTGAAAAACGGGGAGAGGTCTGTGTAAACAAACCTCTCCCCGCGCTTCCTACACTGCCTGTCACTGATCGGCTGTTCCCTGTCATCGGGAACGCCGATCAGTGACGTCAGACGTCAGCCACGCCCCCTACTGTAAAAAAAAAACACAACACGTCACACTTTTCAAATATGTAGAATATAGTTTGTAAATGCAAAAACTTTCACACAAATCATTTAATAATAACTTATTGGGATTATTTTTATTTTTTTACCAAAAACACTTAGCAGAATACATTTTGGGCTAAATTTATGAAGAAATTAGATTTTATTCGATTTACTGGATGTTTTATAACAGGAAGTAGAAAGTATATTTAAAAAAAATAAAAATGCCAGTCTTTTTTCATTTATATAGCAAAAGGAAAGCTCTGTTTGTGTGAAAAAAAATGATATAACATTTCATTTGCGTACAGAGTTGCATGCAGTAGCCAATTAAAGTAGCGCAGTAATGAATATTTTGCAGGCAGTAAAGTCTCAGCAATGCTGTGCATTGGTTTTCCTCTAAATCAGAACTTTGTAAAACACATTACACAGTCACTTTATTAGTGTTTTAAATGTAATGGCTAAGTAAAGTATTCTTGAAAATGAACGCAGAGACTCAAGGCATTTTTGAGTATTTCATTCTGAGCAAAGTACATGCAAAGTTGAATGCATGAATATGAAAACGCTCTACCAAATTGATGAATGTAGGAGTGCACCCTGGGATAGTCAAGACTGATGCACATCAGAAAAAATATTGAGATTTTATATACACACACCAGTTTAAAATGTCTGACGCCAATCATGTGTGCAATTTAACAACGTTCTTCCCCTAAATTTATTGCAAATGATGACATTAAAAGGCTTTGAAGCTACTTTTTTTTTTTGTAGATATTTGAAGCTCCTTTTGCTTTATTAACTCATAAGATATATGATACCTAAGTGCTTGTGGTTCCACTATGAAATGAAACGTAAGACTACTTCCTGTTAAAAATTTATTATAGTAAAAATAGTCAGTACTATGGTATAGTGTTCCTTAAAAATGTCCTTCTCTTTCATACCACATTGGACAAATGATTAAAAGCAAAAATGCTTATGCATTTTGTACTTGGTTCTGTTTTTAGTTTTGTCCATGACAACATTATTAAAGAGAACACCTTTCAAGCTTTTAAGCAGTATTATGGTTAAATGTTTATGTTGTGTGTGGTTTGAACTAGTCACATTGTAAGAAGCCACTGAGTGGAACTCTAACTAGTTCTTGATTGGTTCCTAACTATTAGGTTACACGTTACAGTGTTCCTCTTTTCTAAGTACTCATTAAAGGAGAAGTATAGCCAAAGCTTTTTTTTTTTTTTATGGATCACAGGAGTATAGTTCATTCTGCACACCTGTGACCCATTTTCAGCCGACAGCAGAATAAAATCCGCTGTCGGCTGATGTCACAGAGTCAGTCTAGGCTCTAAAAAGATCCAGATCATATGGTCGGGGTCCACTTAGATGCATTGACTGGCCGCTGAGAGTCTGAGCCAACTGCTCCTGCACCCTCCACAGCCCGGCACTCCAGTGAGCTTTGGAGGTGCAGAACAGAGTCACCAGCTCTCTGCAGCCTGAAGACCAAGAGCTGAGAGATAAGCTGTATTGATCACTCAGTTCTCGTTCCCAGGTGAGAATAGTTTATTCATTTTAACCTATACCCATAGTTTCTTTTAAGAATGCAATAGATGCTCTCTTTCCGAGACTACTGCACATTATCGTGCCATTATATCTCAATCTTGACATTTTAGATCAGAGGTCTCAAACTGGCAGCCCTACAGCTTTTGCGAAACTACAAGTCCCATCGTGCCTCTGTCTGTGGGAGTCATGCTTGCAACTGTCAGCCTTGCAATGCCTAATGGGACTTGTAGTTTTGTAACAGCTGGAGGGCCGCCAGTTTGAGACCCCTGTTTTAGATCCTCCTAATGATTCTGAACTGATATAAATTTATAACACAAATACTGGGCTCTCCTAAGTTATTTGAAGTAATAATTTTGTACAGTCTAGCTTAAAAACTCGTAAACGTGTACCCGTTCCAGAATGACCAAGATTGGAGATATTACAAACAATGCTGAAGAAGTGTTTTACATACAGATGTGTCAGCAGTAGGTAATGTGTTCAGTTTTGCACTTTGGGAGGAAATTAAGGTTTATATGTACCGCAGAGGAGTGCCGGAGAGTATTGGGCAGTATGTTCAAAAGAGGATTGCCAAAGGGTAAGGCAGTGTGTGCAAGAAAGGCTTGCCAGAAGGTATGACAGTGGGCATATTTGTGCAGGAACAGGTGCATCCGAGCTACTACCTCCTGTGCAATGCCTGGTGAGCCTCAAGAGCACATCACTTAGCCTGTGAAGTCTCTGTAAACCTCCATACAGTCCATGCAAAAAAGGCGAAAGGCTGGAGCCATGGAAGTCAGCTAAAACATTGTTTTATTATTGCATGTACACAACAGTCAAAAAGAAGGCCAACGTGTTTCGGCTGTCAGGCCTCAAAGTGTTATTAAACCCAGTAATATGAAAATAGTTCATCCACCATCCCACAGTGCCCACAGCTTATAAATCTTCTTTTTACATTAAAATATTGTCACTATATATCCTTTTGGGTGATCTGTATACCACGGTTACATGATAAACTGCACAGTTTCTCCAGTGCTGAGAGATCAGGAAGGAGGAGATTTCCACTGCAGCATGTATACACGCCCACATGTGTGATGTCAATATCATGGGACCTGGCTATCTCTGAGAACAAGAAAATATTCTCTCCAGCATTAAAGACACAACTGAGCATGTGCAGGTTGGCTACCCTGCCTGTGTTAGCTGGCCTTCCCCAGATAGACAGTGCAGGAGGGGAAGGATCTATGCATACAGGATAAAACAGCCTTTTTACACAATGCAGAGGATTAACCCCTTAAGTTCCACAGTGAGTATAACAAGCATGCTATGCTGCATATACAGACTGATTTTACTTTTGTGGGTTTAGTAACACTTTTATCATGGCTGTTATATAATTGTGTAGGGGAGGAGATTTTGAGGGTGTGACAGTGGGGTTGATTTACTAAAACTGGAGAGTGCAAAATCTGGTGCAGCTGTGCATGGTAGCCAATCAGCTTCTAACTTCAGCTTGTTCAACTAATCTTTGACAAAACTAAGCAACCTGGAAGCTGATTGGTGTCTATGCAGAGCTGCACCAGATTTTGCACTCCAGTTTTAGTAAATCAACCTCAGTGAGTAAAATGTGCAGCAGACAGGGCTCGAGTCCTGCGAGAATGCATGGGAACGCCGTTCCTTTACTTTTTGCACAGCAGGAACCTCGTTCCTGTTAGCAGCAAGCCCCGGTCCGGCACACAGAGTCCAGCCTGGCCGTGGCTGGTATGAGGTGTGTGGCGGCTCCTCATCCTTTCTCGGCGCCCGGTCCAACTGCATGCACAGCTCCATGCTGCTTTTGGGTTTCCTCACACTGGGGTTGGCTAGGTACGGCAGTGGAGCAGGAAGCGGCGGAGAGGAAGCTGCTGGTGGCGGTTTGCGGGATCTGGCTGACCTGGAGGCCCGGAGGGACACATGAGACAAGAGAACATGAGGCGGAGTGTGAGCTGAGCGAGGCGGTGCTGCGGCTGCTCGGGGGAAATTGAGGCTAGTGCACAGAGAGCTGTGTGTATGTGTGATGTGAGGTTAGCTGGGTGCTGCTGTGCACGGTGTGTGCTGTGTATTATATGTCACTGGTCACATTGCTCCCCCCACCCTGTCACACTGCTCCCCCCTCCTTGTCACACTGCTCCCCCACCTATCACACTGCTCCCCCCACCCTGTCACACTGCTCCCCCCTCCCTGTCACACTGCTCCCCCCACCCTGTCACACTTCTCCCCCCTCCTACACACACTGGAATGATGGGCACAGTGAGGCTGCATTATCACACATTTTGGTGATTTTTTTGGTAATATAGCATCTAGGTTAAATTATTTTGTTACATTTGTTCTATTTTTATTTGTTTAATTCATGTGAATTTTGGAGGTGTCCTCATGAACTGGCACTTTACAATAAATGTTGCACTTTATACACACTTTTTTTTATTTTTTGAGGCGGGGGGGTTGGGGGAAATCTTGGGTGAGTTCCCACACTTTTCTTTCCCAGGACTTGACCCCTGGCAGCAGATAATTGGCAGATTGTAGAACAACAGGCAGTGTGCACAACAGAGGATTGCCAGAAGGTACTACATCAGGCATATACAGCTGTGTGAAACATTATGTATACTCCATGGAAACTGTGATTTTTTTTAACATATTTGAACAGGCAAACATTAGATCTTTATTCGAACAGTGCCTACATATAAAAGTGATATACCTGAATACGAACACAAAGATGCCTTTTTAATTGTTTATTCAAAAAAAATATCATTAAATGTAATAGTGTACTCAGGAGAAAGTAAATACACCCTTGGCATCAAAAGCTGGTATTGCTCCCTTTAGCAGAGATGACTTGCAGATATTTTGTATAACTGCCCACCAGTCTCGGGCATTGACAGAAAATGTTGGCTACTTCTCCATGCAATACTCCTTCAGTTGCAAAATGTTTGTCTGTTCCCTTGCATGAACTGCCCATTTCAAAATCAAAAATCCCTCTAAAAAATTTCAATCGGAATCAAACGAGGGCTTTGAGAAAGGCAGTCCTTAACCCACTATTTCTTCTTATGGGCTATACATTGGTGGATTTACTAGTGTGCTTCAGATCGTTATCATGTTAAACCTCATTTCCAGTTCAGCTTTTGGACACCCTTTTTCTCAGATTCTCATCAAGCACACTTTGATATGTAGACTGTATAGTTGAGTCGGTGACTGCGAGCTGCCCAGTCCCTGAAGAAGCAAAGTAACCCCAAAAGGTAGCATTTCCATCACCATGCTCCAGGTGATATGAGTTTTTCTCCTGAAAGACTGTCTTTATTTGCAGTAAACTCATCTACCGTTACTGTGACGAACAACTCTATCTTTGATTTATCAGTCTTTAGCAGGTTGTTCCAGAAGATCTGGACTTTGTCTATATTAAGTGTTTCTCACATTTTTTCAGTAAATGTTACTTATCAATGGGAAGTCTGGGATGATGCAACCTGGAAATTAACTTTACATCATAAGCCCCCCCATCACATTAGAGATCCCCCTATTGCATCAGACCCCACCACTTCACATGAGAGTCCGCCCTTCACATCAGAAACCCTCTTCGCATCAGAGTCGCCCCATCACATCAGTGTCTCATCAATAACTGATCCAGGGAAAACAGGATGTTTTGCTGATGATACCCCCCCCAGGCATAGTAGAAAGTGGTTGGTTCATTAGGGGTGTAATTGTAAGTACAGTGGTGTGAAAAAGTGTTTGCCCCCTTCCTCATTTCCTGTTCCTTTGCATGTTTGTCACACTTAAGTGTTTCGGAACATCAAACCAATTTAAACAATAGTCAAGGACAACACAAGTAAACACAAAATGCAATTTGTAAATGAAGGTGTTTATTATTAAAGGTGAAAAAAAATGCAAACCATCATTGCCCTGTGTGAAAAAGTGATTGCCCCCTAAACCTAATAACTGGTTGGGCCACCCTTAGCAGCAACAACTGCAACCAAGCGTTTGCGATAACGTGCAATGAGGCTTTTACAGCGTCCTGGAGGAATTTTGGCCCACTCATCTTTGCAGAATTGTCCTAATTCAGTTACATTAGAGGGTTTTCGAGCATGAACGGCCTTTTTAAGGTCATACCACAACATCTCAATAGGATTCAGGTCAGGACTTTGGCTAGGCCACTCCAAAGTCTTCATTTTGTTTTTCTTCAGCCATTCGGTGGTGGACTTGCTGGTGTGTTTAGGATCATTGTCCTGCTGCAGAACCCAAGTTCGTTTCAGCTTGAGTACACGAACAGATGGTCGGACATTCTCCTTCAGGACCTTACTGTGTCAAGCCGCTCCTATTTAAGTGATGCCTTGATTGTGAACAGGTGTGGCAATAATCAGGCCTGGGTGTGGCTAGAGAAATTAAACTCAGGTGTGGACAACCACAGTTATAGTATGTTTTAACAAGGGGGGCAATCGCTTTTTCACACAGGGCCATGATGGTTTGGATTTTTTTTCACCTTTAATAATAAACACCTTCATTTACAAATTGCATTTTGTGTTTACTTGTGTTGTCCTTGACTATTGTTTAAATTGGTTTGATGTTCCGAAACACTTAAGTGTGACAAACATGCAAAGGAACAGGAAATGAGGAAGGGGGCAAACACTTTTTCACACCACTGTATGCCTGTGCTGTATGTGAGAAATAACTTGTTAAAATTATGACTTTGTGAAAAGAAATGTATTTGATATCTTAATTTTCCCAAAAAAATTTATAAAAAAATTTAAATTTCAAAAACACCTTGGATTGTCTACTTTCCAAACAGGGGGCATTTGGGGGTATTTGTACTGTCCTGGCAATGTAGGGCCTCAAGAAATGAGATAGGCAGTCAGTACATCAGAACTGATCAGTTTTCAAATATATGAACCATAGTTTGTAGGCTCTATACCTTTCCTACAGACTAAATAACATACACTGATTTGGGACTATTTTTACCAAAGAAATATAACAGAATACATTTTGGTCTAAATTTATGAAGAAAGAGTATTTATTTGCAAAACTGTGTAACAGAAACTAGTTTTTAGTATTTTTTACCTTATATGGCAAACAAAAAAAAAAACTGTGGTGATGAAATACCACCAAAAGAGGGCTCATTCTGTATCACAAAATGATAAAAATTGAATTTTAGTACAGTGTTGCATGACTGAGTGATTGTCATTTAAAGTGTGACAGCACATAGAGCTGAAAAATGGCCTGGGCAGGAAAGGGGTGAAACAGTCTGGTCTTGAGTCTATTTTACTTGTAGATTTTTTAAGTATGTCATCTTTATCTGCTGGCACTGTTTGAATCAAGGTCTAATGTTTGCCTGTTCAAATTTGTTGAATAAGTCAACAACCTCAATTGGGTGTACTAACGTTTTCACATGCCTGTAAGTGGAGAAGAGGAGTGCCCGAGGGTATGACAGCAGGAGGCATGTGCAAGCGAAGAGTGCCAGAGGATATGGCAACAACCTGTGCTGGAGAGGAGTGTGGAGGGTATTACAGTGTGAAGGGTATGACAGTGGGCAGTGTATTATGAATTTTCTTCTGAATGCACTGCCAACTGTCATACCCTCCACACTCCTCTCCAGCACATGCTGTTGCCATACCCTTTGGCATTCATCTTTTGCACATGCCACCGGCTGTCATACCCTCATACCCTTCATACAAGGGTATGACAGTGGACAGGATGTGCAGCAGAGGAGTGTGGAACAAACCAATGGGGGGCGAGGTAACAGAAAGCATAGTGTGGATGATGGAGTGACTGGCAGTAAACATAGTGTGCATTGGATAGGTAAGTTGACAGCATGGATAATAATGGAGGTCGAGAACTTAGTATAGATGGGGGAGTTGGGCATGAGAAAAGTTGCTGAAGAACAAATGGTGAAGGGGTTGGGGATGTCACAAAAAGTAGAGCAGACCATGTGAGAATGGCTGTGAGAAAAGCTAGTGCAGACACTGGTAAAAGAGATGCAACATAGTGGAGTGTTATGCAGAGGGTATAATGAATGATAGGGGTATGGATATTGAAGGTAAAATAATGTATACACCAGCCTATCATTGCACAGTCATATCTAAGGAACTGAACAAATCTATACCTTTCTATGGGTAATTAGTGTGTCACAGGCGACATTCGACTTGTGAGTATGGCAGCCTGGCTTCTGCCCCAGCCCCCCTGTTTTACTTACCTGAACCCTCAAACTTGTCCCACAGAAACGCTCTTTCTCTCTGCTAGGGGGTTCTCGGCTGTTGATTGGATAGATTGATAGTAGCGCAGCCATTGGCTCCCGCGGCTGTCAATCAAATCCAATGACGTGGCCACCGGGGGGCGGGGCTGAGTTCTGCATTCGGCGTCTATGGATGCCGAATGCTGGACTCAGTGGTATGCACGCAAGGTAACCGCCCGGGAGAGCACTTCTCCCAGGGGGTTATCTGATGCGGGGAGGAGCCGAGAGAGCCGCAGAGGGACCCCAGAAGAGTAGGTTCAGGGCCACATTGTGCAAAACAAGCTGCACAGTGGAGGTAAATGGTATGATATTTTTGTTATTTAAAAAAAAAAAGTCCATCCAGTTCAACCTTAAACCTTTAGTATCACTTTAAGTTCATATTGTGGCATACATTATAAAAGACTAAACATTTTAAAAAGCGACCACATTCCTGGAATCCAGTTTTAAACTGTATTTTTTGTAACATATTGAAAAAGATATAACAGAATGCTTTCAATGGTATATTTAACAGACCAAAATAGACCACATAAGAGAAGTTCATTGGTAATGTTTACATACACTATAATCATTCAGCTGTCTATGTATGCGTAATGTGAATTTCAATTATCCGAGTGTGTATTTACAGCAGAGAAATAAACCCACAATTTGAAATCATGAGATGCCAGACTCACACTTAAATCATAATACTCATACAAATCATTTTAGTTTATTGTTTATTTAAAGATTGTATGTTCTAGTCCTGAGGACAATACAAAAAAAAATAAGTAGAAAACGCTCCCTCAGGAACCATTCAAATCCTGTAGTGGGAATGAGCGTTCCTGCTTGCGATTTTTTTTAAGCTTGATTTCCATATGTCGCACAAAAGGGCAGCCCAATAACTTCAATGGGTTGCCCCTATGCGTGATTGTCGCCCAAATGAAGCTCCTTTATGGACAAGCGTCACATGATTCTAAATTTTTGTCGCAAATTTCTGTGAAATTCTGTCACGCGACAATTACAGCAGAACCGTACAGCGTTTGGGGTGCCATTAAGAATGAATGGCATCCAAATGCTCGTCAAGTGTTTTACCGCGATTTGAAGTTGCGGGCAGAATTACGGCAACTCCGAATCGCCAAATGTGAATAGGGCCTTATACACATCTTTTTCTCTTTTTGGATGCACTATAATTAATGTCACAATAGAACAATTCCAACAGATGCTAGAACTGACAGAATAATAGCAGGAACGCATACACAAAGTATCTCTCTGAACCTCTGTCAAAGCACACTGTACATTTAATTCATAACATTCTGTTTCTTTTAGCGTCTTTGGAAAAAGTTCAGGTATATAAAAATAAAAAATAAAAAGACTAACCCCACCACGTTAAACTGAAGAAGTTAATGTTTATTGCTCTGTAATTTGTTTCCTGGACAAGAACCAAGGCGGTAGATTGAAAGAAATAAAAGCTAGTGCACTTAGTAAAATACTAATGGCTTCAGTCATACTCAATATAGCCTATTGAATAGAGCAATTTTCTGCGAAATGTTAGCTCAGAAGAGCCATTTAAATTGATGGCAAGAGTTTAAGATACGTTTTAACATTTATAATTTGTTATAATAGATTGGCATGCTTAAAGGGGTATTAAACCCAAAAACAAAAATCTTCTATAAATTCTTAGATGGCGTGGCTGCTTTTTTTATTTATTTATTTATTTTTTTACGCTTTTTTCTTTATATTCACCTGTTGATCCTGACAGTAAATTTTGAGACTCAGAAGGTAAGTGCATGGTGGCCGGGTAATTTTCAGTGCCTTCATGTTTCCTTTAAATCTCCAACTCTTCTGCATAGAAGCTGGATAGAGCTCTGAGCATTGCTCAGTCTATGGTGATAGCTATGTTTGGATGCTTTAGATAAATTATTCAACGATACTACACATGCAGTGCATTTATTTCAAGGAAACCTGTACTGAGAATTATACTGGGACTGCTGTTGCTGACCATTTTCTCAACATATAAATTGCCTGGCTATGTCTGGCAGCAATACTTACTTTTTGTAACACAACCTTTCACAAGCATATGCTGAAAACAGAGGATTGTAAGGGATGATTTATAGATTAAGATACACTTTATGAGCAGAAGAAGACTGCTCCTCTGCTATGGACTCACATAAAGACCTATGACTTCCTAATAAAAAAAATATGTGCTGCAACACAAAATGTATCTACTCTTATGCCTCGTACACACGATCAGACTTTACGACAACAAAACCGTGGAATTTTGTTCGAAGTTTGTTGGCTCCAACTTGTCTTGTATACACACGGTCACACAAATGTTGGCCAACAATTACGAACGTAGTGACGTACAAGACATACAGAGAGCCGATAAAAAGGAAGTTCAATAGTCATGTGATATCTCCATTACGAACACTAGTTTTACAAAACCGAGTGCTTCCAGCTCGTACTTGATTCCGAGCATGCGTAGACTTTTCTGCAACGGACTTGTGTACACACGATTGGAAAGTCCGACAACAAAAATTCGTTGGCGGAAAATTTGAGAACCTGCTAGCCAACATTTGTTGGCGGAAAGTCCGACAAGTTGTAAAAATAGGTGGTTCAGCTGTGTTTTTATCACCCCCTTCCCCTCAAACTGGCCCCTTAAAGAGGAGCTTCAGTCTCCCCCCAAAAAACTAAAAGTCAGCAGCTACAAACACTGTAGCTGCTGACTTTTAATATAAGGACACTTACCTGTCCAGGGATCCAGAGATGTCAGCACCTGAGCTGATTCTTCAATCAGCTTCGGGTGCAGGCGCCGGCATCTTTACAGCCAGTTCCCTACTGTGCATGCACGAGTTGTGCTGGGCATTCGGAATGGTCCCGCCGTCTTCTGGGATCTGTGTGTGTCCCAGAAAGCATTGTGGGGAAGGAGGAGGGGCTAACATACTCGCTGCAACGATCTTACCCAGAAGTGGGAGCGGGTACCTGTCAAAACCAGGTACCCGCTGCCACACCCACGCCCCCAAAGTGCAAAATGTGGCAGTGTAAAGGGGGTGCAAACAAGCGGAGCTTCCCCTTTTGGGTGTAGTTCCGCTTTAAGCTGCAAGGGCAACTTAACGGGGTTGTACACATTCAAATTATTCCCCTGCTACATTCTTCAAACATTACTGCTGCCAACTGACATGAGGCAAATGCTACGCTCATATTTGGGGTGCAGTATTCTCATTCAGGAACCTTGTTCAGCTATAAAAAATAAACAGCACTCAGGAAACGGTAGTATCACCTCTTGAATGTATTTCGGTCCACCTGCATCTCTCTCTGAAAAACAGATTACCGTGGATCGCTGTTTAGACAGCAACACGGGTGTAAAAGAGCATTTACAGTTTTCTTTTACTCGCCACTACAAAGTCCCACAAATACCTGTTAATTCTGCCTGTGAAGTCCACCTGATGTAGTCGCATGTGATGGTGTGGCAACTATGCTGCACTGTTCATGAATTAGGAGCATAGTTGCCACTCTCATATAAGCAATGACTGCTTTTATTACAGTGGGATGACAAAATGTTGCAGGGGGCACAGCTATCAAAATTGTCACTGCTAATTTGCTAGCTTGTATCTTGTCAGTCAGCACTGGGTCACACCTAGTCCTCCCCTCTGCTTTCTAAATTGACAGCACTGCCTCTGATGCTAAAACCCTCCCATTGTGAGCTGCAGTGTCTGGAAGGGGAAGCACGTGAGACACAAATGCAGGAGAATTTAGCTCAGTCAGGAAAAGTAAAGGAAGTCTTTTGTTTGCCTTGAGGCTTGTACATCACACTCATAGTAACTGGATTTGGGGCTTCTCTTACCACTTGCTGACAGCCTTTTAGCAGTTTATATACGTGATCCTGCACTTCTGCCTGCAAATCAGGAGTGCTTTCTTGAAAATCAAAACCATACAGCATAGATAGTCAAAGAGACAGAAAACAGTGCCATACATGATGAACCATTAAATACAAGTCAACATGACCCAACCATAAAATAAAATCCAGTACGAGCGCCAGGGACACAGAGTAACATCTGATGAACTATCCATTCAGCAACAACAATGATCGTTAAGGCAGGTAGGAAGGGGGGGGGGTAGGCGGGGGGATATAAGAATAGGTGGGGTGGCAGAGACAGGGATAGTCACAAGCATCTCAACTCGAGGTCTAAAGAGCCCAAACTGTCATACTTCCAGGGGCAGCCACGATTAATATACGTAGGCTTATACATAGGTAGAGCAGCATCCACCATTGCTTCCCAGAAGGGCACCACATGGGGGGGGGGGGGGGGGGGGCTGAAGAGGTCCACTTAAGGAGAATACATGTATATGCATAGTATAAATGGTATTAGATTAGAGCGTTAGTGTGACGAGAGCGCTACTCATCCTCGTGAAACCCCAGAAGTGTAAACTGCAACCTAAGATTATTCAGTTCAAATACTTCCAACCAGAATTTTGCAACACTCGGGCAGTCCCAAAACATATGCAGGTAGGTCCCTAGATGAACATAACACCAAGGACACTGTGGATCATGTGTTGGGTACATCCATTGGAGCCTCACAGGGGTATAGTACACCCTATGCAGAAACATAACTTGTATCTGGAAGAAATTGAGGTCGAGTGGTTTAAGTGTCCTTTAGATTTTCTTTAACCATGTCATCATTACAAATGGTCCTCATCGTTCATCTTCCATTAACAAATGAGCTTGCTAGCAATCAGAATTATTTTCAAAAGGACCCACAGAAGAAGTTAATGTTGAAGGACCTCCCTCTACCATGTGCTGTGATTGTATGGCCGAACAGGAAATAGATGGCTATACAATGCCCAGGAGCTGTCACTGACTGCAGACCCTACCCTGGCTGAAGTCTGCTGGGTAGTATCTCCACTTTGGGCCTCCAGACCAGTATTATTTGTATTAGCCCAGGGGCCCCCCAGTCCAATCATCCCATGAAGGACCGCTGCTCCACCACCAATGGCTGTCTCTATATTTCCCTGAACAGTTGGAGTCCATCTGCTATTTTTATGAACATCTGAAAATATGGCATCTTTTTACAAAATAAAAACATTTTACTTTACTTCAATTTACTGTTGAAATTGCTTGGCTTCACAAGACAGAACCCTTCATTTATCTTGATTTTCCAAGAAATGACTGCTATCCTGTATTTGATGTTTATTGCTACAGTGGGTTTTGTCACCTAAGAATGAACACTGAGTGCCATATTTAGCAGATGCCAGTAAATATGCAAAGACTTTCATTATCACTGCCACTAAAAGCATTCTAAATGAAATTCTACATGTGAGTATGAAGAATATAACTTGACACAAGTGTCTAATGTATAAATATGTCAGATGAAAATCTGAAAGCAGAACTCTAGACAAAAAACAAGCAGTTTTGTCTACAACAGGATTTGTATTCCTGACAATCCATTCCTGAGATTTATACAGCTTTGCCACAATGTACAGCCTTATTTGTCAAGACAAGATAACTGATTTCTCTCTGACAGTGAAATCTCTCTTGTTTGTGCACGGTGGATACACCTTGAATATTTTTTTTTACAGAATTTATTGGAAATTGGTAAAAGGAACTCTGAGTTTTTACAAAAAACGGATTCTTCATTCCATCCTGTGCTACCGCAAACCCAATAATTTGCAGGGCATCACTTTGTAACCCTCCTCCTATCAACAGACTTTGTGCTTTGCTGAACAACTGATTAGCTTTTTCTGATGCTTCCTTCTCCCTTTCTAAACTCTGCAGTATAGTAGATTGCAAGAGGGTAATAACAAGACAAATTTCCGTACGTTAAAAAAAAAACTTGTTTTAACCACTTGTGGACCACCCACTTTCTATATACCGCGGACGGGTGACCTGTGCAATCAAAGAGATGTACTGGTACGTTGCTGCTTACTTACGAGATTAGGGCACACACTGTACACAGCAAGAGTCTGTCAGCAGATCCTGGCCAATGATTCATGGCCGGGACCTGCTGATCGGCTGTGTCCAACCACAGCCCAGAGCCCTGTGTTGACAATCAACACAGAGCTCTGAACAGAGGGAACAATCTCTCTGTTTCTTAGCAAAGCAGGGATAAGAAACAAAGAGATATTTAGTAAAAATCAGCACACATTACACACATTAACACTTGTTAGGCACACAGTTAGCCCTTTGATCGCCCTAGATCTTACCCCCTTCCCAGCCAGTGTCATTAGTACAGTGACAGTGTACAGTATTAGTGTTGATCACTGTATTAGTGTCACTGGTGATGTGAGTGTGAGTTAGTCAGTTAATCAGCATCAGTTAATATCAGATTGCCCGCCGCACTATCACAGTCCCATTATAAGTCACTGTTTACCACCGTTAGTAGTATATAAAAAAAATAAAAAACCCCAATATATATTCCACGAACACTATAACTTTCACGCAAACCAATCAATATACATTTATTGGGATTTTTTTTTTTTTTTTTTTACGAAAGGCATGTAGCAGAATACATTTTGGCCAAAATGTATGAAGAAATTACATTTTTTTTTTGGATACATTTTATAGCAGAATGTAAAAACTATATATATTTTTTTCAAAGTTTATAGTTTTTTTAATTTATATAATAAAAAAGAACAAAACAAAAGATAGCAAAAAAACAAAACAAAAGATAGCTCTATTTTTGTGAAAAAAATTATACATATTTCGTTTGGGTACAGCGTTGCATGACCGCGTAATTACCAGTTAGCTCAGGGCTAAATAGCAAAAAATGGTCTGGTCATGAAGGGGAAAACCGTTGTGAGCTGAAGTGATTAATGAATACAGAGTACCATTCATTTGTGTATTTTTACCTGCTTAGTTTTCAGCTTTGAACATGGTCAGCTGTCAGTTTTGTAGTACAGCGTGTGAAAGCGAAATAGAAATGGTTTGTATAGGCTCTGCAGACATTCTGCTTTCAGGCTATTGTCATGCATTAGGCCCATAGTAATGTAAACATGGATAACTAACTGCAGCCACAATGACCACAAGGCACTGGAAAATAGTGCAAAATACGCGTTAGAAAGGCTTTAAAACCTTTGCATGCAGGAAAGCTCTGCCTCAACAAAAATAAACAAATCAATGCCAAAGTGTATTGAAGGGTTCCGAATAATATGAGAGATAAAAAGATTTCTATCACAAAAGCTATCTTTGGCAGGGATACTTTGTATAATATTATAAATTAATAAAATTTCCCAGATGAAACTGAGTGATTCTGTCTGGAGACAAAACCCATGGAAGCTTTAAGAAGTTCCATGCATTTTTTGATATATGAAGTCAGAACAGCAAGATAATAAACTTGGTGAATGTTTCCTTTACATATTTCGTTCTGCTGGGCCTTTACAGGCTTTTGAAGTGTCGATTATAGCGTCAAGGATAGATTTTCAGACAAGGTGGCCTATATTTGTCCCTTGCAATTCAACCGTAGGTCTTAGGTTTCCCCATGGCAAGATACAATTATTGTCATTGAGTGCAATGGACAATTCAAGAGCCAAACATACAATTGAAGAGCCTGCCATGCAATAATATGGCTTAGAAGCCTGAATATTCTGCTGCTTTGTCATTTTTTTACAACATGAAATGTAACCTGTATTTATTACAACATGTAAACCTGTAATAAGCCCAGCCAAAGATGGTGAGAAAATGCGTAATCAGAGGTTACCTTGAGGTCTGAAACACACCTTAGTGATTGTGCTTTGCCACACAGGCCGGCCATAGATGGTTCGAATCTCGACCGGTTCAGCAGAAACCAGCCGAGATTCCAACTGTGTGTGGGCAGGCTAAATGTTCCAAGCTGATCGATCAACTTGGGCACAACCGACCTCTCGGATTCACTTGCGATTGTCGCTAGCAGCTGCTATAGCCGCTAGCAGTAAGCACTGTCTTCTCATCGGCGGGGGGCGGCCTCCCTCGCCAGGAGCAGACAATTGCTCAGCAGGAGTGGATTCCCCTGTCAGCACTGTCTGTGTTGATGGAGGAATTGTGCGAATTTCCCCATGGTTGCAGGAAAGAAATTCACACCATCTATGGCCGCCCTTATTGTGGTAACATTAACATGCACATGTGTTGCAGCACAACCCCGACTCATGGCAATGCTCTACTGTGCATTGTGGTACACTGCATTGGAAAAGTTGCTGCATATCCATTTTATAGCCCGTTCCTTTGCATTAGTAGCCTGTATGGGCTGCCCTAATGCAACACACATTAATATAAGTGAATTAACGCCATGCACAGAATCAGAGAAGTGTGAATTCGTTAGACACAGAGATATAGGCAGATGAATTCCATACAGCTGCACAGCTATTCTTAGACCAGTCAATGTTTTTAAGCAAACAAACCAGGCCTCAACAGACCCCTTAAAAAATATTAACCGCTTAAGGACCGCCTCCTGTAGATTTACGTCAACAGAATGGCACGGCTGGGCAAAAGCACGTACCGGTACGTCCCCTTTAAGTGCCCAGCCGTGGGTCGCGCGAGCCGGCGGCGGCACGCTCGAGACCCGGTCCTGAGCTCCGTGACCGCGGGACCAGCGGACCCGATCGCCGCTGGTGTCCCGCGATTGGGTCACAGAGCTGAAGAACGGGGAGAGGTCTGTGTAAACAAACCTCTCCCCGTGCTTCCTACACTGCCTGTCATTGATCGGCTGTTCCCTGTCACCGGGAAAGCCGATCAGTGACGTCAGACGTAAAGCCACGCCCCCCTACTGTAAAAAAAACACACACACACTGACGTAACCCCTCCCCGCCCCCTAGTGGTTAACTCCTTCACTGCCATTGTCATTTACATAGGAATCAGTGCATTTAAATAGCACTGATTTCTGTATAAATGACAATTGTCCCAAAAATGTGTCAAAAATGTCCGATGTGTCCACCATAATGTCGCAGTTACAATAAAAATCGTTGATCGACGCCATTACTAGTAAAAAAAAAATATTAATAAAAATGCTATAAAACTATCCCCTATTTTGTAAACGCTATAACTTTTGCGCAAACTAATCAATAATCGCTAATTGTGATTTTTTTTTTTTACCAAAAATATGTAGAAGAATACGTATCGGCCTAAACTGAGGAAAAAAAAAAATTTATATATTTTTTGGGGATATTTATTATAGCAAAAAGTAAAAAATATTGCATTTTTTTCAAAATTGTCGCTCTATTTTTGTTTATAGCGCAAAAAATTAAAACCGCATAGGCGATCAAATACCACCAAAAGAAAGCTCTATTTGTGGGAAAAGAAGGACGCCAATTTTGTTTGGGAGCCACGTCGCACGACCGCGCAATTGTCAGTTAAAGCGACGCAGTGCCGAATCGCAAAAAGGGGCCTGGTCCTTTGGCTGCAAATTGGTCCGGGGCTTAAGTGGTTAAAAGCTATAGCTTTAGACGATATATGTAAATTGTGACAACCACTCTTCCCTACTGGCGCTTTAATATGTTCAGTCTTCTCATTGACCAATAATGTGGCTTGTGAGGGGTCTGGGACAGGCTTGGCTTCAGCTCTTATCCAAGGTTCATTACTGTGCACCCTCCCTCTCCAAGCCACAAAAAGAAAATAAACTATAGTTACCCCCACAGCCAGTTGGTGGCAGTCTTTTTTTCTGTGGATTTTCTGATTTAAGGATATTGTATTGGAATGTTTTTGATGTCGTATAAACTTCTGATCTTTTATTTGTTTAAACTTTTCTCTTTTTCTCAGTATTGTAAGCTAATGTATGATTTAGGTTTTAGTGTATTGAAAGCAGAACTGCAGCAAAATATGCTTATGTAAGGGGGGTACAAACATTCCATATACAATCTGTACCGATAGGGCTCAATAAATTTTACCAGATGCATTACTATGTAATATATAATACTTTTACCAGAATTTCTGTACTCATGGTTCCAGTACACCAGGATTTTTTTCTCTATTTCTGCTCTACATCACAACTAGACTTATTACTATGTTATTTCTATCCCCTTCTCCTATTCAGCACCACCACCACAACCTGATGGAACAGTTACACACTGCTCCTCTACTTGAGTTTCTCTTCATATGAGCCAGACACCACATTCTTACCCTCATGGAAAAGACACAGATTTGGGGGGGTTTACTAATGTTGTTGCACACAGAATCTGGTGTAGGTGTGCATAGTAACCAATCAGCTTCTAACTCCAGTTTGTTCAATAAGGTGTGACAATAAAACCTAGAGGCCGATTGGTTACTATACACAGCTGCACCAGATTTTGTGTGCACCAGTTTTAGTAAATTTCCCCCAGACTGTTCATCCTTTTCACACTCCCTGCATTCATAAGTTATCCTCTTCCTCATCAGTACATTCACAGGATCTTTTCTGGCACTCTTTAATAAGGTGATGTTCATACAATTGGTAAGCCCGTATAGGGATGTAGTAATTTCCTAAATTCTTTTTTCTGTGTATTGTGATCTGTTAGTGTAGTGTTAGCTTAGCTGTGTGCTGCCTGTGCACTCTAATGCCCCGTACACACGATCGAACATTGAGAAACAAAATACATGATTTTTTTCCGACGGATGTTGGCTCAAACTTGTCTTGCATGCACACGGTCACACAAAATTGGTCGGAAATTGCGAACGCCAAGAACGCAGTGACATACAACACGTACGACGAGCCGAGAAAAATCTTCTGCTTGATTCCGAGCATGCGTGGAACTTTGTGCGTCGGAATTGTGTATACACGATCGGAATTTCCGACAACGGATTTTGTTGTTGGAAAATTTGAGATCCAGATCTCAAATTTTGTGCGACGGAAATTCCGATGGAAAATGTCCGATGGAGCCTTCACACGGTTGGACTTTCTGACAAAAAGCTCCCATCAAACCTTTTCCGTTGGAAAATCCGACCGTGTGTACGGGGCATTAGTGTCCAGTGAATATTCTCAGTCACATGCTGTGTGAGTGTTCTCCAGCAGGGTGTGCTAGAGATATTACTGCACATTACAGATATTTAATACCTAGCCAATTCTGCGGATAGCTATGCCCGGAAATGGGTGCAAATACCTGTATTATACAGGTATCTGCACCCCCCTAAAAGGTGCCAAATGTGACACCAGAGGGGGGGGGGGGGGAGGGTTCCGAAAAGCAAAGGTTCCTTTTTTGTGTGAACCTCCGTTAAGTTCAGATGAAAAAGATGTCCGCTCTTCATTCACCCCCACCAACTGTCACCTTGCTGCTCTTCACTCTCCCAGCTTTACATCTCTTGCTTCTGATTGGAGCCAAATACCCAGTTATAATAGAGAATTTTTACCCACTCCACAGAGATAGATCTTTCATCTTAAAAGGCCTGTAACATATACACAGTTCAAATGCAGCACAATTTAGAGGCAGCACAATTCAGAGCCTGTAAACTCTGCACTCTGTCATTCCCATTTGATAATATTCCTGCCTGAATATCTCCCCCTCCAACCCCCTGGTGCTTAAATTACCATTCCAAGGTTGTGTGCTGTATGCTAACGTGCTGAAATCTCAGCTCCTATTTAGATTTCTATGTCCTGATGCACAGGGGATTACACAAATTTAGTAACAGATTGTTGGTCATAGTAGCAGTGTTTTAAAACACTTTTTATATTTAGGCAATCCATAACTGGATCAAATTGTGATATATATAATCGATCAATAGATAGATAGATAGATAGATAGATAGATAGATAGATAGATAGATAGATAGATAGATAGATAGATCTATAGTATCTCACAAAAGTGAGTACACCCCTCACATTTTTTGTAAATATTTTATTATATCTTTTCATGTGCCAACACTGAAGAAATTACACTTTGCTACAATGTACAGTGTACAGCTTGTATAACATTGTAAATTTACCGTCCCCTCAAAATAACTCAACACACAGCCATTAATGTCTAAACCGCTGGCCCAATTAGCCATTTTCCCTCCCCGGCGTCATGTGACTCGTTAGTGTTACAAGGTCTCAGGTGTGAATTGGGGAGCAGGTGTGTTAAATTTGGTGTTATCACTCTCACTCTCTCACACTGGTCACTGGAAGTTCAACATGGCACCTCATAGCAAAGAACTCTCTAAGGATTTGAATAAAGAATTGTTGCTCTACATAAAGATGACCTAGGCTATAAGAAGATTGCCAAGATGCTGAAACTGATCTGCAGCCTGGTGGCCAAGACCATACAGCAGTTTAACAGGATAGCTTCCACTCAGAACAGACCTCACCATGGTCGACAAAATAAGTAGAGTGCACATGCGCAGCATCATATCCAGAGGTTGTCTTTGGGAAATAGATTTATGAGTCCTGCCAGCATTGCTGCAGAGGTTGAAGGGGTGGAGGGGGGGGGGGTGTCAGCCTGTCAGTGCATACTCCGCACGCTGCATCAAATTGGTCTGCATGGCTGTTGTCCCAGAAGGAAGTGTGTGAGGGCCAGGTGAGGAGTACAAAGACAAGTGTATCTTGCCAACAGTCAAGCATGGTGGTGGGAGTGTCATGGTCTGGGGCTTTATGAGTGCTGCCGTCACTGGGGAGCTACAGTTCATTGAGGGAACCATGAATGCCAACATGTACTGTGACATACTGAAGCAGAGCATGATCCTCCCATCAGAGACTGGGCCACAGGGCAGTATTCCAAGATGATAACGACCCCAAACATACCTCCAAGATGACCACTGCCTTGCTAAAGAAGTTGAGGGTAAAGGTGATGGACTGGCTAGGCATGTCTGCCGACCTAAACCCTATTGAACATCTGTGGGGCATCCTCAAACGGAAGGTAAAGGAGCGCAAGGTCTCTAACATCCACCAGCTCCTTGATGTTGTCATGGAGGAGTGGAAGAGGACTCCAGTGACAACCTGTGAATCTCTGGTGAACTCCATGCCCAAGAGGGTTAAGACAGTGCTGGAAAATAGGCCCAATTTGGACATTTTCATTTAGCGCCGCTTTACCGGCGTTTTAGCGGCACATTGCGGCCGCTCGCGGGGTGTTTTTACCCCCCGCGAGCGGCCGAAAAAGGGTCAATACCGCCCGCAAACCGCCGCTATTGCGGCGTTTTGCGGGCGGGTTCGGCGCGCTCCCCCATTGTTTTCAATGGGACCGGGCGCTATAGGAGAGGTAAATATACCGCTCCTATAGCGAGCCAAAGATGCGGCTTGCAGGACATTTTTGAGCGTCCTGCAAGCGCACCGCTTCAGTGTGAAAGCCCTCGGGCTTTCACACTGAAGGAACAGCAACAGCTGTTTCGGGTCGGTTTGCAGGCGCTATTCTTAGCGCAATAGCGCTTGCAAACCGCCCCAGTGTGAAAGGGGCCTAATGGCTGTGTGTTGAGTTATTTTCAGGGGACAGCTAATTTACACTGTTATACAAGCTGTACACTCACTACTTTACATTGTAGCAAACTGTAATTTCTTCAGTGTTGTCACATGAAAAGATATAATAAAAAAATATTTACAAAAATGTGAGGGGTGTACTCACTTTTGTGAGATACTGTATATATAGATATGTTATTTTTATACTGTTACTGCTAAATATTAAATACACCTATTTTAAATGTTGACATGATGCTTTTTCTGCCCTAGATTTTTATTACAGTAACACTCTACACCGTGGCCTGCATTTTACAGTATGCTCATAAAATGCAGGCCGCAGTTTGGAGTCTGTAGTGTGTCAATAAATTCCCTCTGCGCAGCATCACAGTGATTGGTTAAGAGGCCGGTCACATGATTTTGACAGGTCATATAACCAGACTCTCCTTACGGCTTTTTTACCCGACTCTCATTCATTTTAACAGTGCTCTGCTGACTTCTTAGGTAAAAGTAAGCCAGCCACTGTGCTTTATAAATATGCAGGTTTTATTTTATTTGTTTTTTAATGCAAATGTATGGCAGCAGTAAGGCCAAATAAACTCTGTTTGCATTTAAACCACAATCTACTTTTTATATTGATTTAAATCTATTACTAAATGATTTGATGCAAATTGGGAATATTTTGGTTTATGATAAGGTTTGTAATAGAATGGTCAAACAAGGTTATTCACTTAGAATTCCCTTGTATTATAAATTTGCCAGAGATATTTACAAACCTTTTGTAGATAAATATGTTCTTTAAATAATGCTCCTTTCAGACTTGTATGAAATCCAGCTTCTAAGACCCAAAGTTGCAGGACATGTGAAATGCCATGTATCTCTATAAGAGCCATTCCAATTGATACTACTGAAATCGCTGCGACTTCAGAAAAGCTTCCTGCACTACTTTGATCTGACTTTGACACAACTTCAATGCCAGAGAGTAAAGTCTTATCAAAGGCACTTCAAAGTCGCACTCCAAAGTTGGAGTCGGATTTTTTCAGACGGATTTTGTCCGACACTTTTGTCGGACAAAGTTGTCGGAAAATCCGATAATCCTGAACATGGTGACGTTCGTTGCGTACGACGGGACTACGTAGAGGCTAGTAGCCAATATCTTTGGTCTTGTAATGTGATCTGAGCATGCGTGGCACTTTGTCCATCGGAATTCGCTACACACGATCGGAAAAAGTCCAATAGGACTTTGTTGTCGGAAAATTTGAGAGCAGGATCTCGACGGAAAAAGTCTGATGGAGCCCACACACGGTCGGAATTTCCGACAACATGGTCCGATAGGACATTTTCCGTCGGAAAATCCGACCGTGTGTAGGGGGCATAAGTCTTTTTGGTGTAATTTGTTAAACTGAAATAAAGATTTTCGATATGTACAATAACTGTTGTACAAACAAGTAGCTTCTTTAAATTTTATTAAGATTTTTTTTTTATGCATTCCTTTCGGTAAAACACATTCAGTCTCCAAGTCAATGGAAGGTGAAAGAATGATAAATGTACTGTATGTTGTAGTGTAATATTGCCTGAAGTTCTTTTTTTTAGAACTGTATTGGCAGTGCCTAACCACAGCATACTACACTACACTGCCGTAAGGTCACACGTTGGCGCGTTTCGTCATCACGACTTCAGAGGGCATCTGTTGAAGTCGTGATGACGAAACGCGTCAATCGCGACCTTGCATCGTCCGGAAGTGACAAGTGCGTGTCACTACCAGGAAGGAACAGCCTGATACTATAAACGCATTGGATGTGGTGGATGGCAGACGGCATTCCATACTGATTGGTGATAACACACAGTTTGTTTGTTTTTTTAACCAAATGCCTGTTACAATTTATGTTGTGTAAGTGTGTTTTTTTAAGGGAGTGGTCGTCTTGAATAAATATTTAAAACGGTATCACGCTATGTGGAACCTTTTTTACATGACTAAACCACCCTGGGCGATGAGCTGTTTGAGATAACCAGACCAAACAGGAGACACCTGGTGTGTTCAAGGCTTTTGAATTACATCCCTCTGGTGACTGTAAACCCCTAGGGGAGTGTGTTTCACAGGGTGTGGACTCTGGTGTGGACTCTGGTGTGGATGGTATACGCCTATCAATGATTAAGTAGAATCCTTCACCTATCAATTGAACTGTCTCATCACCTATCAACTACTATTGATTTCTCATATGTCTTTACATGTAAATGCTGGTCATATTTCTTTTATTTGATTGGATCGACTTTTTTTTTTACTTGCGTGTATATTGAGGCAATATATTAGTGCCAAATGCATGATGAAATTCTCTGGTATCTTTTCTGGAAACCATGCTACACCGCCCTCATTTTGTTTTCATTTTTTCTTTTCTTAAGAAATCCTTATACTGACTTAATTTTGGTTCCTTGAAAGAACAATAAATACATTCAAATGCAATGCAAGGAAAATGACTAAGCAGGGTATGCATATGATCTTGATATTTTCAAATATATTGGAGCACACAGATGTGAGAAGATATGCACCTACTCAATAACATCACAATGTGGGAGTAGTTTTCCATTTTTTTCAGATGTTCCTGATAACTAGAACAACCACACAACAATTTATTAGCTAAGAGATGAGGTGTGTGACCCGTACGGCTGCCAGAATGCTACCCCTGTGCTATTCATACCAGTTAAAGAATGCCTTTGCTGCCAGCCTCCTGTAGCTCATTAGTCCACACGCATTGCAGAAGCTAATCCAGTTTTCAAGTACTCAGGTGTTGCAAAGTTTTCACTGTAAAACACAGTTCTGGTAAACTTGAAGCTCTTCAAAGACCAATCAATGTCACCTTGCAAATGTTCACATTATACATTGTATACTGTAGATTACATGCAATACATTGCTAACTACACAAAACAAAAAAAAACTAAGTATGAAAAATGTGCATAGTGAAGAGTCTGGGATCATGGAAATGTCTCCTAGCTAGAATGGGATGTGGGGTCCCATATAATGAGCCATCTTCATTTTGTTTAAACCCAATAGAAACCACATGGACTGTTCTTATTAAGCTGTCAACAATGTCTTGATTCGCCATGGATAGCAGAGATGCTGTTGCTTTTGTCCTATAAGCCAGTGTTTCTCAACTCCAGTCCTCAAGGCGCCCCAACAGGTCATGTTTTCAGGATTTCCCTCAAATGAAAACAGCTGTGGTAATTGCTAAGGCAGTGAAACTGATCAAATCACCTGTGCAAAATAATGGAAGACCTGAAAACATGACCTGTTGGTGCGCCTTGAGGACTGGAATTGAGAAACACTGCTATAAGCTAACCATAAATTGTTAGTTTTCTTTGCTCCTAATCTGTTTCGCATGGGTTTGAAAAGCATTATGAAAAATATGCAAGCTTAAATGAAACTTAAATGTTTCCAGTCAATGGGAACTGTATTTGCAGAATATCAACTTAGATAAATTTCTTGGTGTATTTTGTATGTATAGCCAAAACTTTAAAACAATGTAGCTAGTAAGGGAGGATTATATCAAGTTTACATTGCATTAAGATTATTCCCCCTATTTGTTTGTCCGGATAAACAATATCACGCAAACAGAAAATGATGGAAAATCCAACATATTGCAGATTTCACTGAACTAGGAGGTTAGAGGGAAACCTTTTTTCCTTCCACTTATTTTAGAGAAAGGGACACAGAAAATAAAAGATAAACGGGTGTTTCAGCCATCCACTGAAAGCACAACACTGGAGAGGAATTGTGAGATGCAGAGACACGGGCAGAGCGCTGTCACCCCATCAGGAAGTGCCTGAACAAGTACCTTAATAAGACTGCAGGTTACTGTAACATACAATTTTAGTGATTTGGCTTTAGATCTACTTTGGGTAAGGCTGGCCATACACAGTTTGAATCTCGGCCAGTGCAGCAGGAACTGGCCTAGATTTGAACCGTTAATGGGCAGGCTGAATGTAGCAAGTTGATCGATCGATTAACTTGGGTACAACCAGCCTGCCAAATTCTCTTGCAATTATCTCTAGCGGCTACTATAGCCGCTAGCGATAATCACTGTCATCTCCCAGCAGGGATGGCTTTCCTGCCCTCCCCGGTGGGGAGAAGACAATGGCAGGAGAGATTCCAGCATCAACACCATCTGTGTTGATGGGGGAATTGAGCAAATTTGCTCTGTGTATGGCCGGCCTAAATAATCAAAATTCTCTGTACACGGTTATAGCTGTACTCCAGGCAGGAAAAAAACATTTGCATACAATTAACTGTTAATTGCAAATCATAATTGTAATAGTATGTAGAAGTAGCATAACGACCTCAGTCTTTGCTGATTTCAGCTTCTGTAAACCCATACACAGCAGCACTTAGGCTAGGGAAAAGCTCTGCACCCTGAACTTTTACTTTGCACAGGTATTCTTTCAGGTAAAAAGAGCTGGATGGACCTAATCAGCGAGATGTTTCTCATTTATTGTTCATTTACAGGCTAGGGTGGGCCATGGAACAGGCTGTGGGGCTTAAAGCGGGAGTTCCGCCGAAATCTCTTTTTTTAAAAGTCAGCAGCTACATATACTGCAGCTGCTGACTTTTAAAATATGGACACTTACCTGTCCAGCGCGCCCGTGATGTCGGCACCCAAAGTCTATCTGTCGCTCGGCTCTCGGGTGCTGCCGCTGCAATCTTTGGTATGGGAATCAGGAAGTGAAGCCTTGCGGCTTCACTACCCTGTTCCCTACTGCGCAAGCGCGAGTCGCGCTGCACAATACGGACAGTCCCTGCTGTCTCTGGGACCCGTATGTTTCCCAGCAGACAGCGGGGGGGGGGGGGGGCAGGAAGTGGCTAGCTATGTATTATACAGGAATCTGCACCCCCCCCCCCCTGAAAGGTGCCAATTGATTGGCGGAAGTTCCACTTTAGGGTGGAGCTCCACTTTAACCCTTTGTAATCAGCAAGGAGAACCATGATTTGGGTGCTCACACAGTATATGTACTTCAGCTGTGTATTGTGGTGTTTGCCTGAAGTCCAGTTTTATGTTTGATGTTTTATTTTCTATTTTTATTGAGGCATTAGCTATAATTTTATGTCATTAAAAATGTATCTAATACATAACTGGTCTCTACACAGCCATAAGAAGCATACATTTGTTTTTATTACACTAGTCCTGTATATTCTATGTAGTCAATGCTTTATTTAAAGCCCAACTGAGCTTACAGTATAAAACAGCTAAATACATTCAAGGTGCATAAAAACAAAATGTGTGCAAAATTTTCGTTTGTTCTCTTTAGTAGAAAAGCCTTTCTCCTTCAGCATGCTGTAGAGAAGGATCCTTTGCTCTGTGCGTGGAAGCAATGGTCCATTGGGGTTTATGGAAGCAATGGTCTTTCTGCGAAGGTCTGACGACACCCCCTGCTAAGTCAGAGCTAAAGAGAGCAAAATTTAAGATTGTGTGCAATTTTTATTTTAATGCACCTGGAATAAATTTAGCTGATTTAAATTTAAAAGTTCAAAAAAGGACATCTACACACCAGCCTTCTCTGAAAGAGTGTTTCTGTATTGATAAACTGGAAATAGAAGAACACATTGGGGTTTATTTACTAAAGGCTTCCAAGTGCACTTGTAGCTCACAGTGGATTTGCCTTTAGTAAATCAACTCCAGAGCCTATAACAGACTGCCAAAATACACATTCACCTGTGCCCGTTGATTGCACTTCAAAACAGATCTGGTATAAACCCAGATGATGTCTACTTCTCCAGCCCAAAGACAGAATATTAGGGCTCCATACCAATGACTGCTAAACTAACCTTTGACTTTTTACTCCCGAAGTATAGTTTTTTTTTCATTCAACCAGTGAGTTGAACAAAAAAAACATTGAAATAACATACAGTAATCAGGGCTGCTAAACTTTTTTAACATTGCACTGTTTTATTAGTGTCTGTGTTTTTTTTTTAAAATGCATTTTTATTTAAAGTGGATGTAAACCCCGCATTTTTTATTTATTTTGTATGTCATAATGTAGAGAAAAATATTTCCTTTCATTTGAGCCCAGTCTTGCCACACAGATTTACTCGAGGCCTGAGCAATCCTCTTTTATTGTTCAGTTAGAGAAATCTTGACAAAGTCTTGAAAACGTTGTCAAAAACGCCCCCTTGCTGTGAGTGACAGGTGATTTACATATCTCATGCACTAGCCTGAGACAGGCACATCCTGTGTAAAAAGTTCACAATTCACATCCCCCTCCCCTCCAGCTCTCCCAGCTTTACTGTGTTTTGACTGGATGTTTCTCATCATGGGATGCAGTGAACAGTCAGCAGACTATAGACAGACAAGTGATTTAGGGGACATGTATGTAGTCAGAGCTGGGCAGAGTAGAACATCCAGTGATCTGATGATAACCTGTCTCAGGCTAGTGCATGAGATATGTAAAAGGAAATCTTATTCTCTACATTATGACATCAAAAAAAAAAAAAATTGGGTTTACATCCACTTTAACTATATCAAATAGGAAAACTGTTGTTTTTAACAGAGACACTAAATGTAATTTGGTAACTGACGCTACAAATATGAAACAAGTTGTACATAGACATAGATGTTCATTCAACTAAACAACAGTAAAGAAAAAAAAAAAACACTCTAGTGTCCTTCAGCTACAATTGCTAATAAAGTGAACTTTTTCAGACAGTTTAAACTCTGGATGCAGCTGGATACAGTTAGGAAACAATTTTCAATGCATCACTTGAGACAGGGATTTTGTACATAACGGTAACACATAATCTAAATTGTTGAAATATTTGATGAGATTCCTAAAATTTGCTAGCAAAGTTGCCACCTGTATTCCACATGTAGCTCTAAAGTTAGCTGTAAATGTTCAACTGATGTTTTAATAATACTGAAATGAAGGGAAAGAGAAGACTATGGTTGAATCAGGGAGTTGGACACAAACTACTGCGCTTGACAAGAAAGGTTTCAAAAATTTGCTCGGAGAAATATAACTCATAGACTGTCCAGGGGGCAGATTTAAAATTACAGGTGTGGGGGGGTCATAGGCTGGCAGGAAACGTGGTAACGCCAAAGGGGGCTTCTGATATCCAACATCATCCGTGGTTGTTTAAGTGTCTCCAATCCTAGATTTTCTCTGGAACCCAAAAGAAATAGTATCTTTAATGGAGTCTAAACAACAAAGTTTATGCTGTACAGTGCTCACTACCCAACTAGCCACTAACCGGTGCTTGCGGCAGTAAACCACGCCAGCACATTTAAAGTGATAGCACGGGAGCACTTACCTCACGTTAACAAGGTTTATGCACTGCAGAAATGCACTAAAACAGTGTTTCTCAACTCCAGTCCTCAAGGCACCCCAACAGGTCATGTTTTCAGGCTCTACATTATTTTGCACGGGTAATTTGATCAGTTTCACTGCCTTAGTAATTAGCACAGCTGTTTCATTTGAGGGAAATCCTGAAAACATGACCTGTTGGGGCGCCTTGAGGACTGGGGTTGAGAAACACTGCACTAGATTATAGCTTTAGGCCCATTCACACTAGGAACTGCATGTGAATCGCACAGGATCGCGGTGTGTGTTCCCTTGCAATTCACATGCAGTTCTGTGCAGTGTAATTTCAGTCCATTCATTTTGAATGTACTGCACCAAAAGTAGCGCATGCACTACTTTTGAACACTCACTGCAGCCAGATCATCTACATTTGTACCATGCGATCTGGTGTGGGTGTAGACACCTGCTACAGATTGCAAGGGCAGTATGATTTGAATGTGGTACAGGAAACCAGCACAGCATTATAGTTGAATGGGCTCTTATATATTATTATTAATTTTATACAGGATTTATATAGAGCCAATATTTTGTGCCATGCTTTACAAAATTAAAAGAGACAGTACATTTACAATACAAGAGGGCCCTGCTTATGAGAGCTTACTTTATATTTATGTTGTATCCAGTAAGTCTCTGTGGGGTTGATGGACAAACGTAGCCCATATATTCTCAATGGCATTGTGGATCTTGTAGTTGTTAGACACAAGGCTTGACTGTGGTACTGAAACACATAGAAAGGTAATATGAACAAGGTTACATATTTACATAGTTGGTAATGTTGAAAAAAGAAACAAGTCCATCAAGTCCAACCTGTGTGTGTGCGCTTTTATGTCAATATTACATTGTATATTCCTGTATTTTGTGGTCGTTTAGGTGCCTATCTAATAGTTTTTTTAATTTTCTATGCTCCCTGCTGAAACCACTGCTTGTGCAAGAGAATTCCACATTCTTATCGCTCTCACCGTAAAAAACCCTCTACACAGTTTCCGGTTAAATTGCTTTTCCTCTAATTTTAGTGAATGGCTGCAAGTCTTTTTAAATGCCCTTTCGCCGAAAAGTTTTAACATTATTGTGGGGTCAAAAGTACGGTATTTGTACATTGAAATCATATCCCTTCTCAAGCATCTCTTCTCCAGAGAGAATAAGTCCATTGCTTGCAGTCTTTCCTCATAACTAAGATCCTCCAGCCCCTTTATTAGCTTTGTTGCCCTTCTCTGTACTGTCTCCATTTCCAGCACATCCTTCCTGAGGACTGGTGCCCAGAACTGGACGGCATACTCATCCTTATTTAAACCAGACTATACCTTCTAAGTGTCCTCTTATTCAGGACTTCTGGAAGGCAGTGATGCTAGATATTAATGCGATTGGTGATTTCTCTGTAGGGCTGGATCCAAAGATACTTCTATTGGGTATTTGCGACTCAGTGGTTCAATCTACACATAAAAAGCTTTTTGTGTTCTATATGAGTTTCTATGCTAGAAAGGTAATTTTTAAGAACTGGAAGCAATCTGAACCTCCTACGATCACCCACTGGAATTTACATATTGATTCACATATTGCCCCTTTGTAAGCTTACCTATATGGGCCGTAAGTGCCTCCAAAAGTTTAAGAAAATGTGGGATGCGTAGGTGACGGCTAGACCCCTGAATATTAAACTCACTGTTATGGTATCTAAATAGTTGGGGTTGGGTAGTCTTGATGTTGCCTCCCCTATCCTGAGGTGTATTTTCTGGTCTCCAGACCTACATAACTCCTCCTTGTTGTCCACCCTTCCTTGGGCTCTCTCATACCTGATATCCAGTCATTGAGCAATCACTCCTCTCAGTCTCCTCTCAGCCTCTTCTAAAATGGAACTGTATGCTAGTAATAATATCTAATCCTGCTCTGGATTTTGTTCAAGTTTTAAAGAAAGAATTCAAATAGGGTATATACCTGCCATTTTACATCCATGCTTTCACTGCCTTGGATAGATGATGGATTTGTCTCCAGGAACATGATCACAAAAATTATAGAAGTAAGATATCTACCTAGAGGAATATCTGATCATAGTCTAACAATTGTAATCATGTGTCTTGATGCCTGTCTCACTAAATTACCATGAAAATGAAATGCCTTTTAGCTATCCCAAATTCTTATTCCAGACCAATAAAGGATCACATGTAGAGAGACAGCATTGTCACCTTTTAACTGGAAATGCCTGCACAAAGACCTTCATGGCAGGCCCACGGGTATTATTTTACTAAAAGCTGCAGATTTAAAAATTACTTTTGAAATTAATACATTAAAGCAGAACTTTAGTCAGAAAAATAAGTCCTGCTAGATCACTTCAGGCTAGCCCCTTATGTAAGTAAACAGTGCCTTGAAAAAGTATTCATACCCTGTGAAACTTTCCACATTTTGGGATTTTATGTGATAGACCAACACAAGGTGGCACATAATTGCATAATGGATAGAAAATGATAAATGTTTTTTAACATTTTTTACAAATAAGTGTGGGGTGCATTTGTATTCAGCCCCACTGAGTCAATACTTTGTAGAACCACCTTTCGCTGCAATTACAGCTGCAAGTCTTTTAGGGGATGTCTCTACCAGCTTGGCACATCTAGAGAGTCTAGAATTTTTGTCCATTCTTCTTTGCAAAATAACTCAAGCTCTGTCAAATTGGATGGAGAGCGTCTGTGAGCAGCAATTTTCAAGTCTTGCCACAGATTGTCAATTGGATTTAGGTCTGGACTTTGACTGGGCCATTCTAATCCATGAATATGCTTTGATTTAAACCATTCCATGGTAGCTCTGGCTGTATGTTTAGGGTCGTTGTCCTGCTGGAAGGTGAACCTCCACCCCAGTCTCAAGCCTTATGCAGATTCTAACAGGTTTTTCTAAGATTTCCCTGTATTTGGCTCCATCATCTTCACATTAACTCTGACCGGCTTCCCTGTCCCTGCTGAAGAAAAGCATCCCCGCAACATGATCCTGCCACCACCATGTTTCACAGTGGGGATTGTGTGTTCAGGGTAACGTGCAGTGTTAGTTTTCTGCCACAGATAGGGTTTTGTTTTAAGGCCAAAAAGTACAATTTTGGTCTCATCTGACCAGAGCACCTTCTTCCACATGTTTGCTCTGTCCCCCACATGGCTTCTCGCAAACTGCAAACGGGACTTCTTATGGATTTCTTTTAACAATAGCTTTCTTATTGCCACTCTTTTATAAAGGCCAGATTTGTGGAGTGCACGCATAATAGTTGTCCTGTGGACAGATTCTCCCACCTGAGCTGTGGATCTCTGCAGCACCTCGAGAGTTACCATGGGCCTCTTGGCTGGTTCTCTGATTAATGTTCTCCTTGCCTGGCCTGTCAGTTTAGGTGGACGGCCATGTCTTGGTATGTTTGCAGTTGTGCCATACTCTTTCCATTTTCAGATGATGGATTGAACAGTGCTCCGTGAGATGTTCAAAGCTTGGGATATTTTTTTTTATAACCTAACCCTGCTTTAAACTTCTCCACAACTTTATTCCTGACCTGTCTGGTGTGTTCCTTTTACCTTCATGATGCTGTTTGTTCATTAAGGTTCTCTAACACACCTCTGAGGGCTTCACAAAACAGTTGTATTTATATGTGAGATTAAATTACACACAGGTAGGCTCTATTTACTAATTAGGTGAAAATCCAGTAAAACACTGTCTCACCACACTCTGCACATGCTCAGTTGCTCTCTTTTTTCAGCACTGTGCTGAATTTGTAGAGGCTGATCTGCTGACAGCCTAAAGATTAAAGTGGAAATAAACCCATCAATTTCACGGTTTCAAAAAACTGTTTCACTCCTGGTATGCCAGGAACGCTCACTGTCACATTTACTTGTGTTCTCAACCAAACTGTGAAACCATCAAATGACTGGTGCCATAACTGATCACATGTGCAGCACCATGGCAGTTTGAGAAAACAGACAGATGGCAACTTCCTTGGCTGAAAAAGATAAGGGGGTTTAGTTCTGCTTTAACCGCTGCTTAGGGCTCAAGGCTTCAACAAAATACATATTACAGCGCACGCTAATTTTAGTTGAATAGTTATTAATGTGGAATGTATGTTCCCTGCTAAAAAAAACATAATTTTTATCAATTGTTATGAGTAAAGTTCCACTTTAAAGAAAAACTAAACCCATTAATTGAACGGTTTCAAAAAACATTTACATTTAAGGCATGCAGGAAAACTTTCCCATTTGCTTGCGCTATCAAACAAACTGTCAAACCATCAAATGGAGAGCAGAAGCTTTCATGTAACTGTCTTTTGTTGGTTTGTTTTTATGCTTGGTTTTATGTGTTTACACAATAAATGCTGAGATTTACTGCACTATGAGAGTCTTTATTTGCCCCTAATAATAAGTGTATTATATTGGGGATGCGTGATGCAGATGAGAGGATCAGAGATGCCATATCCGAGATCGGCTAGTGTTTGTGAGATCCACTTGTCAGATGCTGTTATTCCATTTGTGTCCTGGCTGTCAGAAGGAGAGGAGAATTGCTTTGATACAGCCCCCCCGGTTTATACATGCTGAGCACAAGATAGCTCTGTGTGAGGTTTCTTCTATGGTAAGCCTCTTAATTATCGCTGATGGGCCTGCACATGGAGATCACTGCTGTATTGTGTTGAAGCACATGGGTGTTACACTTGGACTTTATTAGACAAATTACAGAAATTTGGACTTTTACACAAATAATGTATTTTTTATATATTTTTTATATATATTATTTATGCTAAAACCGTGGAAGCGCTGCATTGTATTTATTGTTCTCTTAAAAAAAACAGACTTACTGGCAGGATCACCAGGTGGAAATAAAGGAAAGAAAGCCTAAAAAAAAAGAAAACGAATGCAGCCATCCTAGCTAAGAATTGGTAAGCTGCAGTATCATAAATATTTGCTTTAGGGTTTAAAACCGCTTTAAAGTGGATGTAAACTCTAACATATACCCAGGGAAGGGAACAGCCTCAGATGATACACAGGGATTAAACAAATCTCCCTACATAAGTTTTACATGTATATCTGCTGTCTCCAGCTTTATATACTGTTTAGCAAGTGCACATCGTGTTACAGATTTTCACTTCCTCATTCAGCAGTAGCAGTGTAGTGTTGGATTACACTGGGAGACAGCTAATTGGAGGAAAGGTACACACCCCCTCCAGCAAAGCAGCTAATCAAACATGGTTTGTATTTGATTAGCGGCAGTGAAGGGCTGTTCTAATAGACTTCTGATAATTTTCATTAAAAAAAACATGGTACCTGCCCATGCTAATTACATAGGAGGCTTGTTAGTCCCCTTGTGATAGCAATCAAGTTGAATGAAAAAGTAAAAAAAAAAGGTTATAGTAAAATACAGTATCTCACAAAAGTGAGTACACCCCTCACGTTTTTGTAAATATTTTATTCTAACTTTTCATGTGATAACACTGAAGATATGACACTACAATTTAGTAGTAGTGAGTGTACAGCTTGTATAACAGTCTCAATTTGCTGTCCCCTCAAAATAACTCAACACACAGCCATTAATGTCTAAACCACTGACAATAAAAATGAGTACAAAAAAAGAAAAGAAAATATCCAAATTGGGCCCAATAAAACCAGAATAAGTTGCTATGGCTCTTTTCTGTTCTAATGCCGCATACACACGATCGGAATTCTTGTCGGAAAAGCCTTGGATGTTTTTTCTGACGGAATTCCGCTCAAGCTTGTGTTGCCTACACACGGTCACACCAAATTCCGACCGTCAAGAACGCGGTGACGTACAACACTACGACGAGCCACGAAAATGAAGTTCAATGCTTCCGAGCATGCGTCAAATTGTTTCCGAGCATGCTTCAGAATTTTGCGCGTCGGAATTGCCACAGACGATTGGAATTTCCGACAGAAACTTTTTCCGTATGAAAAATTGAGCACATGCTCTCAATCTTTTGCTGGACGAAATTCCGCCTGCAAAAGTTCAATGGAGCCTACACACGGTCGCATTTTCCGATGAAAAGCTCTCATTGGTCTTTTGCTGGCCGAATTTCCTATCGTGTGTACGCGGCATAACAGTTTAATATTTCTGTAACATCAAGAGCCTCAACTTAGGCCACCTATGCTGCTCTACTTATCTCTGTGGCTTAAACTGCTCATAGATGGTGAGAAGCAGAGGATCAGTAAAAAAAAATTCATATAGTAGAATGTGGAACTACGTTAGTAGGAATATGTTGTCACACCGGAAGCCTTATTTTCCTTGGTGTCCTGGTTACAGTTTTGACCTCTGTAAACTTTGACGCCATCGATATAGCATAGGAGATGCAGATATATAAAATGCTTTTTTCCATTTGTTCAGCATGACAAGTTACTAACTCTGCATGACTTTAGTGTTAAAGTTAACAGGCTAAAAGCAAGGTCAATGACCTAACAATAGCCAGAAGCAAAGTCACTACCAGCATGTCACACAATTGATTAAAACACAGCTTGCTTCTGTACAGATATTACCATGGAACTGATATATCTCTATTAGATTCCAGGCTAATGATACCATAACTTGCTCCGTGATTTGATGCATGTTGATATTTCTTTCCTGTACCGCAGTTTCTGCTAAAAAAAAAATCCTCTTTGATCACATTGCGAACTGAAGAACCATCCCAGCATGTAACTTCAGTGATGATCCGCTTTGTTTGCATGAAGTAAAAACCAGCACAGCAGGCATAATATGAAAGTAGAGAATTTCTGATGGTGTTGGGATGTCTGGCAGGGATAGGATGCAGTATGCACCAACTTACAGGGAAATGGTCCTCGAATACACAAATGCTGAGCCACAGCAAAGGAACGAATTCCTATACAAGCTGGTATGTTTCGCAGGTAGTCAAACCTGCATAAAAACAGCATTTTGCAGAGGAGCTCTTGCTAGGTCATGGAAACGAAAGCAACGATAGGCTGTCTTGCTTTACATCTTATTAAGTGTAGTATTACAAACCATCCAATCACATTTTGGCTCATATGAACTATAAGGTGATTTTTTTTTCTTTTCTTTAGTCCTATGGTTTGGACTGTAGTGTGCACATTCTAATTACACTTTGATCTGGCGCTCTGAATAAGGCTCTTGTGCGTTATATTCAGATTAGAAACATACATGTATTCCAAGCACTATAGTGTCCCATAGGTACATGTAAGTGAAAATGTAAAGGAGTAGCACAGTGAGGATGGAAATAGTTTAAAACACACATACAGTGCCTTGAAAAAGTATTCATACCCCTTTTTTCTACATTTTGATATGTTACAACCAAACACGTAAATGTCTTTTATTGGAATTTTATGTGATAGACAAACACAAAGTGGCACATAAGGCCCCTTTCACACATGCGGACCATATGTCCGATTTTCATCCACCCGTTTTTGGATGAAAAACTGACATACATTTACCCCTATGGGATAGCGGGTGTCAGCAGATGAGCATCCGCTGACACCCGCTATCGTCCGCCTCCGCTATTGTCCAATTCTGCAGACGGAGGAAAACCCTATTTTTCCATCTGTCTGCAGAGCGGATCAGATGAACACGGTCCGTAGGGGAGAGCGGAGATCTGACAGGGCGGTCCCTGCACAGTGTGCAGGGACCGCCTTGTCATCAGCCAGCTCAGTGGGGATCAGCTGAGCGATCCCCGCTGAGCAGCGGATCTTCACGGGCGGATCAATATGGATCCGTCCCATGTGAAAGGGGCCTAATTGTGAATTGGAAGGAAAATGATAAATGGTTTTCCAACGTTTTTACAAATAAATATGTGAAAAGTGTGGCATGCATTTGTATGTACCCCCCCATGAGTCAATACTTTGTAGAACCACCTTTCTCTGCAATTAAAGCTGTAAGTCTTTTTGTGGATGTCTCTAACAGATTTGCACATCTAGATAGTGAAATGTTTGCCCATCTAGATAGTGACATTTTTGCCCATTCTTCTTTGCAAAATAGCTCAAGCTCTGTCAGACTGGAAGGAGAGCATCTGTGAACAGCAATTTTCAAGTCTTGCCACAGATTCTCAATTGGATTTAGGTCTGGACTTTTACTGGGCCATTCTAATCCATGAATATGCTTTGATTTAAACCATTCCATGGTAGCTCTGGCTGTATGTTTAGGGTCGTTGTCCTGCTGGAAGGTGAACATTTCAAGGGGTATGAATACTTTTTCAAGGCACTGTATGTAAACCAAGCACTAAGGGCAAATATCTGTAAGTACATATGAGTGGGATTGCTGAAGAATTGCCCCAGGCTGCTGTCACAGTGCACTTGGAGTGGTGGTGGGAGAAATATAGACAGTCAAATAGGACAATGCTCAGGACTATCTGTGCAAATGAACAAATTGTGGTTTTCACCAATGGTTTCAATAAAGTAGATCCTGGATGTGGAAGAAGTCTAACATTAGCGAAAACCACGATTTGGTCATTAGCCTGAACGCCGTGCTGTTTGACTGTCTACATTTACTGTATATTCAGATTACCAGCTGCCAATACAGAAAGGTTCTAGGTACAAGGTATTGTGTAGGGTACACAGACAATAACTAAATGAACAGTTAAATTAAAAAAAATAATAAAAATGTTACCTATGGGGAAGGTACTTTCCAGAGTAAAATGATAATAAAATGGGAATTCAACAAATACATCATACCTTGGCATAGCACAGTACATAGACGCTAACAGCTCAATAAAAACTTGGACTATGTATAAAGCGTACTAAGAGGCTGACAGAAAAATCCAATAAACAATTTTTTCGAATTAAAGTCAGAATAATGACTCCTTTCTGAATCCTAACCTGAATTAGTAAACTGCTGTGAGGAAGAGTGCTAGTTAAGTTTCTAAGTAATATGCACAACTGAGAAGTCTTGCTATTCCATAGCAAGATTTATTAGCCATAGCCGACACACATTTAGCAAACCTGCCATGTCCTTGCATCTCAGCAGGTCACAACATTTTAGTACGGTAATCTTATTATGAATTTGGCCGAACTGGTGCTAAAAGACGGCAAGAAAGTTGAGTTTGTACAAGCATTTTAAGGATAACATGATGTGGAGGCAACACCAACAAGTCCCATGTTCCAAGGAAGGAACAGTATGTATGTGGTCAGTAGATATCTCTATTTACAGTTGTTACATGTACAATACTTTATTTGCGCTCTGCAAATTTGTTCCAGATCCTGTTCCTATAACAGTATGATATACTCAGAAGTTTTGTGTTTTATGAAAGCCTGCACTTGTTAATAAAGCACTCCAAACTACTCTGCCTTCCAGACTACACATCAAGATAGATAATGAAGATGTCTATATTATCTCTATACCTCCCAACAGTCCTGAATTATGTGGGACTGCCCCAGATTTTGACATAAATTTGAAGTCCTGCACAGCCGAGCATTATCTTGCATCACCCTCACTGCCTAGCGTTGCTCCTTGTTCTGCACAGAGGATGCAGGGAAGGAGAAATTGCAGCTGACATGAATTAGGCGATCTTGCAGTTCAATAAATGTATTCTGTAATTTACAAAAAGGCAGAGAGGGTCCACTAAATGATACAGCACCTCATCCCTTAGTATAAGAGTATCAAAGAGAGGGGGATGGTGGAATAGGGATTATAGCGGTGCTAAGATAATACAGGAGAGTTGGGGCGGACTCACAGTTCAAGGCTCATAATACTCGTTAATTAATAAAACAATTTTTATTACATATAAACAATTATATCAAAACATACAAAGAGAAGAATATATATGTATGAAGAAATATTAGCAATATATATTTTTCTGAAGATAAGACTCAATTCAATAAATCAAGGCAAATGATTGAAATATCACTTACAAAAATTTACAATCAAAGGTATAGAAAACAATACATAGTCAGTGATGAAGTCAAATTATGCACATAAAGTTAGAGGTATAGTTCACAATTAATGTGGGAAAATAACCTAAGGTAGACTGAATTAGTCTTTGTAGACTGTTCCGACATGTTTCGCCATAACAATGGCTTCCTCAGGGTATGTCTACTTTGCGTAATTGGTGTATCTGGTAAAAGAAGTATCATAATAAGTTCCATTCAATACTCAATAAAGGAGGAAGTTAGAGCCATTTAAATAGATAGAGGTCAGTGGAAGGGACAAATATAATTATAGAGTGGAATATCACCAAGTTATCAGCGCAGAGGAAGTGCTGGTGCCCCTCCTTCCCAGGATAGAAAAGGGAAGGGAAGGGTCCCCCTTATAAACCATCCCAAACTTACCCTGATCAAGGTGTGGATTGGACTCAGCCGCAACCGTGGGGTAGGGCAGTCATACAGGGTGCCGCAGCTGCCTAGTAGAAGGCGGTAATCCCCAGATTGAACATTTGGTATGTTAGCTAGTTAAAAAAGGATAAATCAAAAAGTAAACGGATAATAGGAAGCAATTTAAATAGTGTTGTGAGTCCATGAAAAATTAGTTCATGGACGTAACGCCATACACTACATAAGGGACAATGTCTCAGATAGTTACTTACTTTCATTAAGTTTGAAGAGTAATTAGAAAAATTAGAGAAGAACCAGAGGTTCTGGAAAGGCAACCAAAGTTAAAAACAGGAGGCACCTGAAGAGATAGTAAATAGGCAGGGAATTACATAATTGAACATGGTAATGGTTAAGGGTGGGGGAGGAGGAGGGTATAAGGTTAGGTAAAGTTGCAGAGATCAAATACCTGTTTTTTAAAGTGTAAGGTACGAAGCACCGTTCTGTTTGAAAAGTGCAATTTGTGAGCACCCTTGAAGCAAGGGGGAAAAGGGGGAGAACGTCCGATCGGTCAAAAGTCTGCAATGGGCTAAAGAAAAAATACATTCAAATAGCCCTGGTAAGTATCAAGTAGATTAAGAAGGATATCCAAAGAGAGATAAAAGAGAAATTTGGTTGCTTACTTGAGTACGAGCAGATGTATTGCGTCAGGTGCCTCCAGAGTCCTGTGATGGACTGATGTGGTAAGCTGGTTTAAATACCGCCTTCCAGATCGAGGCAGCGTGGATCCGCCCCTCGATCAGCGGACATAAAGGCCTATGCGCATGCGTACAGCGCGTCATGGCCGGGAGCCTACAGTACCCATAGTTCCCGGCAATGGGCGCGCAGCGGGCGTGATGACGTCATCGCCGTAAAACGGCGAGTGAATGGCAAAGGCTAGCGGTGGGCGGGCTGGGAGGGCCCGCCCTCGGGTGTCCATACTAGGCAGCTGGGCTGTCCCAAAGCGTGACAAGTCCGCCCCGTGGGCGGCGGCCGAGTCCATACACCGAAGTGATGGTGGGAGGGCACATAGAAGGGGAGGGAAGGGGGAGAACTGTACTGTAGGCTCCCGGCCATGACGCGCTGTACGCATGCGCATAGGCCTTTATGTCCGCTGATCGAGGGGCGGATCCACGCTGCCTCGATCTGGAAGGCGGTATTTAAACCAGCTTACCACATCAGTCCATCACAGGACTCTGGAGGCACCTGACGCAATACATCTGCTCGTACTCAAGTAAGCAACCAAATTTCTCTTTTATCTCTCTTTGGATATCCTTCTTAATCTACTTGATACTTACCAGGGCTATTTGAATGTATTTTTTCTTTAGCCCATTGCAGACTTTTGACCGATCGGACGTTCTCCCCCTTTTCCCCCTTGCTTCAAGGGTGCTCACAAATTGCACTTTTCAAACAGAACGGTGCTTCGTACCTTACACTTTAAAAAACAGGTATTTGATCTCTGCAACTTTACCTAACCTTATACCCTCCTCCTCCCCCACCCTTAACCATTACCATGTTCAATTATGTAATTCCCTGCCTATTTACTATCTCTTCAGGTGCCTCCTGTTTTTAACTTTGGTTGCCTTTCCAGAACCTCTGGTTCTTCTCTAATTTTTCTAATTACTCTTCAAAATTAATGAAAGTAAGTAACTATCTGAGACATTGTCCCTTATGTAGTGTATGGCGTTACGTCCATGAACTAATTTTTCATGGACTCACAACACTATTTAAATTGCTTCCTATTATCCGTTTACTTTTTGATTTATCCTTTTTTAACTAGCTAACATACCAAATGTTCAATCTGGGGATTACCGCCTTCTACTAGGCAGCTGCGGCACCCTGTATGACTGCCCTACCCCACGGTTGCGGCTGAGTCCAATCCACACCTTGATCAGGGTAAGTTTGGGATGGTTTATAAGGGGGACCCTTCCCTTCCCTTTTCTATCCTGGGAAGGAGGGGCACCAGCACTTCCTCTGCGCTGATAACTTGGTGATATTCCACTCTATAATTATATTTGTCCCTTCCACTGACCTCTATCTATTTAAATGGCTCTAACTTCCTCCTTTATTGAGTATTGAATGGAACTTATTATGATACTTCTTTTACCAGATACACCAATTACGCAAAGTAGACATACCCTGAGGAAGCCATTGTTATGGCGAAACATGTCGGAACAGTCTACAAAGACTAATTCAGTCTACCTTAGGTTATTTTCCCACATTAATTGTGAACTATACCTCTAACTTTATGTGCATAATTTGACTTCATCACTGACTATGTATTGTTTTCTATACCTTTGATTGTAAATTTTTGTAAGTGATATTTCAATCATTTGCCTTGATTTATTGAATTGAGTCTTATCTTCAGAAAAATATATATTGCTAATATTTCTTCATACATATATATTCTTCTCTTTGTATGTTTTGATATAATTGTTTATATGTAATAAAAATTGTTTTATTAATTAACGAGTATTATGAGCCTTGAACTGTGAGTCCGCCCCAACTCTCCTGTATTATCTTAGCACCGCTATAATCCCTATTCCACCATCCCCCTCTCTTTGATACTCTTATACTAAGGGATGAGGTGCTGTATCATTTAGTGGACCCTCTCTGCCTTTTTGTACATTACTTTCTGTCCCAGGTGTTTCAATACACCAATTCCTGACAGATGGTCCTCAAATAATTCCATCACATTTGAATCATTCTAGCCTCGGGGGACACACACAGTTCACTGCTCTTCCTACAAAATACCTATTTTAGGTCAAAAAACTTAAAAATACTTTATAATGAACTGCTATTCAATTGCTTATTAATTTGATATCGAAAATTTGTTTATCATTGAGAGCTTTAAAACGCTTTGGCGCATGATGGTTGACCTCACCGGGGAGGCATGGAAGGGATTGATGACCAAAATACAACAGTCTCAGAACACTACCAACATTTCTGATGCTGACCTTGATCGTGACTTTATGCGACTCCAGCGTCTTTTGGAAAAAAAGGTACGAATATATTGGCATAAAACGTACTTTGAAAAATATGTTGAATATAAAATTGTCCCATGGGGATTACGAATTCAAATCTTCCCTAACGTGAAAAAAGTCAATGATGTTCTCAAATCCTCTTGGGAATTCAATCTTCAAACTTGTTCATTTGGTATGATATCCATACTATGTAAACAATACGAATGTGAACTTGATCAACTCGATACCCCGGTCTCTGACTGGTATGAAAATCATATTTTATGTCTATCGTCCCCCCGTTTTGCCCTAAAGGACAAAAACTTACGGGCACACATTGAGGAATATACCTTAAACATTATCAGTAATAAAGAAAATAAATTCCTAAGAGATAGATCTGCCCATCAAAATGGCTACGCCTACAAATGGGACAATCCTACTTTTCCCAGAGCACCAACTAAATCATCCCACTTCCAACCAGCCAAAAATAATACTGACCCACCTAGCACTTCATCCAACTCCTTTAGTTCCAGTACAACCTACCATGAACTTTCCCAGGATCCCATTACAAAAAAACGAAAGAATGATCAACACATCTCATCTACAGAGCTAATTAAACGAGCTCTAAATACGAGCATACTAACTAGACCCCCTAGTACTCGCCCAAAAACTTCGAACATCTCTACCCCCTATCCCAAAAATCAATCTTCTTCTTCAAATATACCCCCTCCAACTACACAAATGTGCACGTTGGACTCTTCCAACTTCTCAACTCCCGCACTGGCATCACCCATAAGAAGAGCCAGCGAACCGTGTTTACCGACTATGTTCCCCATACCCTCTCAGGAACTGAAACTGGCACCTATTTTTTTAGGCCAGAACCAAGACCCACCCCTAACACCGACATAATCCCTCAGTTCACCAAAGAACTGATTTCAGCAACGAATCTTGATGTTGTAAACCTCTCCTCTATTCCCCTAACACCACCCCAGATCCAAGTTTTACAATTGGGCCTCACCTTTTGCCCTTCCATGGACTTTGATTGTTTTCAACTAGTTAAAGATCTTCATCTCTTTGCGAGAAAATTACTGTATAAAACAATCTATCATTCAAAAACCACATCTACTCAGATGGCTAATACAGATAATACTGTTCCAACTTTAGCAGAAATTCAAGCCCTTGAGGACTTAATGACCCTCTTGGATGAAGCTGACCCAACTGACGATGACCTTTTGGATAATATACAAAATGAAACAACCGGTCCGGTCCCCATTTTCTCTTGTCCTACCTCTTTTAAACCTAAATCTAGAAATTTCCCCTCACTAACCACGAATCCTGCCATTTGGGCTTTTGTGGAACAAACCACCAAGGAATTGAAAAAAACTTAACTTAGATCAATCAGGTATGTCAAACCTCACGAAGATTCAACAGAGAGCCCTTAAATCCCTTCAGTCTAATCGAAATATAGTTATCAAACCCTCCGATAAAGGAGGAAACGTGGTTGTCATGGATGTCCTGGCTTACATGAATATGTGCCATGACATCCTTGACAACCACGAATGGTACAGACCCATCTGCCCCACTAGAATCAAGTCCTACATTTTAGACTATCAAAATTTAATTTTTCACGCAACCAAAAAGGGAATCATAGATACCAATACTTGGAAATTTCTACATGTAACTCACCCTAAAACCCCAACTTTTTACTCTCTTCCCAAACTTCATAAATCAATAAAAAAAACCCCAGGCAGACCCATTGTCTCTGGCTGTGAAGGGCTCACAGAAAGAGCCAGTGAACTTGTAGACAAACATCTTGCCCCATTGGTATCTGCACTCCCCTCACATATTAAGGACACCATTCATCTATTACGTGTCCTTGAAAACCAGCAATTACCTGTAAATTCATACCTTGTTGCATTAGATGTTGAATGCCTCTATAACGCCATACCTCATGACAGAGGAGTGGAAGTTGTAGCCAAACAACTAAAATGTCTTGGCCCCAATGCACAACCTTATAACAATTTTGTTCTATCTCTGCTTAAGTTTATCTTAACCAGAAACTACTTCACGTTTGGATCCTCCCACTACCTCCAGATACAGGGCGTAGCAATGGGCACTAAATGTGCCCCTTCCTACGCCAATCTGTATCTGGGGGGGTGGGAAAGGGATATTCTTCTGGACCCGGAGATGAGGTGCTATACTCAGCACATCCTCTCCTGGATGAGATATATCGATGATATTTTAATCTTCTGGACTGGCACTTACCCAGATCTACAACGTTTTTTTGAAAAAATATCCATTAATACATACAATCTTAAATTCTCTCTGGAGGTCAGTCAGGAAAAAATTACTTTCCTTGATCTTACTATAACTATTGACAATGAAGGCAAATTATATTCCTCGCTATATAGAAAAGCGTCGGCTGGCAATACCATATTGCATGCATCCAGTTCTCATCCAAAAAACCTTATAAAAAGCATACCGTACAGCCAATATTTGCGAATAAGAAGAAATTGTACTAATGATAAAGACTTTCACCAAGCATCTTTTGAACTATATCAAAGATTGAAATCCAGAGGCTACAGCCATAATTTACTTAAACAATCATTTAATAGAGTTAAACGCTTGCAACGAAAAGAACTTATCTTTAGAGACAAAAATCTTCAACACAATCAACCTGTACGTCTTATCACTCAATACTCCAATCAGTCTGCTCAAATTAGGAACACTATAAATACATTCTGGCCCCTACTATCATCAGACCCTATAGTAGGACAATATGTAAAAACTTACCCAGAAATTACTTACCGTCGACCATCATCCCTTAGCGATAAACTTACCTCTAGTCATTTCTATGCTCCAGATGACCCAAAAAAAATGGACCAATCTGGTACCTTCCCTTGCGGACACTGCGACTCATGTATGTTTCTGTCCAATTCCACTAACACTCTACTACCCAATGGGAACTTACATAAGCCCAAACATCGGGTTATGTGTAACACTGTAGGGGTTATCTACTTAGCCACTTGCCGATGTGGATGTTTCTATGTCGGCAAAACAAAAAGAGCTTTCTCGATTCGCATACAGGACCATATAAAACCTCTATTTAAAAAGAAAATTTCAACTGCGATTAATCGCCATGTAGCTCTGAAACATAACTTTGATCCTACTACAATGTTATTCTCGGCCCTGGAACATTTACCCCTCAATGTACGCGGAGGGGACATTGACAACCGACTCCTCCAACTTGAAACTAGGTGGATATACACCCTAGATGCCACCAGATACCCAGGTATGAATGAGTATATCAGCTTCAAATCCTTCCTTTAACAACCATTTCTTTTTTATTATTTCAACTTTAAATTATTTCCCACGGTCACAATTGGCTTCCTCCCTTCCTGAGGTCTCGCCCGGTGATCTCTCCGCCATCATGCGCCAAAGCCTGCTCCTCCTTGTCTGTAGGTATTTTTCTATGTAAATTGTCTGTTTTATTGCTTACGTTTAACTGATATACTATGCCCTGTATTACGCATAGAAACTATCCTG